>CM067372.1:106755125-107330125 GCA_034401795.1 Chaetoderma sp. LZ-2023a | reverse complement strand
CACCACACATCGCCCACACACGCATCATCCATCCATCCATCAATTTATCCTTCTACACCTCCCAACAAAACCATACCCACACACCCACACACCAACACACCCACATACCCACACACCCACACACCCACACACCCACACACCCACACACCCACACACGTACACACACACCCACCACACACCCACCACACAACACCACACCAATACCAACACACCCACTCCATACCACACCACCCACCACGCATCATCTATCCATCCATCCATCCATCCATCCATCCATCCATCCATCCATCTATCCTTCCTTCCTTCCTTCCTTCCTTCCTTCCTTCCATCCATGCATCCATCCCCCCCCCTCCCGCACCCCCCCCCCCCCCCCTCCCTCCATCCCTCCCTCCTTCCTCCGCCATCCATCCCTCCCTCCCTCCCTCCCTCCCTCTATCCATCCATCCATAACTACCTCTCTCCCTCCTTAACTCCCTCCCTCTTTCCCTAACTCACTCTCTCACACACTCTCCACTCCCTCCATCCATCCATCCATCCATCAATCCATCCATCCATCCACGCAGCCAGCCACCCGCGCACCTACCCATCCCAACTCAATATTCATCATCCACCAATCAGCCGAATATTCAACCGAAGATATTTAATCTGCCTTGCCATCATGCCATACTATCGGTATGTATGTGGCACCACGCGGGCAGATCGCCCGCACCACTCGGATAACCACAATTTAGTCATTATATACGATCAGAGCAGTATGCCGTCGCTAGAGGACCGAGCAGGCGCCTGGTTCCGCCGCCTCTCCACCAAATCCATCCATCCATCCCTCCATCCGTCCATCCATTCAGTTAGTCATCCAGGCACTCACCCACCCACCGCAACCAAATATCCACCACACACCAAGCAACCAAATAGCCAATCTCCCGCCCGTCACAGCATATTAAATATCCAATATCTTGTCACAGGATATTGAATATTCAATATATCTTTTGTGTCAGAATATATCGTTGTACCTTTGCTGAACTTATGCCGAAATTATGCCTGTCTTCAATTGCATAATCTCAAACAGTCCTCTCAATATCAGAGGCGTACAATGAATACATTAACGTTGCCTCGCCCTACTATCATATGCTCGGTACGCAAATGGCACCAGGCGGGCAGGCCGCGGCACTCGGCTAACCACCACACACTTAGTCAGTATCACCGATCAGAGCAATTCGCTGTCGATAGAGGGCCGAGCAGATGCGTCGGCCCACCCCTTCTCCAACCATCTTTTCATCTATCCACCCAGCCAACCACCCGCGCACCTACCCACCCCACTCGATATCCATCACCCACCAATCAACCGACCATTCAACCGAAGATATTTAATCCGCCGGCCCGCCGCCTCGCAAGCAATTCATCAAGGCACCCATCAATCCATCATCTCTCGATCCATCCAGCCAGCCAGCCAGTCATCCACGCACTCACCCACCCAACCACCTACCGCACCCAAATATCCACCACACGCCAATCAACCGAATATTCAAACGAACATATTTAATCCGCCTTACCCTACTCTCGGTATGCCCGCAGCACCAGGCGGGCAGGACACCCGCGCCACTCTGATAACCACAGCTCAATCAGTATACTCGCTCAGAGCGGTCCGCTGCCGCTAAAGGACCTAGCAGGCGCCTGTCCGCCATCGCGTTACCCAATGTGCTGCCACGTCAGCACTAGGCCACGCCCCTCGACCTGCCGCATGTACGGTAGCCCACAGATGATTAGCCCAGGTGCATGTATGTTGAATAGTCAATATCCCGCTACAGGAAATTGAATATTCAATATCCCGCTACAGGAAATTGAATATCCAATATCCCGCTCCTGGAAATTGAATATTCAATATCCAATATCCAGCTAACGTCATTGAGCTGGAAATTTGCGAGCCCTGTGAAAATGAACTTGCTGCACTGCCATAAGATTATATTTTGAAAGTGATTTAACTGAAAGCTGTTGGTTCTGAATTATTTCTCGCGTCGTTGATAAAGGACATGGAATGTGTAAGGACCACACGGGCAGGTGTAGTTCGGATCGACCGGACGGATACAGGCCATACCAGCTAAGCTGGGTACGTGCCGCCCGTCCTGGATTCGTTTCCTGAACAAGCCACTCTGGGTAGAGCTATAAGCGTATATAGGCCTATGGGAGAGAGTAAGAGAGCGTGTCGAAAAACGACAAGTTCGTTAAAGCGCATGATGCGCATGCGCACGTCAGGACGCTGTTTATATGGAGTGCGTAGTTACGACCTAGATATGAAGGCGCTTTTAGTGTACCGAGATGGTACCATGTAATCCTTATTGATTGCCTGTTCCCGTTAAATCTGGCATGGATCAAGACCAGAATTCAACGGGCTTTTTAAATCTGTAAACCATTTCAAAATCGGTTAAGAAATGGCTGAGTTATCCAGGAAAACTCATAACGTCGTAACCACGTGGACGCAAAACTTCTAGAATGTTCTAGAGCATTCGACTGCGCTATTATTAGCTGCGCGCTGATTGGCTGTTGCTCGAGCTATGATTGGATAGAGCCTGCGCCTGTGACGTCACGAGGAGTATAAAAGGAGAAGCGATCCAGTGATCGAGAGCATCCTCGGCCAGGGGCCGAACAGGTTGGAGCTGCACTAGCTACGATCGACAGATATTACGCATATGACTTCAGCTTCTGTCCTTCTCCCGTAGCTACCAGTAGCCAACCCACCGCAGTAAAGACAATTTTGTAAACTCCCTACTTACGGGAGCAATTTGGACCTTTCTATTTACTGTTCACGAATATCAACATCTCCTTCGGAACACAAATTTGCGGTGAGGCCTTTACGGCCTGAATATGTGAGTCTATAGATGTAGAGGCAGGATGTTCTTTGATGGATGACTCGCCGGATCTGCCGGCCACGCCTAAAAGTGTTATTTCAATCGCCGCCGCACACATCGTGTCGGTGCTTTCGACTTTCGACCGCAGCAAGTAAACTCTGCCCGGTGCGTCTTCAGAGCTGGTTGACGTAGCCAGCACCGTGTAGCTTTGTTTTGTATCTTCGTTTGCCTCTGAACCCCCCCCCCCCCCCCGATTGTGACGGGTTGTTTAGACCTTGCATCTGTGCCATCGGTGTATGGGAACTTTCTTCACCACATAGTACTATCGTATCTTTTACTGCCTGCTCGTTAGATATTCTATTAGGCCTACAGCACTAAGCGATGCACTTCTGCCATGAGTGTTCTTGAGGAAGTCTTGTTTGCGGAAAACAGCTTGCGGGAACCAACCTGTGGGAACTTTCCAGCTTCCGGAGAGCGCATCATTTCACGTCGATTATGGATCAACGTATCAATTTCAGTAACATGGTAGCCTAACTTAGGAATGACTACCAAGTATTCAAGTAACTATGCTTCAGCGTTTAATTATTTCTCTATATAGGTTTTGTTAATTATATTGTATCCACAAGAATGGTCCCAATGACTAAAAGGAACCGTAACAGTCTTAGGACCGATAGTTATAATTTCTGTATTTGTTGATAATTATTCTCATTTTCCTCAATGTGTTGCTAACCACACTATAGTAGGTTCGTTAACCTGTACTAAAATATATATCTTAATCATTTGACACCATATTGTTTGTTCTGGTTAGATTATGTATATATATGGCCAGTGGCCATCCGTTCATATGTTTTGCTTATTTATAGAAAATATAGGACTGCAGTGCACGTAGGAAACACTATACAGCAACACTTATATATGCAGCACTTTCTCCCGCCACCAACAATACTTCTGTTTAGCCCGGCATGCTACCGACTAACCATTTATAGGATAGGTTCAAAACGATTAGAGACATTGTCTTCATTACATACTGTGTAATATATTCTTTCTCTCTTCCGGTAGTGCGATAATCTAGCCCCGCACTCCCATAAGACTCATAAGTAAGATTTTGTCTCTCTTCGTGCTCCACTCAGCCTTGTGGCATCTTAATTGTTTGAATGTCCCTATCCGCATCAGGGGCTGATCCGACTCTGGGAAACTATTTGGGGTTTCCGAGTGGCGATGGCCAGAGTGTGGTATCACACACATTCCCGTGTACCTCCGGATACTTAGTAGATAGCACTTTAAGCCAATGTAGGAAAGCACCGCGAACACATATGTATTAATTATTATTTTATTTACTGAACAATCCTCCCGCACCGCAGTGCAAGACTGGGCAACTTGTATATAAACCTAATGAGAGGTAAAACGGTTAGTTCTATAGGACCCGCTGACGGGCGAGATACGTACCCCCACCGAATTCCGTTAAAATGTCTGGGCATGATATTTAGATCTGCCACGCCATTGCGGGAGGGACATTTACGGTGGGTATTCGTCTCTCTTACCCCCACCATAATGATAGAACAATTGTCTAATAATGCTTTCGTGATATGTAACCCATGTCTTGTAATGTTTTATGTGGTTACGGGGCAGGATGTCCGGATTCTTATCCAGTTCGGAGATCTTGCTACGTCACAAGTATGAGCGCTGTCTTTAGTATTGATGTCTTAGTGCATCTGTTCTCCGTGAAAGCCGTGTTTAAATAGCTAGGTAGATATCAGCCAGTTGCGGCCTAAAATAATTCTTGTTCTGAAAACAACTAACAGGAATTAAGCAAAGCAGAAGGCCGGCATAAATAAAGCCCACATAAGACGGTATTGAGGGAATCCATTGGGAATCCCCCATCCGGTCTTCACGTAAAACAGTACGCACCCCTATAGTCATAATCTCACTAGGTATGGTCTTTTCTCTCTAAAGCATTTTTGATTGAAATATTAGAGTGGGCCCATTTTGCCTACTATTCTTCTCCCGCTTTAAGCAGTGGCGACACCTTCCCGAGACGGAGGCCCGCGCGAGGCACTTGCCTCTCGCAAGGATTCAGCGACGACGGTCCATGCCAGGATAATACTCCTCACCCAAACTAGCACTAGGAGTAGTGCCCGCGTGAGGCACATCACTTTTCGTCTGATATAACCTTCTTCATTTCAGCTTAGAGGTATAATAACTTATATTAAGTTAAATAGTTAAGTCTCATGTATGGGAGCCTCCTTTGCGGGGATATCTCTGTGGACCTACGGGTCTGTGTGGTACCTTCGGGATCCCCATGTTTAGAAGTTCATCTACCTGTCTCTATGTCTCGTATTTTCGTATGCTCTTATTGTAGTTTTATCTAGCATATTTTTAATTGTTTAGGTAAACTCATTGTATAGACTTATTTTTAGGTCACCAAATCAAATCTTGTACGTCCATAGATCACGAAATTGCTATGGACAGGCATACTGGTGACCCAAACTCGTGGGATGAGACAGTTGTGTTTACTGTCGCACAGCCCCACCGGAACGATTGAGTTCCACCGGCCTTAGGAGCCAGTTTTTGTTTCCCGCAGGGCAGTCTCGTACAAGATCCGTCACCCCGAGACCGGATGCTAACAAGCGTCATCACTCATCGTGCAGTTGCGGCGCGGCGAGTCGACATGATACACCGGAAGGGCCCGACACTACCCGGCGAGCTACACATGTAATTGACCAACCCATTTCTATAGCTACCCCTGTCCATTTCTAGATACGCTTTGCGACCATTACGCGTGTAGGAATCGATTTAAACCGTTGACACCTAAATTTCCAGAATCTACATTTCGCGGTAACTATACAGGTAAACAGCAATAGCTCCCAGTCAAGTTAGTTTCAAAATATTCAATATATAGCTTATTAAATTGCTCATTCATCAAAGCCATACTTTTGTGCCGGACTTTTCAATTTTTGTGTTGGAGCTGTACGCCATTTTGATTGTGATGTCATCTAAGTAGTGGCATAACCGATTGTGATTGCACATACCTGAGCGACAGATCGGGTCACTCCATTAATAGTATGATTCATTCTCTACACACGTGTCAAGAACTTCTACCCACCATCAATCGTATTGATAATCGCTCATGAAAATAACGCCCTGATTGTCGTATAAACATGAGTAAATAACAAATGCTTTTGCTCATGCGCATATTGTTTACTGAGATAGTTGGTTATCATGGCAAGAAATGATATATATCTTATTATCTCGGGAAGATACGATCTTCAGGAAAGGTGCAATGTAACAGCACACGTTCTACTGGACAGATAACCTGCATATGAAGAACAGCCGGCATCGACACACAGTGTGTGTGTGGAGCTGGTTACAGCAGACACGGGCAAATATTCTCAAGTCCAAGTTAGAGGCTATCAAACAGTTAGCTTTAGCCTCGACATACATGAGAGGCAGGTGTGGAGATCCACAATGCGGCTAATTGTTAAAGTCCACAAAGGCCGAAAGATTACGTTTGATGAAAACGGATCACTAGCTGCACTACTGACTCAGAAACAGTTACCTACGCTAAAGAAATTGACGAATCCAGTTTTAGCTATGCCCTGCCTAGGCGTGCACGATTGTCCGATATTATCGAAATCGAAATATCGCCAAAATTTTACTGTCATGCGGTATTCGGTCTATTTGTAGCATAGGTGTCTATGACGGCAAGCTGTTCAATTTATTTCCAAACCAACATCACAGAGAAAGGGGTGGGATTATACTAGGAATAGGCTAAAAAATTGAAGTTCATTCTTTAAATTGCTTTAAAAGACGGACACTAATACGAAAATTCAACGCAATTTACCGGTTTAATTTCTTGCCGCCTTACTGTATACCTCAAAACCATGATCGCGGGAGTGAAATTATTACCTGGGAAGGTATAAATATTGCATGTTTTGTAATAAGCATGGTTTATAAAATCAAAATTAATCCAAAATTTGACATTAAATGGCGTCGCGGGAATATATAAATCACGTGATATTGCTTGCTCTCCTGTTTTTGGAGGCGAGAGTTGGTGCGTTCACAAATGTGATAGCTAAATGAGATGGTATACACGCTTCAGCAAGCATGGCGAACTAACCTAGATGTTTCTGATGGCTAACTATTATTATTAACCGGGTACTCGGTAAATGCGGAGCAGATCTAAACATTAGATATCTATGGATCTAAAGTACATTCCTAATATCACGTGATTTGTATATTTTCACAAAGACGACATGAAACGCCAAATTTTAGGATTAATTTTCATTTAATAAACGATGATTTTAACAGAGTACGCAATATTTAGGTTGTCCAACATAATAATTTCACTCCCGCAATGATGAATACGGGTAAGGAGGCAAGAAATTATTAATTGTCCTATCGGTCTTAGTTTAAGCATCTTGGTGACTGAATTTCAGGTTTTTGTTGAAATTTACCAATTAGAAGTCATCGCGATACATCCTAGGACACTATTGTGCAAGCCTAGCCCTGCCCCGTCCACCCCTAGCTAAGCTCCACACGCCATGTTCGGATCGATCGATACCTGAACTCCCTGATTATTAATTTCCAGAAAACTATCTAGGTAACCTGATGAATATTTTGAAACTAATTTGCCTGGGTGCTGCTGCAGCATGTTTATTAAATATTAGCGACATACAATTCGTAGAATACCGATTAGTCCATCATCAATTAAGCGTTCGTGACAAACTTATCTATGTAATTCATGACATCATTTATCATAACGTCAACCTACTCGTCACGTAGTTGATTATGGCGTTATATGATTGATCGATAAACTTGAATACTCCATTGACACGCATGTCTCTAAATAGAAATGCATCGAAGCAAGACAATACCTCAAGTCACTAAGCGCTAGCTGAGCTCATGTTACTGCCATCTAATCCCCTCCCCCCCCCCCCACCCCTCAACCTCACCACCACCCCACCACTCACCCCGCCCACCCACCAGCGCAAGTCAATTCTTTACTCGAAACGTATGAGCAAATTGGATCTCCAATGAGATAGTCAACAACATTGGTAACACGTCAACTCTCAAACTCCTTGATATTTACAACAATTTGTGTACGCCAAATGGAAAGACAAGAAGGGTATTTAGCTACTTTCATATATATGAGAGAGTCTCGAGAAACGTAACCAGCAAAGTTTTCGCATTGTTCACAAAGTCGAAAGATGGAACCGACAGAATCGGAAACTAACTGGATGGAAGAGCGGAGCAGAGAACGCGTTTGACTTCTGTGGAGGTGTGCATGCAGAACACATGGATAGGTGGAGGTGGACGGCATCGGTACTCCATATCCAAACTTTGTTTAAGTTGCCGAAATATTCTATAGCACAATGATGGATGCATGTGTTCCAGGTGGCGTGTTCTCATAAGATACTATTCGTGCATGTCACATGTGGCTGTGATTATACATCCCGAGCGCATGTTATTAACAAGGCCATTTCCATGAGGGGATCCATAACAAGGTCCAATAGAGGATTCCAGTTTATCCATCAATCATATGGCGTCATAATCAACTAAGTAACGTGTAGCATGACGTGATAATCAATTACGACATGAATGGTGTAGCTACATTTGTCACGAGCGCTTAATTCATGACGGACTAAGTGTTGGAGTGAGAATTGCATGTTTTTACTATACTATTTAATAAACATGCTATTGAATATTTTGAAACTAATTTGGGTGTTGCTGCTGTCATTGGAAGAAACAGAACCCAGTCAAATTAGTTTCAAATTATTCAACAGCTTACCTGAATAGTTT
This sequence comes from Chaetoderma sp. LZ-2023a, assembly GCA_034401795.1. NCBI lineage: Eukaryota > Metazoa > Mollusca > Caudofoveata > Chaetodermatida > Chaetodermatidae > Chaetoderma > Chaetoderma sp. LZ-2023a. The sequence goes on along the minus strand of CM067372.1, from coordinate 107,321,483 downwards.
TCTGGAAATGATTGTCAGGGAGTTTATGGGCCGATCCTAAGTCGGGCAAAGTGTGGGTGGAGCTTAGCTAAAGATGGGCGGGGTGTAGCTAAAACTGGATTCCTCCATTCGTGCAGCTTCTGGGCTTGCTCACCCAGTAGGCTGACGCTCCAAAGAACAGCATAATAACAGCATGGCAGAAGGCTCTGTGTAAGCAGGTGCAACAGAAATGATGGCAAACGTTTCGGTGTCGAGATTGTGAAAGGTGCCAAATATGTCACCGCCCATAGTTTTACCACCAATGTCTGCAACTATTTGTGTAATAAATAAATAGAGATGGAATATCGCAGATGTCACTTAGTCACTAGGCAAACTAATTAGCCATCAGCCCCAACGAAACCTAATGAGGGCTTCACATACACTTGCAAAACGTGCATGGGTGTGTGTCGAGCGAGTGAAAATGTTTGAGCTGTGTAGCTCACGTGACTTAGACCTTGATGAAGCCCTGCGCTATTCTATACTAGGGACTTGGTGACTACTGGTATTTATTCAATCTAGATGAAAAGATATTTACTGAAATTATGTGTCTAAATGGCAGCGTTAATCTGCATATTTCGCTAAATTGCATGTATATAATTAATCCAGAGATGTGCTAATCATAATCACTGACACTGACGCAGAGTTATTACTGACGATTGTTCTCTCAATAATGGCGGTAGGTAATTTTCACATTATGCAATTTTGAGACATATCGGCCAATGGACCTTTCCAGTTTTTGCTAAGCCCCGCCCACCTCTAGCTAAGTTCCATCCACACCTCGCTCGTGTTGGGGGTCGATCGATCCCTGAACTCCCTGACTATTAATTTCCAGAAATCTATACAGGTAAGCTATTGAATATTTTAGAACTAATTTGACTGGGCGCTGTTTATTGAACAGTAGAGACATACAATTCGTACAACGTGTCGGACTATTAAGAGTTAAAGACGGGTCAAATAGAATCATTTATGACGTAATGATTATGACGTCATCCTACACATAGCTTAGCTGATTATGACGTCATATGACGTCATACGATGGGTTGATATCACATTTTCTGCCAACAACACACACACCCCAGCCCTTCGCAGTGCCAGGATTTTCTCTTCCCCTGATAACGCAGGTTACTCGGCCGGTACTAAACGATTACCGGCCTAGTACCCTGCGCTATCATGCTTTGCTCATGCTTCTGCTGTTTTCCGCTTGATAATTTAAAAAAAATTATGACATATGTTGGTATCAGCTGTGCGATGTCTTTAGAGGATTTGTAAATCATTACTGTTTGTTGGCGTTTTCGACAATACCTTTCCAACTATCGTACTATTTTGAAAACAAATTTGCTGACAACAACGCCTGTCAGTCAAATTACTTCCAAAATTTTCAACAAATTGTTTTTACCATTGCATTCAAGTGAAAATTATGATATTTTACTGTAGAAATAGGGATACGTACATTGTAGAAATACACAAGATGCTATGTTCACTCAGAAATGTAGGTTATGTATGAGCATGACGGTGACTATGGCAGCTTTCTACGACATCAAAGAAGACTCAGCCCATTTCAATCTAAGCTCCACCCACACGACGTCCGCGCTGGGATCGATCGATCGATTTCTGAACTCCTTGACTATCAATTTCCAGAAAACTACACATGTAAGCTGTTGGATATTTTGAAACTAATTTGATTGGGTGCTGTTGCTGCGTCTGGCAGCAGCAGCACCCAGTCATATTAGTTTCAAAATATTCAACGGCATATTTATTAAATAGCAAAGACATACAATTCGCACAATATGTCGGACTATTAAGCGCTAAAGACGGACTATTTGGAATCACTCATGACGTCATAATTATGACGTCAGCATACACGTCATTTAGTTAATTATGACACCATATGACGTCAAATGAGCGATGAATAAACTTGGAAAGGTCCATTACTTATTGCATCACAATGAAGAATTTGCATTTGTCTTGATTGAACTGCTTAAATTAAAATATAGAAAATCTTACAGCATTATTTGTAATACGCCACTCTATATCTTAAATAACAGTGTGACTGGTAGCTGATGTTAAAAGCGAGAACAGATTTTTTACACGATAAAGTTTTCATATTGAATCCAGTTAACGCGTGAAATGAAATAATGCAGAGGCAGATACCTAGGTGTCTTGAGGGCTTTTTGTTGTTGTAGTTGTTATAGTTGCTGTTGTTGTTGTTGTTGTCGGTTTTATTTTATTGGCCGCTTACACCTAGATAAAATTAAGCCATGACTCTAGCTTTGAGGTGCTTCCCCCGAAGGGTTGCGTAGTCCCCCCGAAGGGTTGCAAAACTTAAGATGTTGCTAGGGCTGTTTTGAGCTGTTGTTGGCGCGTGTAAGTGGTGTATGCCTTGTAAAAGAGTGGTGGCGGTGCCATAACCGGGATTTATAATGCTGCGTTTCGTGCACCACAACTGACTCTTCTAACGTCAAACTGAATTGAACGGGTTTGAGTTGTGACTCGAAACTAGTATATAAGTCCGCCTGACAGTTAGTAGATCCGTCTGTCTGTAAAAATGATGACACTTTTGCAAAATTGCCTATGTCGCAATCATAGTGCGCTCGCACTTGCTATTACCTTCAGTGAAAGGGAACGTATCTACGGGACAATTAACCCAGTCAGCACTATATATATACATGATAAGCAGACAACAACCTCTTGATAACATAAGAAATAATATGGTTAATAAATGTTAATATTAATTTGATTAGGATGCGACTGCCTCTGCCGTAGCCAAATACTAGCTATTCAATGTATTGAAATTAAGATAAAGATATTTCAGGTTTAACCAGCGAAATGGTTTTCATAACTTATTGAATATTGTTTGTTGTTTAAAGGGAGAGAAGTCCGTAGTGTACAAACAAACTAGGGGCATCTCCATAGAACAGTTATCTCCCATGTAACAGAAGTCGTCGTCGTCGTCGTCGTCGTCGTCGTCGTCGTCATCGTCATCGTCATCGTCGTCCTCGTCGTCGTCGTCGTCACCAACAACAAAATGACCATGGTGGCATACTAGAATATACAAATATTTATTCGCATTTCTCATAGTGTAGCAGTAAGTATAACAGTTTCGTGGTTCAACGCTGGCCATCAAGCTTTAACATCTTTCATCTTTAACGTCAGAGCCTATAATTATCGCAATTGTATCAGATAAGATCCCATTTTTAATATCAACATTATTTACAGAGTTTATCAAAATGCTCCTTATGCCTACTAACAACTGCTGCTATTGCATTGGAACGAGTTGAAAATTATATTTAGTAAAAAGGGTGTAATAGATATTCAGTAATAGCAGTGGTGTTCAGTAATAGTCTAAAAGCATCCAATACAATCAATTGGACACCCTTGATAGACACCCCGGGATACCACCCCACCTACCCCATCACTCCTCCACTCAATGGCTTGACAACATAATCAATAATTTAGTAATATCGTGTTACCAAAGACCTCGTACTGAATATGACAAAGTGTTACTGAAGGATGTTGTCCTAGCCAGCACTATTTTAAAGCAACACGATTTTCAAACTAAACACCATGTTTTTGTCACACGAAGAAGGAACTGAATAATCCCAGCTAAACGCCGACGCGTCACAGGGTGTTAATTACCACACAACATTCAGCCCCCATTCTCGTCTTCAGCTCTTTGTTACATCGAGTTGTTCATTTTATGAATTCGCGCATGTGAGAGTTATTAAATATTAAAGAATCTATTTCCGTTTAGACATCTCATTCTTCGATAGTGCCTTGTTGCTCTCCGCAGGTGCACACTTTCAGCGGCCATGCACGCAACAATTAATGCCATTACATTGCACACTTTAACCAGTAGACATTCATGGCATACATGATCGGGAACTGTCACTCAGATGGGTCAACGCCCGCATGCTCGCTTGCAGGCATGCATAGACACACGCGCGTGCGCGCACAGACGCGCGAACATCCGCAAGGCTGGCAACAATAGCGTTTCTATGAATGAATGAATGAATGAATGAATGAATTTATACCTATACGATTTTATATATGTATGTATATCTTGTATATGGGGACATGAATTATTAAGAGGCCATAAGTCTCCTAAAAGTATGTTATAAATTGGCCTACACTCCTGCAAATTTTATTTATTGAAAACAAATATACTGGGTCTATCGAAACGCTGTTGGTCACGATCTAACCTGTGCAACTCGACCACCTTCCAACACAAAAGCGTTAGAAATATCATTGGGGGGGGGGGGGGGGCATGTGATCGTATTTTTACGATGCGTGGTCTTCTAATCACACGTCTCCTGCTCCTCCTCCTCCTCCTCCTCCTCCTACTCCTCCTCATTATTATTATTATTATTATTATTATTATTATTATTATTATTATTATTATTATTATTATTATTATTATTATTATTTTCTTTTGCTTTCGCGTGCTTTTGCTTGTTGTCTCATATGCAGTGTGAACTGCATGTCTGTTTTGCTTAGTTCGCAAACGCGGGCCGAGTTCTGTGACTCTACCGTCTGAAATCTCTGACAAGGGGGCCGGAGCTAGCATCAGAAAATTCGAACTATATGTAAATCTACGCAACAACTCCATCTAGTGTAGCTTGGAGATATAAGATATACTTAATAATTATACAAGTTTATCTAAATAATAAAATAATTTAATTAGAATAAATGGATGAACAAATGAATCGAAGAGTGAATGAATGAATGCACGAATACATGAACGATTCAATGGGTTATAGTGTAAAATAATTAAATATATAAATAAACGTGTCGTCTGTGGTTAAGTGATATACGGAATACTCGTGTTGATCCCTGTCGGAAGAATATTCCATTGCTGGTGGGAAAGTGGTGTATTCATGCTTGATCTGCTGTTATTGGCTCCCATCCCGATGTGTTTGCTACCAGGATTGGTCTTTATTCGTCGAGCCTAAAACAACAATAATTGTCATAAAAATGCTAATTTCTCCAATTTATCTCAATTTCTCTCAACTACCAAAATAAGCATTGGATTGAAAGTGACCATTAAGAAAACCAGGTTTGTTTCGCTCACCTGCAACATGTGGAAAATCAGGATTCACGCATAACAACTTTCCTCGGAAAAGTGAAATTCCTGACTCAAATCTGGAAATGTGTGATTCAAACCAACGAATTGGGAGAGAAGGGCAACTGTTTGGGTCGTAAACATAGGCCTACACATTTATGAAGGATAGCCTATATAAAACATTTGATCGGCGGACATCATGATACTATTTTTCGAAAGAGAATGGATGAATCCAATCTGTCACTCAAGTGTATAACGTCATAATGAATTACATCACTTGTCGGCGGATGGCATAATTAAAATGCGTAGTGAATGGCGTAGTTAGGTCCGTAATAGACTTTTAATAGTCTGTCATATGTAAGAAATTTTATGTCTTTACTACTTAATAAGCATTATGTCGAATATTTTTTTTAAACTAATTTCAATGGGCGCTCTTACCGCCATCGACAGAATATTCAACAGCTTACCTATAGTTTCTAGAAATTTAGGCCATGTTTTCACTAAAGACCTAATCAAGAATAACGTCATACTGCTGTATGGCGTTATTCCAGATTAAATCTCTAGTGAGACCACGGTCTTTGATTCAGAGTGGTCAGGGTTCGATCGATCCCAACACAGGAAAAGCGTGTGTGGAGCTTAGCTATGGATGGTTGGAGCTTAGCTAGGGGTAGGTGGAGCTTATCTAGGGATGGGTGGAGCCAAAACAGTTGCAAGACAACTGTCACCACACACGCCAAGGTGCTTGCAATACACGCTAGTAGTTGCTTGCATCACATTTCCTTTAAGCTACGGGACCTTTGCACATATGTTTAGTTGCGAACATAAGTCAGTCTGCTTGCTTGCTTGTCAGTCCCCTAGCGTTTGGGAGGCGAGTAGCCTACCACTAGACCAGCATCCAGAGGACAACAATCCTCTTTCACCGGACTAGCTTTCAACTACCCGTCTGACAACCACACGAATTGACTGGAATTGATGTTGTACATTTCAGATATTCTTACTTTTACGTTTTTCTGAGATCCATTCTGCTATATCACTAGGCACTCGCAAGTAGGTAGTTTTTATTATTGTCAAACATTAGTTCTTTGAACCCTGTCATTGACGACGCACTGGCACTAGGATATAGCTCATTCATCACATGGAAAGTAACTTACCTTTTTCAATTTTCGACTCGAGCGGGGTTCGAACCAATGAATTCTGCGACACCTTCCGCCTAGCGTTTGTGAGGCGAGTAGCCTACCACTAGACCAGCATCCAGAGGACAAAAATCCTCTTTTACGGGAATAAACAGAGAACAGATACCCGGCCATCACCGATATTCCTATTATATTCTCCTGTGGATCTACTTCAGATTCCTCTACCAGAGTCCCCACCACCCTTACCTCCAGAGGAATTCCCTCCCCTTCCATGGAGAGCGGATGCTAACAAGAAATCTGGTCCAAGGACCAAATCAACTCCTGTGGATTCAGGTAAGATACCTATACCAGAGACCCCACCTACACTGTCTTCAGAGGAATTACCTCCCCTTCCACAGAGAGCAAAGATTTACACAAAATCTGGTCTATGGACCAGATCAACACCTCTGACCCAAAAGGGTTTCAGAACCCCAGTGCCAGAGACCAAACTACCTCAACCAAAGTTTACTCCTACACCGTGTAGAAACAGCATCAATCCTCAAAATAAACCCAAGAAAACTGCACCCTTAGAAGGAAACTATTTCTGAAAGTTTTGGTATGAGGTAGATCACAAAAATGACTGGCGAATCCCTGTCTTGACGAAAAAAATCCTGATCCTTGGCGCCTCCAATCTAAGCCGTATAAATGTAGAACCACATTCAGACACCCAGATATCCTGCTATCCAGGAGCAAAATTGTGCCACGCTAGGATCATTGTCAAAAAATACATGGACTCCTGTCAACCAGAGAAAAACATCATAAACATTGGCATAAATAACAAGGATGAACCTATGTCTGTAACTGCTCAACGAGTCCAACTCCTATTCAGTACCATTCGATCAACATTTCCAAATTCAAAGGTTAACTTCACTAAACCGAACTATTCTTAACGTCTAAGTGCACGGCAGAAGAGGACCTTAGCGTTTATCAATTCATCTGTAGAATCCCTGCGGATAAAGGTATCAGTCATCCCAAGTCTACCAATCGCTGAGTTTGAGGTGGTCCAGGATAACATCCATTGGAGTGAGAAAACTGCTAACACAATGTGTTATAGCTGGTTAAGTGTTCTTAATTTAAACTAACTGAGAGTCATGGTACTAACCACCCAGGTATCGGGCTGGGTAGTGATATCATTAATCTCACTGGCTCTACATTATCTGAAGCAGAAAAATCAATACTCAATCGTGGCCTAACATTTGTACCAACACCAAGGCCCAAATTAGGCATAGATGCACTTTTTTATAATGGCTCAATCGAAGTTCTTGAATTTGCCCACCGTGTCAAATTAGCCGACTTTTTTTCGAAATTCAAAAAGCAATTTTCTGCTATTCGTTGAAAAAACTGGCTGGTTGGCACCAGAATCGAAATTAGTTGACCCAGCGATCTCTGACAGTATAAAAATTATAAAAGAACGTATTGAAAATGTTGAATTTCCGAAAAATCATAAAAGTTTGTCATATGAGGAACGTCAAGCCTTAACAGGATTGCGTAAAAACAACGAGATTGTCATTAAACCTGCTGATAAGGGATCTGCTGCTGTAATAATGCTTAAATACAACTACATTCGTGACGCACATAGTCAACTCAGTAGTCCAAATCATTACCAAAAATTAGAGGAACCACTCTGGCAAAGTAACTGCAATAATTTTAATGAACTCCAAAATATGGTTGATATCAAAAGTTTAACGCAAAAACAGTTTAAACAGCTCGTTGCGAAACGAGACTCAAAACCATGTACATTTTATCTGTTACACACAATTCATAAACCTATTGATTCTTGGTCATATCCTATGACACCACCAGGACGACCTATAATATTGGATTATGGTTCTGAATCATATAGGATCAGTGAAAGCATTGATTATCACCTACAACCAATTGTGAATAGACATTTCAGCTCCTTGAAAAACACTGAAGACTTTCTATCGCAGGTCTCTGAGATCTCGATACCTTCAAATTCATTTTGATTACGCTTGACATCGATGCCATGCACATGAGCATTGATATCGAATAAGGTCTGAATTATGTCCGTAAAGCATTTGAAAAATACCTCTAACAACAGGCCCACTGGCCAAATATTAGCTCTCTTAGAGCTAAGCCTAAAGGGCAATGGTTTTGAATTCGCAGGTGAAACATACCCACAAATGTGTTGCTGCTCAATCGGTAAGCGTTTCAATCCAAGTTTTGCCAATATCTGTGTAGCAGAGTGGGAGGAGGATGCGCTTAGCATAAGCAAATGTCCGAAATAGCCGCTCTTTTGCTGCAAGTACCGCGATGATATTTCTATTATTTGGCATCATACAAAGGAAGAATTTAATGAATTTTTCGCCAGTTTGAACAATCACGACCCGAATATCAAGCTAAAAGCCAACATTGACCAGATGTCCGTAGACTTTTAAATATAACTATGCAAGGGTGTAAAGTATGACACACAACTGGACACCTTGATTAAAAAGTATATTTTAAGCCCACAGATTCGCATGAACTACTTCACAAGAAATCTTTCAATCCGCCTTATACCTTTAAGGGAATTGTAAAATCACAAATCATCCATTTTCATAGAAATTTGAGTGATAGAAAGAACTTTAAATGCTTCCTCTTCTACAAGGTCCTCAAGCCGAGAGGCTATTCGTCTAGATTTTTGCGCAAAATTAAGTCTGAAACCTTACATGATTTGGAAACTATCCCTGATAATGCTGCAGATCACAGGCCTACCGAGATTCGTCACAATCGTCCAATTACAGGCGTAAGAGAATCTCGAAAATGTGGAAAGAAAAGGTGTAAATTAGAACTACTTCTTCCAAATCAAAAAGCATTTATGAGCTTTCAGAATAAAAACAAATTCCAAATTCAGTCTAATTTAAATTGCGATTCCGAAAACGGGATTTATGTAATATCTTGCAAATTAGCCAAAGGCAATATGTCGATGAAACCAAATGCCCTTTAAGATGGCGAGCTACTACACACCTTTGCGATATTAGACATGTCGCTGAACACCTTCCTGGTCATTCAATCTCTCGGAACTTCGGAAATATACCTATTGAACAACTCTCTCTCTCTCTCTCTCTCTCTCTCTCTCTCTCTCTCTCTCTCTCTCTCTCTCTCTCTCTCTCGCTCTCGCTCTCGCTCTCGCCATTTCCATAATTCCATTCACACTGACATATAATCGAAAAAATGTTGAAATTTCCGAAATTTTGAAAGATGAATATCATAAATTACAGGACAATTTAAGCCAACCACTCAACCTGCGTCCAGTAATAGCATTCAAGAGAAATCCGAATCTGCGTGATATATTGGTAAAATCGAAATTAACTGGACAAACATCATCATCTTAAAGTTGTCCAATATTTTGTAGGCCATATCGCCTCTATAAAGCCAAAATAACAAATCTCAGGCAATAAAATAAATAAAAAATATCAATTCTTTTGAATTTCTGAGCCAGCGCGTTAACCATATTTCTACCTACCTACCTACGTACCTACCTTCCTACTACCCACCTACCTACATACCTACAAAACGAAAAGTATAAGGCCTGTCTAAGATGATGTCATTGATGGAAACAGCATATCTTTATGGGGCCAGTATATTAGCAAGATATTGCATGGCATTGAGGTACAATAGATGAGGTAAATCTATATATAAATTACTAATTGGCGCATGCCATTGGTGGACGGCTAATGAAATCTACAGAAGTGTATTGATGTACACATTCTCGATGGTGTTTTACCACATCCATATTTGATGTCAAGCTGACACGGCCAGTTCACCAAAAGTAGTTTTGAAATTTTTGAAATGATCAATTTGGCACTTAGTTCACGCGCATTCAAGCATAGGCGGCTTAAAGGATAATCATTTTCACTTATTGATTGCATTAGTCAAACTGATGAACTGGGAGAAATTGATTACAATTTGATATACATCTTAGAAAATATTAGCTTATATTTAGGGGTTGGCTGAAAGGAGTAATGCACTTTAGGGTTATGCCCGGCCATGTCCAGCTAAGTGCCGTCCACGTTTTGCCCGCATTGGGATTGATTCCCAGAATCCCTATATCCGGCTAACTATACAGGTAAGCTGTTGAATATTTTGAGACTAATTTGACTGGGCACAGTTGCTGTCTACAGACGCAACAGCGCACAATCAAATTAGTTTCAAAATATTCAGAAGAGTGCTTATTAAATTGTAAAGACACACAATTCGTGCACACGACGGACTATTAAACGTCCATAACGGTCTTAGATACGTCATTCATCACGTATTTTGATTGTGACGTCAGATCGGATTCAGCCATTACTTTTAGGCGTTTATATAAATAGCGTTCCATATCTGAGTCATTCTACAGAAATATGCAATTTCTTGTCCCTCTGCATATTTTATATTTTTTAATAATCAGTTATACAAACAAACCATTTACGAATTCAAGGGGCATCCGCATGAACGCAGAACAGTCTGACACAGGAACGTTACGAAATTGTAGAGAGGAAGCTAAGTTGTTCTGTATGTTTACAAAATTATGCAGCTGTAAGAAGCAAGGCATGTGTCACTCCATCTTCAGACAAAGTATAGAAACTGAAGAAAACGGTAATTCTGATGGAAGGGTAACTAATGAAAAATTCCTAAGTGCAAATGTCGGTGAGTGGTGTCTAGTTAGATACGATGAGCAAATATATCATGGGCTTATTCTTGTGGTTGAAGATGGCAGTACCTTTGTCTTGGCGTTGCTCCCTATAAGATCCATTGGATAGAATAGGTTTGTTCGCGCACCTGACCCGAATGGCCAAGTGAGCTTATGCCATAGCGGCCATTCATGGGCATGGACCGTCCATCCGGCTGTCGTCCGTCCATCAGTTCGTCAATCAAACCGCATCTCCTTAACGAGTAACTGATTTGTGGCAAATTTGGCTAGACGGATCATAAGCTGGTAGGGTTCAGAACTTCTACATATAATTTTGATTGGTAAATCTTTTTGGTTAAAAATCTTAGATTTTATTTTAAATGTACCATAAATTTTCAACACTCTTCTCCTCCTTAGCTCCTTGACAGATTTCAAGAATTTGCCTAGAAGGACCCTATCGTGGTAGTCTATAGAGACTCTGTTCAAAACTGTGATTGGTCAATTTTTAGTTTTGGGTGAAAATCTTATATTTTATTAAAACCTTCCAGGAGATTGTCAAAGCACATATCCTCCTTAACTCTTCGGTAGATTTTAACAGAACTAGAACGTCTACTCACAATTTTGCTCGATGGCTATTTTTGGCAATCATCCTGGATTAGCCAACATATTTTTGGAACCATTTAAAACACTATTTCTCCTTAATCAATGATTCGATTTCAAGGAAACTTTGGTGAAACGATCTTATCGTCGTAGGCCTCGTCATATCAAACGAGAATTTTGATTGGTACATTTTTCTGGTGGTCATTTTGGATTTTTCCGAAAAGTATCCATCCTGTCTATTTAAATGCAAATTTTGCAAATGATAATGGTCCAGGTGATTGTCACAGGCCCTTGGGCCCCTTGTTCGGCATGAAGTGCCAGACGAGGTATGGTTTCATGATGATGACATAGTCTCCTGAATTCCAAAGCCACAGTAGCCAACACCGCATTCTGGTTTTGTGTGGTTGATAGAAACGCCTCGATTTCTGCCAGAAATAATTAGACTAGGGCCTATATATTTTATAATCTAACTCGAATTATAAGTATAGTACATTATTATGTAAGTCAATTAAAGATTTAATCAAGTGATATATGATAGACAGAATAACCACGAATGCAAATGACATAATGGTAATTTATGTTTTGAGTAAAGCAGCATATGAATTACAACATTAATAATTATTGTCTTATTTGTATTCATTATGACCTCATTAACATTAACAGTCAAAACTTGTGGGCCTTCAACAGTACCACCCCACACAAACCCCGTACCGTGGTTTTTATGCGTTTCATTATTGAGGTTAAATTGCACGTGGGCCCAAGTGGTCATGATTCCTTAAGATGGGTGGTCTTATGCTCACATATCTTAATGAACTGCCATATTTTAGCCCCAAAACGTGCGGTTGCTCTGAACAAACTTGATTGTATTGATTACTTTATTTATTTTAGTGGGGTAATATGTAATGGGGATTAAAATTTGTATTGAATAGTTTTCCTGTCTATGGTCAACTCCATGACATAATAACATGTTTGATGAACTGTGAAGATGTATTAGATACTTATTTTTAATGAGTCTGCCTGTCGATGTCTAATTTAATGATAAGTAGCTAATTACTCAAGTTTACAAAAGTGTAACTATTTTAAAATGACAATTTTATGATTTTATGCAAAAACGTGATAATCAACACCGTTACAAGTTGTCAACAGCACGAAGGTCATATATTTTGAAACATATGCTATCCATACTACCCCTTCATTCTGTATCTGATATATGATTAAAGCCATCTCACTAACCTTTGCTAGCATTTAACATATTTATGTACTGAGTAACTAACACAAACCATACACACTTTGTAATCATGCAATAAAAAGCATATACAATTTGTGTTTATAAATCACAGGTTCTGGGTAAATGTAAGTAATTGTACTGATATTTTTGTGATAGACAGATAGATACATGTCTACTTCTATGATCAACACAAAAATTGTGCATTTGTCTCCATCTACTGGCATCTATATTCTTTTATTTATATGGCATGGAGTTAACATATTTTCTCACAACCTATTATTGAAAATATGTTGCACATTTATTTGTTGGTTATCGTTACTGCTGACCTTTGATTATACATTAGTAATTGTTATAGACAATAAAAAATCAACAAAATCATTAAATATTTCACCTTTATGCCTAGCATTATTGCTCGCTCTAGATCTGGGCAATTCTGTAGAATGACTCATCTGTCAAAGTTTAATACATCATCGAGTTTATGACACTTAGCGTGGCGCACATAACGTGAAATACACAATAACAGTAGGATCTGACTACAAAAGTGAAAAATATCTTCATCGGATGGTATGTATAAAATATGGAAGCGTATTTTATTCCAACATGCGGCAGCTTTTGAGTCTCTTGACTGATTATGACATCCAACAATCCAACAGTTATTTGAAGGTAGACCTACATGAATTGTCACAATCGATCACGTGGTTCAGTCAAAGCGCATCTCAATCTCGCCTACAACTGACGAACGTTTAAACGTTCATAACGGACTTAGCTACGTTATTCATTACGCATTTTGATTTTGACATCAGCCTACATGTGACGTAATTTGTTATGACGTTATATACGTGAGTGACAGATTGGATTCATCCATTCCACGCGGTTACATATCCCTAGTTCCAATGAAAAGAAGCCCGGTTGTTGTTTTTTGTAAATATGATGTATGTTAATAGATACACATCCATGTTCGGTCTGTAATAACAAGTAGGAGTGCTTTATAGTTGTGACATAGGCGGCTCTGTCAAAAAATGTCATTTTTTTTTTTAATTCGGGATTTTTTCGGATTATCCGGATTCTTTCGAATTATACGAATTTTTTCGGATTTTTTTCTTTTTTTATCACGCCAAAGATTGTGGAATCCTGGTGTATTGTCACGAAGTTCCTTCGTTATTTTAAAATTTTGAGCCAAATTGGACCAGTAGATTTTTAATAGGCCTACAGCCCCGGGACACTATGTAGGCTATATATGTTTTGACGACAAATAATAATAATGATGGTTGAAAGCAAATGACAGATGGCACGTTGTAACGGTAGTAGTAAGGAACCATCGTGTTCTGGACAATGGAACAGGTATATCCGCTATTATAGACAGTTTAAGATCTAGATCTGCTAAATACTTACTTGACTACAGTTTCTCCAAGGTAGCCGTCCAAGCTGCGGGCTTTCCGTTGTCTGAACACACATAGGTTTGCCTATTTCTCGGGATCGACTGCTAACTGATTTATCATATTCTTCAATGACAGATTGCATTCTTCTGATATAGTCAATGGCGCAACGAAGAGTTTTAACTTTTGAAAGACGTTTATGTTTGTTTTCGTACGGAATGTGTTTGCGCAAACGACCGAATGCTAGATTTACCGCCTGCACACGCCTCCGCTCACGCGCGTTTCTCCGAGCTACCAAATGCGGAGCTTTCTGGTGATGCGGAACATGGCGACAAGATGCTTTGACTCCGTTTGTCCTTTTCGGTTGACGACCTCTGGTCCTGTTTCCTCCGCCTCCACCACATCCTGATCCTCTACTTGTCCTGGTAGCAGTATATGACGAAGCCATGACGATGTCGTAACAACCAGTTACACTTTGCTTATGGACAAGTCTTTCCGATGTCATCGTTCCCGTTTCCGAAAATGTCCCAGAACAATGTGCATCGTCAGATATAGCACCCTGTGCTTCCACAACCACCTGCTGGTAACCAAGTTTAGAATTCTCCACATGTCGGAAGTTCTCAAAATTGCACCCAAATTTATTGTTAGCATAGCTGCAGGACGGGAACATGTGTTTTTTCTCCGAGTCCAGAAAACCTGCCGCTGACGTTGTTGTTAAGGAAGTCGTGTTGTCGTTGTCACTACTGGTGTTGCCACGGAGCGGGATACAATTCCTCTGACCCCGGTTGCTGCAGGTGTTGAAAGTTTGGTAGAAGGACATATTCGGTCTGGTCTTGTGCTGGCGGGTACAGAGACAGCTGTGACAGGCGGCGATGCTGCTCTTTTAAGCTATCTTTATAGGAGGATGCTTTCCGACCGGAAATGAAACACATCAAATATTCAAACATCTAGCTCAATAGCTTTTGGGCATGATGCTAATCAAACACGATGCTATTGCATGCAGGCGTCCAGCCGATGAGTTAGCGGATAGAGGGAAGGTATTGAAATTATCGAAAACGTGTCAAGGAAAAAGGCAGCAGTTGCATTTTGAAATTTAACTAAATGATGTAGACTGACAATTCATGCGATTAAACTGTTAAACCTTTTGAAAGAATGATACATGAGCTGCGTGCGATGTCTTCCGGAAAGAACGTGTTTAATATAATTCATCAATGTATATGCATATGAACACGGTGGAATTAGGGGTGTCGTCTTGCTCAATGCAACCACACATCTAACATATTGCAATACTTAGGAATAATTTGTTTGTTTGTTTGTTTGTTTGTTTGTTTGATCCATCCATCCATCCATCCATCCATCCATCCGTCCGTCCGTCCGTCCGTCCGTCAATCCATTCTTTTTTTCTTTCTTTCTTCCTTTCTTTCATTCTTTTTGTTGTAATTTCCTTGTTTCGTTCTTTCATTTTCTTTCTTTCCTTTTTGCTGTTGTTTTGTACTTCACTACGGATAAATTTTGCAAATACTCTTGTACAGCAAGTTCCTTCGTTGTGTTAAAATTTGAGCCACGTCGGATCCGCAGTTTTTTACAGACAGACAGACAGACAGACAGACAGACAGACAGACAGACAGACAGACAGACAGACAGACAGACGGACAGATGGACGGACGGCCGGCAAGACGGACGGACAGACGGACTTACAGACACGCAGACACAAATACCCTCTTCCATTTATGGTGGCGACGGTAAACATAGTATCTTATAAGACTAAATTTAATGATTTCCACAAACATTAGTAGATACAGCGTGTGGGGATGGACAAATTTCCACTTTTTGTATATTTCGATCATTTTCACATCCGTATTTCGATTTTAGATTATAGTGGTGAGCGCATTTGCGCTGTGTATTTGTCATAATAAGTACGATAAAGTCGATAATGTCTAACGCCTTTAAGCTTTGTATGCCATGGAATAACATTCATAATATGTATCGCATAAACAAGCTTATAATCCATTACATGGCATCAATGGATAAATCCGATCACCTATAGTCAACTATACACCTGTGCAAAAGTTAAGCACCAGCAAAAACAATAGAACGTAGAAACATGATGGTACAACTAGGCTGCCATACTTTTTGTCCCCGCGTTAGCTGACATAATTCCAAGTACGAAATGCACATGCATGCATGACTTCACGCCGCTTGATGTCCGTGCGTGGTGGGAAACAGCACACGTGTTCAGTTATGTAAAAGTCCAGTTTGAGGTGTAGAACATTACATACAGATTTAGGCGACAAGATTAGGAATTTTGTGTTCATGACCGTGGTTTATTTGTACAGAGAGAATTAGCTCTTGATTGTGAACCGCTATGGCAAGACGAAGGTTAAGTGATCGTGTGAAATGGCAAATCATAGGCATGCATACCACTGGTATGTCATGCAGAGAGATTGGCAGACAGCTGAACATTAACCATACTGTAATCAGTCGTTTGATTGCAAAACATGGGCAAACTAACGAGGTGAAGGACAGGCCTAGATCTGGAAGACCGAAGAAGACTACTGCCCATGATGATCGAGCCCTAGTACGCCTTGTTAGGAGATCTCCATTCACCAACAGCAGAGTGCTCAGCCAGCAATGGGAAACGCGCAATAGAGTGTCAATGTCTACCGTCAAAAGGAGACTGTATGCTGCTGGCATGAAAGCTAGGAGACCTGTCAGACGTCCTCTCCTCACTGCACACCACAAAGAGGAGCGTCTGAGGTGGTGCAACGAAAGAAGACACTGGAACATGAGATCCTGGAGACGGGTACACTGGTCCGATGAAAGTCGGTTCCTGCTTCATGCCACAGATGGTCGAACTCGTGTATGGAGGTCCAGATGCACGGCGTACGACCAACGTAACATCATGGAAGAAGCTCCATTTGGTGGAGGTTCCGTTATGATATGGGGGTGCATCTCATTTGATTGTAAGCTGGATCTGTTGACTGTACCTGGAACACTAAATGGACAAAGATATCAAGATTCCATACTGGATAGAGTTGTGGTCCCTCATTTTGTAAATCATGCACCTGGAACCCACCCTATATTCATGGATGACAACGCCCGACCACATCGTGCTAGAGCTGTGCATGAATACCTCCGCCAGAATGCCATCGAAACCCTACCATGGCCAGCAAGGAGCCCTGACATGAACCCTATTGAGCATATCTGGGACATTCTGGGAAACATGGTGAGAAGGAGGAATCCTCCTGTGCAGAACCTACAGGAATTAACAGACGCACTCCATCTTGAATGGCAACGAATACCACAATGGCGTATCAGTCGGTTGGTGACCAGCATGAGACGTCGTGTCCAGGTCGTCATCCAGGCACAAGGTGGATATACCCGGTATTAATAATGACAGTCTCAAACTCGTGCACAGATGTTAAACTTCGTTTTCAGACACCATTAATGACAATCTAGCCACGTGTGTCAACTGTAGGGCAATAGTTGTCAGTTGTGTCAACGTAACCATATTCAGGCCTCGTTTTCAAGTTCAAACAAAAACATACAGTGTTTCCCCACCTTCATAATCAGCATTCCTCTAGTTGCATTATTACCTCTTGCACTAAGATGGATGGGTACATAAATGTTTATGCTATTGCTTTCTTCATAGCACATGAATATACCCTCGCATGTGCGTAAAAATAGGGTGGTGCTTAACTTTTGCACAGGTGTATATATGACTTCATAATCAATTACGTCACATGTAGGCTGATGTCACAATCAAAATTGACAGAAATACCTTGGCATGAACCTGCAATATTTCATCAGTTGTAAGAATTGTATGTTTTTGCCATGTTTATTTAATATTCTGTTGAATATTTTGAAACTAATTTGACTGGACGCAGACAAAAATAGATTCAAAATATTCAACAAGGATAGCTGTATAGTTACCAAGAAATTGGGATTCTGGGAATTCATCAAAGTATATAAATCGATCACAACACGCGCAAAGCATGGGCGGAGCTTAGCTAAAGATGGGCGGGACATAGCTAACGTTGGATTCATCCATTACATACCATTTTACCCCCACTGGTGTAATAAAGTCGCGCGCTTGTAACCAATGTATCACTACGCACACATACCTGACTCATCTGCGAATGTCAACCTACTTACCAACCACGTTGCCAGCCGAGCATCACTGGCGCATATATGTAACTTTCCTGTTAATGGCAAAATGCTGTGAAATGCGCTGATATTCACGAAATTTAATGATAAATTTCAAAGAAAGACGCCGAAAATGTAACCGATAAATCACAAATGTTAAGAAAAGCCCGATTTTGCGACCCAATGGACTCCTACCCTATTCTTAATTTGATTAAAGAAACTGACAGTGAATTGGAGATCGCGCAGGTGAAATGGTCATTACACCGTCAATCATTAGTGGTCTACTCATATTTGCCAGAATTAAGTCTGAAAAGTGCAGTCTGCAGACATTCCGTGAAGCACGCGTTTCCCTCTGAAGACACTAGAATTCCTTTTCCCAATGTATTTGAAGGGATTTGCTGGTTCTTTTTGTACGCAATAATGCCCTGCAGACGTCATCTGCGTGATCCAAAACTGTCTCGTGGCGTTCGTTTGCTACAAGGTGGCTGGGCGCAGCAAATGGTGACTTTTCCCCATAAACTCTGAACGGTTCGGACCCAAATTTGGAAGATATGATTACGGACTAAGGGGCTACGTAAAATAAACATGGCCGCCGCGGACCAATCAAAATGGACCATGTTTGACGGCCGAAATTGGTTTTATATAGGTTTTTGGGTATGATGATTTCGAATTTGCGACTGTCGGATAAACAATTGTTTGGAAAGTCTTTAAAATGTTCTCCGAACCCGCTTAGGGGATTGATTCGGGACTCATTAAACATAGTATATGGCAAAAGCTGAACCAAGTTTGTTCGAGGGAGCTTGATTGGCCAAGTGCTTCGCTAGCTAGGTATCTTGGATGAACTAATTTTCATAAAAATGGATTCTCTCGAATCGTTGAAGGGATCGGGCCGAAACTTGGGATGTGTGATTAGGGATTCGTTGTTGTCCAAGAGCAGTCAGTATATTTAAAAATAAGGCTCCATCGACCAATCAGAATTCCGCGTCTTGGTGGCCATATTTGATGGATTTTTAATCAGAAATTTGTTTTATATAGTGGTAAGCTTCCGGACAAAAGCTCTCATAGTAAAGCAATAGGAAACTTAAAATGTCTTATTCTCGAGAACTACTGGACCAATTTTACCCAAGTTTGGCAGGACAAATCCTTGAGACATAGGTATTTAAGTTTGTTCAAATAAGGACGATTGTCCAATTTGTCCGGCGGCCATCTTAGATTCTGGCAGACTTTTAAAAACGTCTTTCAAAATCTCCGAAACCGCTTGTGGGATTGATTCAAACCCCATGAAGCATCACTGTATGAGTGAACTCGATTGGCCAAATGCGATGGAATTTCAAAGGCCTCCGGGAAGAGGGTGGAGATAGGGGCAAATGGGGCAATAAAGATTCCTTGGAGGGACCGAAATGGAATAAAAATGGGGCAGGAGTGGAGTCGAGTGGCCTGAGGATGGCAACTTAACCTCCGACCCGGTGGCCTTGGACAGGCTACAAAGGTGGTGGGAGTTGGGTCCACGCTCCACAGGAGGCACAACAACCTCAGGGATTGTGGCGAGGGACTTGTCGAAGGGTACAAGGGATAGTCACACCGATAATTATGTAGAAAGGATGAATAATCACGTAGATAGTCTTTTACCGAGCACGTTCTGCAAACAGCTAGAGGTTATCCCCTTATCCACATAATTATTATTATTATTATTATTATTATTATTATTATTATTATTATTATTATTATTACTATTATTATTATTATTATTATTATTATTATTATTATAATTATTATTATTATTATCGATTTCCTCCACTGATATGTTCCGCTCAGCACCAAGAGGAGGTGACGCTGAAGACGACGGGAGGGGGACTTGGCAAACTGACTACCAACTATGCAACGACGTCTAAGAGTAGTTCCTGTCATTACAAGAAGGGTTTCTACTTCTTTAGGTGGAAGCTGCTCTCTGCTTGCTGTAGTGCCACCTCCATTAATATTTCGACTCATCCTCTTAAAATTTTTGGAGCATTGAAAAATGGGCCCAGATATCTGCGCTGTTGTCTCTGAGTTAAACGGCCATTTAATCCCGGAGGAAGTAGCAGAGAAATCAATGGGAAGAATGGTAGAAGACTTCCTCCCACCCGAATAAGAGCGATTGGTCGACGCATTAGATGCTAAATTCATCATAAAATCTCCCAATTCTGCGATTTGTCTAGCCAATTTATCTACTCTAGATTCGACAGTTTCCTCTCGAGATGACCGATTGCTTTGATTATCATTGCAACTATTATTATTATTATAATTGTTGTAAGAGCATCAGCTAGCACATTGATTTCTGCGTCCATTTCCGCGTCCTCTACCATGATTTTGATTGTCACAATTTTGCTTCTTTCTATTTTGATTCGTACTATTTGTAGTGTTATTTTAGATGTTATAGCTGTTTGTGTTAGCTGTTGATAAAGACATGGATTGAACACTAAATTGAGGAGCAATAATTTGATTACAAGTTGGTGGAGTGGGGCTGGGTTGTTTTTGTGGCAGAGACCATACTCCCTCAACTTCACATGCCAGATGAAGGCGTAGCCGGTTCTCTGCCTCTCTCATCAGATAACTTTCAATGCGAATTTCCGTCTGTGTTAGTGTTTTTAAGTCTTTTGTATTCGCTTGATACAGACGTTTTTTTAGTCATTATACGCACTAAGGATTGAAACAAATGTGTCGACGTGCATGAATTGACACGCCTCCTCATCAAGAGTGTGATATGCTTGAGTTATTAAGTAGCAAATCCGGCCCACTAATTCGGGAAGACTCTCTCCTAGATCTCACAATAATGTGCAGAGGATGACTCTACTGGTCTCTGAATCGGGAGTGTTAACGAATCGATCGCTCAGAGCTGTGCATAAAGAAGAATATGAAGGAGATTCAAGGTGGTTTCATTTCAGTGAGCACCTGTAAGGATTGGTCGCATAGACGAACTGCTAAATAGTTTCCCTTTTACTAGAAACACCATTTATTGATTTCTGCTAGCAGATCGAACTGACAGGGATAGTTTTAACCATTGGGAATAACCATCATATTCTTGAACCATTAACGCTTTGGTTTTATTAAGTGTCATCGCTGGACGGGGGAAATCTCTATTAGAGTTTATGCGGAGGAGAATCTTCTGCGTCGCTACGAAGAGGATTGCGAGGTGGATAATGATCAGAAGGAAATCGTTCATCCATCAGTATATAGGGATTCTTCTAGAGAAGAATGGCGAGATGTTCTCCATGGTAACAGAACATTATTTTCGGACAGAGCACTCCGTTGAGTCGTACGCCACTCCACATAAATTATCGTCCACGTGATAACGGTTATTCGCTTCAGGATAATATTCACATTCTCAGTCTACATTAGGTGTGTTAATGTGATTGTAGTTAATGTTAGGCTGACTGTGGTCACAAAGATGTTTCGGAATCACTATAAGGACAATCGCCCTTTTGGGATGAGATCTTCTTGAAAATTGTGGTCCAGTCCAGGAATTTTGGTGGTCTGGTGAACAACTCTCCCTCAAATAAGGAATAATAGAAACTGCGGTGTGTATGCAGATCAACTGAATTGGATAAACATCTCTTGGCTCCACATCAGGCACCAGTTGTAGCACCACAATCCCGCACGGCCCCACATATGTCATGCTTCAGCTGCATAGTGCGAGCACCATGCCACTGTCCAAGGATGACGGCTATGCATCCATCCCGTAAACCTTCTGCTGTGCTGCTACCAGGGGTCTCGGGGTCTTGTAAGGTGGCAGGCCTGGGTCAGCTACAAACAGATTTTGTCAACAACATAGAGTCGACAGAATGACTTTGTCCCTGTGTGCCTGTAGAGTCGACAGAATGACTTTGTCCCTATGTGCCTGGGCCCACATTCGTGACCCGAGAGTTTATGTTGATGGTGGCATCCGAAGCGATGCTGCGGACGCCCTTCCTTTGGGTGGACTAAGATAGTCAAGAAAGGGGTGTTGAGGAGGCAATAGCATCCCTCGGAGTCTGACGAATCAGCAAAGAGTTCCATCATATCAGGAAATAAGGAGCATGAACACAATTATAATGGTTAAACAATGCGGAAGTTGGTCACTACAATTTCTTTGCTTATAGGATAATTACGAAGTCGTAAAACTAAGCACTCCATGATGATAAACAACAATAAGCAATGAAATACAATATAGCATTAGAACTATGTTTTTACGGGAACTGCTACGATGGTTACCTAGACATATTGATAACATTCTACAAGATTCGCCCTATTATTTGAGGGATGAGGCTCTGGTAAATACTTGAGTGACTTTTGGTTTGTTCCGATTCGTTTCGACAGTTTATTCATAAAGTGGCAGATACAAGGTTCACGTGGCATGGCGAGATCAAATCCTGCGGAGTCGGTCCATTCCACACAACGTCCCTATGACTTCCAACAGAAATGGATGGTCAGGACACGAGTTATCTAGTCAGATCAAATCACTAGTAGCACAATTGAGAGGAGGGAATGAGAATGGCCACCAACGAGTTACGATAATATCAACCTAAAATAATACAATACTCTCTTTACATGACAACAACTTAATATAAGCTAACTAGCCAATCTCAAACCCTGTCTGATTTGAATACTCGTATACTATAAACACTCCGTCAACAGAGTAGGCTAAGTGTCTCGCTCACATAGAGCTAGGTAGGTAGCTTGGAGACCTCTGTAGCTCAATTGCTAGAGAGCATAATATGGAAACATCTGTTTTCATTTGTATTAGCCTGAGTTGAGTTCGAGTATAGATTCATAGAAACGGTCAGAGTACATTCTTAGTATTTAGAACAAGCCAATCTCTTTGTTGAATAACACAACTAATGGCAGTCTGCAGAAACATTGTAGCTGGAATTCAAGAATATGTATGTTGTCGACATTTGGGATATGTCTCCATTTTATCTGAGATTAAATAAAATATGGTAAAAGAATTCCTTCCAGTGATTTATGTGGATTTTGTCTATGACATCTTTTTGAAACATTTGCTGACTTAATGGACAGCAATACATCTTTCTCAAATTGTCTGATCTCTGAAATGAATAATGTTATGCAAGTCGTGTTTAGAGCCTGGTTAATTTATTAGAAACTTCTCTGAAATGCCTTTTCAGAGTCTAATTTTAGACAAATTCCTGGCTGATATGAAGGGACGCCTTGCTCATAGACACATAAACTCATTCTATTAAAAATACTGTAATAAACTAAATTCTTTACCATTTAAAATGTCATGTTCGAGATTATTATTATTATATATATATCCGTGGGCAGATTTGGAAACAGGCTTCGATGTTATTCGAGTCTGTCGATAATAAAACTGGAACTACCATGGTAACATTGGTGAGTGTCTCCTGATGCCATGCGGAGGAGACGATATACTTCACATTGAGTCACAATTATACTTCACATTGAGTCACATTTCCCCTGGTATTGGAACAGACAGGAACTATGAAATTACTTCTTCATTGATTCACGGTTGCAAAACAGAAGCAGGGGCAGCTGGAGATGAAATGTCCCGAGTACTACTATTATCTGAGTTGTCGGCACTGCATAACACATACGATTGTAGCAGAATATAAAGTCTGCCCGAGAAAGGTTATTTAATCCAGGTTAGTGGAAAATACAGCTTCCACTGACGTGATGAGATAACTAGTGAGCCGACTGAACTAATAGATACGTCTTTCCGGAAATGAAACGAGTCTGATAGGTCATTTGACCTATTGCCATGTCCAGTAGTAAGTAATAATTTATCAGGCACACGATTGATCACATGGCGTGGACATCTAAAAATTCCTGAGTAACTGGAAATGGGGAAGAAAATGTGTTACCCATGAAACATCAGCTGGGAACATTGATTAACCAATTCTTAAATTTCTGATGAGATTGGTGGCCAACACAAATTCCATGCGGATGGCAGGTGATGATCATGCCTAGCCCTCACTGTCGAAAGTTAGTCTTAAATGTGCACGTGGAGGCTGCAACGCATCTCCTTAACGCATTTCCTTTTATAGAGCTGTTTAGGTTTTTAAAAAAACATAACTCTCAAGATGAGGAGCAAATCAGCGTGCGAGGGGTGTGGCAGGAAGTCAACCACGTGAGTAGCGTCTATGCGGGAAGACCATTTACTGGAAATGGGTATGGATCCATCTTGCGTTGATTGAAGAATCTTCAATCTTAAATATCTCAATTGATTTTCAGATTCGTAAATCCCAGAGAATTTTGTACCGGACAAATGTAAAGAGGTTTCCCAAAAGTTCATTAATTATGAAACGTGAATTATTCATATATTTTTTAATTGCCCCTAATATAGACGCTGTTGGCGTGTAGGTTAGCGATGTACAGATGCACGCCATATTTAGTTCAAAGAGCGTACACCATTCGCAGTAACTTTCTGCCAACCACCCAGCCTGGAGTAAGTACACACCGATATATATATATATATATATATATATATATATATATATATATATATATATATATATATATATATATATATATATATATATATATATATATATATATATATATATATAGCGGAGATATGGCTCTGGCTTCTGCCCAGAATGCTCTGGGGAGGATCGGCCAACTCAGAATTGTATCACAACGGCTGACAATGGGCGAGCCCACGCTAAGGGCATGTACCTACTTTAAGTACCCACAATAAATAAATCTAAAAATACATAACACAAACATTTTGAGTCATGCACAATCTTAATAAATCATAGTGGCTATATAGATGTGTACTTATAAGCGATAGCCTTTCTAGTTGAAATGCATATTCTCCACGTGAGCAATACAGGCCCCTTGGGTCGCTTGGTTTAAACATATTTTTTTCTGTTCCAAAGTGAGCATGATAAGACATATATGAGTCGTATAGGCCTGTCCGTGTCTCCCATACACATACAGATATAATACAGTAAATACATCAAGATGGCGGATGATTAAAAAATTATATAGTAGTAAAGTAACTATAGAATAACTATAACTAATAAATTAATTAAATAGATTAATAAAGGGATCCAGTTTCTTCTATGCATCGCCCATATCCGGCCTAGCTCTTGTTATGATTACCATGTATGATAATATATACATATATGCCACACACGCGTTATTCGTTATTCAATTTGCATACATTTTTTCATGAGCAGTCACTAGAACAGTATCAGGTTTAGGATTTAACCAATCCCGGAGACACGTTGTAATAATACCTCCTATACCAATTGGAAGTGAGGCCAACTGCCCTCAACCATCCTGCAATTTTCGGAGACGGCCACTATAGTTTATTTTTAAAATGTAAATGCAAGGAGTATAGTATACTTGGAATGCAAGAGATGACTTCTCAGAGAATCTAAATAAAATAGTTTACATTTTGCCTACGGGAAATGGTGGGGTTGGAAAGTAGAAGCCTATAGCTAATTGGCCACTTCCATGGGACCAGAACAACACATACGTACTAGACCAATTCCCAAGCTTGCCCTCTCCCTGCTGACAACGGGCGAGCCCACGCTAAGGGCATGTACCTACTTTAAGCACCCACAATAAATCAATCTATAAATACATAACACAAACATTTTGAGTCATGCACAATCTTAATAAATCATAGTCAGTGGCTATATAGATGTGTACAATATCAATTCCTGTACACTAGGACTCGGGTCTGAAAACGGGTACTCGAAACTAAAAAGCTGGAGTTTGCAAGAACGCAGTACTTTAATGTTCACGGGAATAGCCATAATATCGATACAAATTGAAAACTAATTAAGAACTTTCTAACTGAAACAACAAGAAAAATGTTACCTAGTGAGCTATCTCGTTCACAACAATCACTACCCTGGATAAACAACACGATTATGGCTTTGATCCAGCACATGAACAAAATACGCAGCCATTTTAAAAAGACTGGCAGCCTACGCCTAATAGCTGGAAATAATAGCTCTGCGAAAGCAAATTAAGAAGTTCTTGATTCCCACAACAATTAAGTATGTCAAAAAGTTGCTTTCTGGCATTAAAGCTGACTCAAACCCCTTTTAGAAGTATATTAACAACCACAAATCTGAAAAACAAGAAATTCATCCACTAAAGTCCAATGGAATTCTCGTAGATAGCGACCTCGGCAAAGCCGAAGCGCTTAACAACCAATTTACTAGTGTGTTGTTCACCTAAACAACCTTCAGCGAAATACCTTACACAATTCATAAAACAAACAAAATGGGACTATGAGACCAACTGGAATTCAGCAATTTTTAAATGGCTGGAAAACAGCAAAGACAAAATACATCCGTGAATAGGCCCTACTCAAAGAATTGTCAACAGAACTGTCAGACATATACTATCACGTTTTCTCAGCAGTCTATAGACAAAGGAGTTATCCAACTGGATGAAAATCAGCAAACATTTGTCCCTGATATAGAAAGCGACCATTCCTTACCATGAACTATATACCAGTTTCCCTGCCATGCATTTGCTGCAAGATGTTGGAGCACATCATTGGCTCTAATTTAATGAGCCATTTTGAAAAAATAACATCGTGTGAACACCAACAACATGCTTTCCGTCAATGAGTGGCCCTCATCCATTGTTAACCAGAAACAAGTGGACATTTTTATTCTCGGCTTTGAAAAGGGTCTTGATACCATTCCACATGAACTTTTGAAATCTAAATTGCACAAATAAGGTGTGTCAAAAAACATTAAATTGGATTGACCAATCACAAACGATGTGTAGCAGTCAATGTTGCTCAATCAAACGTTGCCGATGTTGTGTCTGGTGTACCTCAAGGAACGGGTCTGGGCCCGCTACTGTCTTCAGCCCATTTGAATGATATAGTTGAGAACGCATGGCTGTGTATGTTACGGTGAAATTCATTATCCAAAGGACTGTGAAGCACCCCAAAAGTCATAAACATGTTAGATAACTGGGATACCACTTGTAGAATGCACTTTCAAACAACATAATGCAACATGGTGTGCCTCACAAGAAGAAAAGAAACCATCAAATTCGACTACACGCTTAAAGGAACCAGCCTTAGTTTTGTATTTGGTCGTCAACATAACAAATGGCTTATACTGGAACACACACATCAGAGAAATATGCAACAAATCGTACAGAACTGTAGGACTATTGTGGAGAAATTTATCATTCTGTTCCATAGAAACCAGACTTCAAGCATGCATGGGACTGATTATACCAGTTTTCGAATATGCAAGTACAGTTTTGGACCTCATCAAATAACTCTTCAGGACAAACTAGAAAATGTTCAGAAATGTGCAACTAGATTCATTCCTCAAACTATATAGCTCTACGAACCAGGCAGTATGACAAATATATTGGAAAACCTAAAACTTGCATCATTGAAAGTCAGAAGGAAACAAACCCTCCTTATTCTGTTCTATGATACAGCAACAAGCAAAGATACGAGTAGGGCTGTCTACAGAGGCCAATTTGGAAAACCCTGAACATGCACAACAACCGCTTCACCAAATTTATGTGAGAACTGACACCTTTTCAGCTCTATTCCCAATGTCATAAGGGGATGGAACAAACTATCACAGGATCTTCTAAGCAGTTCAGAAAGCTCAACAAATCCTACCGCTAAATTTACAGAATTAAGCAGAGGAAAACAGCATCCCTAACTTAGCTACTTGACGAATGTGTGGCGAAAGAATGTCCTCTGGACGTGTCTCCCTTACTAATAAGGATCAGGATCAGGATCAGGATGAGCCCATTATTACAATCAATCAAAAAAAGATAGGCGTGGCCTCGTGCAGAGAATATGCGTCTAACGGTAACTAATCTATTACACAGGCTCCACTTCAGGAGAGCAGGCGGGTCATGATTCAGATTATCTGCACGGTGGACTGTAAAAGCAGCAATGTGAATCATGTCAATTTAATATCATCCTAAACCCTGTATGGTTAGCTTGATACAGACATTAAAATCGTGGAATTGTGGAATCCTAGTTATGATCACACCTTCTCTTTCTTCGTTTTTTTGTTAATGGACTGCATCAAATTGGTATGGCCATCTCACATAACGTTTCTTGGCTGGATTCCTCATTGGCATTAATCAGCTTCCACTTGTTGAACCAGGCTTGCGGGGCCCCTAGCTGGACTCTTAACTGGGCTCTTCAATGACTCTTAAAAACTGATGGATTTCTAGTTAGGACAACCACCCATTTTGATTTCTCTCTCTCTCTCTCTCTCTCTCTCTCTCTCTCTCTCTCTCTCTCTCTCTCTCTCTCTCTCTCTCTCTCTCTCTCTCTCTCTCTCTCTGGCTTACCAATCGTGCTGGATGTTGTCTCTATATCAGATGGGGTTCATGTCGTGACACTGGTCTCTGATATTAGGCCATAGCAACTCTCGCCTATATTCGATCCTCATATCGGGCACAAGTGTTACGACGCACCTCCATCTGATCGTATTTCTCCTTAGCTAACTAGGACACACATACACACATACACACATATGTGCGCATGCATGCATGCATGCACGCACGCACGCACGCACGCACGCACGCATGCACACCCATCCGCATGCACACTGGTTGATGGGTGCCTTAGATCAGAATCAAAGGCTATGCGGTCATAATAGATTGCTGACATGTTCAAGGCTTAGTTTTGCCTACATGTAAAGCGTTCTGGAGGACTAATAATGTAGCATGATGGACTTCTAGTGATACCTACAGGCTGAAAAGGTACTGGTAGCCATATAAACCATAAATTTTATATAGGCCGTGGCCAGCATTGCAACCAACCTCCGCAAAAAATGTCTACATGCAAATCAGTTCTAACTTTCCATCTCTCCACCACACAATGCCACCACGTTCCCTCACCCGAGCTGTGACTGACAACTGGACACTCGTTCCATTTCATGCAGAATCAACACCGCCACCATTCTCTGAATATCCTTCAAGATCATCCATGGGAAATAAACTCATTGATGCTCAAGCCAGTATTCTATCAAGAGACAATCAAGGAAAATGTTCTATGTAAAATAACGTAATATAATAAAGCATTTTTAACATTTATCCTTACCTACCAGCAATAGCCCTAAATGTGTCTAGAGTAATTCGAATGGTTAAAGGTAGTGACCACCATATCAGAAGAGTGGGGTAGTTAAGTTGGGCACGCATGTGAATTTCATGGTCAATGGAAGCCGTTAAAGTCACTGCGCTGACCCTTACTTGGTAATGGAGACTGTGGGCTTTCCTCTGTAGAATTGTGAAAATGAGATTCTCGAAGAAACTATTCCTCTGTTCTGAATAATAAAGAAGCACATATTAAGTTTATTGGTGGCGGACTAAGCATTGAAATGAATTGTATGTCTTTACTATGTAACCCTTGCCACTCTGATGTCAACATTTTAAATTTCAAACTAAATTGAAAGATGGTTTGGTGTTCATTTTTCAGCAAACTTGGTATTGTTGAAAAAGGTACACCAGTTTCTTTGTTATTAACACAGCAAAAGATAGAAGATTGGCATCAGAGTGGTAATGGTTAATAAAGATGCTGTTGAATATTTTGAAACTAATAGGCAACAACAGCACCCAGTCAAATTACTTTCAAAATACTCAACAGCTTACATGTGTAGTCTTCTAACAATTGCGATTCAAGGAATGCAGGGATTGATAGATCCCAACACGGCGTTGCGTGGCTGGAGCTTAGCTAGAGATGCGCTGAGCATAGCTAAAACCGGATTCTTTCATTATTACGTTTTGGCGGTCAATAAATTCGCAGAACAGGGTATGCAAATCATTGGCAGGGATATAATTTGTGCTCATTTAAAAGCGTGTTTAATCACTATATTGTCCTGATACGATAACATTTCTATCTCTTTTTATGTTCACACAGTATTTTGTAAAGTAAGACCACACACGCACG
Source organism: Chaetoderma sp. LZ-2023a (assembly GCA_034401795.1). NCBI lineage: Eukaryota > Metazoa > Mollusca > Caudofoveata > Chaetodermatida > Chaetodermatidae > Chaetoderma > Chaetoderma sp. LZ-2023a. The sequence goes on along the minus strand of CM067372.1, from coordinate 107,291,364 downwards.
CACGCACGCACGCATACACACACACACACACACACACACACACACACACACACACACACACACACACACACACACACACACACACACCACCCCGGAAATCATGGATATTACAAGAATTGATCTCAGAACAGTTATCCAGTTTCTTATCAAGGAAGGCAGAAACGCAAAGGAAATCCACAAACATATGACTGTTGTGTATGGTGACCATCACCACCCCACCCCACCCAATATTCCACAATAGCAAAATGGTTCTCGGAATTCAAGCATGGCCGTAGCGCCCTTGAAGATGACCCCATGTCTTGATGGCCTGTTGACGTCATCAGTGACGATATTATAGTTAGAGTAGAAGCCTTAATCATGATCAATCGCCGTTTAAAAATAGATGTAATAGCCTTAGAGTGTGGTATATCCCATGTTTTTCAACTATAATCCATGAACACTTGGGTATGTCTAAGGTATCGGCAAGATGGGTACCCCATAATCTTGGCCCGCAAAATCAATTCCACTGTGAAGAGTCAAGTCGTGAGCTACTGGCTATATACAATAATGACCAAGCTACATTTCATGCCCGGTTGGTAACTGGGGATGAAACCTGGATTCATCACTGGGATCCAGAATCTAAACATGAATTGCTGCAGTGGAAGATACAAGGGCTCTCCTCCTCCAAAGAGGTTTCACACCCAACAATCTTCTGGCAAAGTAATGAGCACTATTTTCTGGGGCACGACGGGTGTTCTGTTAATAGACTATAAACCAACCCGTGCAACGATTACAGATGCACTTTATACAGACGTCATAAAATATCTGAGGGAAGCCTTCAATCAGAAAAGAAGATGGGTGTTAAGGGCTGAAGTCATGGCAACGCCCCTGTACACAAAGTCCAGAATTGCTGAGGCCGCCATTCATGACTGTGTATTCGAGCAGCTTAACCATCCACCCTACTGTCCAGACCTGGCTCCCAGTTGTTATAATCTAATTAGAAATGTCAAGTCATACTTGCGTGTTATGAGGTTTGAGGACGATGAATCACTGATGGCCTCAACTGAAGAGTAGATCCAGGAGCAAACTGCATATTTTTATCTTAAAGGAATAGAGAGCCTGAAAGAAAAATAGGATAAGTGCATTGAAGTAATGCAGGATTATATTTAAAAGAAACACTGAAACGTTTAGGCTGCCAACGATTTAGCTACCCTGTTCTACGAACTTATTGACCTCCCCTGGTATGAGACCATTTTAATAAGGTGGCTGCACCCGAACACTCATAAAAGTGTGGTGTTTCCGCACCACCACCCACCCCAATAGCCCAACATCCCACACCCACAGTAACCTCATCCCACTTCCACAGACCCTGTAAGTAATAACTGAGTACTAGCAAATTCAACGAGAATACATTTGTTCGCATGCTCCGGTTCCAACAGACATGCTGGATAAAGCCATGATCTTGGTATGGTTGATAGTGACCTAGGCATACACCAGTCGCGCAGCAAGGAATGCTTTAAGAGAGGAGTATAGTCTTCCGCTATGGAAGCCGGGAAATCAAACCAGACTGAGGAATTTGGTAGTTGGATGCTCTCAGATGGTCTCTCCTGTATTTCCGGCATTAAATATGGACAGTTAATTGGCTACTAAAGTATTATATTTTTGCCTATTTTACTATTTTTCCCCCAAAAGATTTACATCGATGCTTTGCAAGTTTTATGAATCATTTTATTGTGAGAGCGATCAGATCAGCAAGATTTGCAATCAGTAACACATTACCAATACGTCTCAGCTGACTAAAACCTGGGTATAATCGGAGGATTTCTAAAATATTCATCTTTTTTTCTAGGAAATCAGAATGTACCTTATGAATCTAGTGCAAAAGCACTACCGCACATTTACTAAGACCACGTCAGAAGCCGTTTTGCTGGTTAGGCCATTACAGCACTAAGGCATAGAGCATGTACCTGGTATATGCTCTATGACTTAGCCCTTTAAGGCATAGCTAGCGAAATAGTTTCTGAAATGGTCTTGAGAAATAGATCCAGTTGTGGGATCCAGTATTTTAGAGCATTTTCGAAATCCCACCCACTGGAACGACTGTCTGGAGCCATTCATTTCAGTGGCAACCTTTCTTAAAAACATATAAATATTACTATTATAAAAATATAATTATATATTTACACTGAATATGCTCACAGACTGCACAGAGTAATCTTGCTGCTTAAAGGAATTGAGGTGTTCAGTTTATCGAGCAATCATATAACGTCGTAATCAACAACGTGACGTGTAGGCTGACGTCATAATCAATTATGCCACGGATGACTCAATTTAGTCTGTCTTAAATGCTTAATAGTCCGTCAGGTTGAACGAATTGTTTGTCTGTCCTATTTAATAAGCATGTTGTTGAATACTTTGAAACTAATTTGTCTCGGTGATGTTGTTGCCATTGGCAGCAGCAGTAGCCAGAAAAATTAGTTTCAAAGTATATAACAGCATGGATCGAGTGATCCCAACTCAGTCAAAGCGTGGGTGGAAGTTAGCTAAAGATGGCCACGGCATAACTAAACCTTGCTTTCTCCATTCTGCCAAAACTTCCTTCCTCCATTCTGCCAAAAGGTCGTTGGTCTGTGTTCTAATGGTTCCTTATATTTATATAAACTATTTATAAAGCAAAAATACATAATTTTTAAACAAGAGGCCCAATGGGTCTGTATCGCTCACTTGGAACATAGGGATTTACTTATAGGCGAGGGCATTTCTAGTTGAAATGTTTATGTTCCATGTGGCCGATATAGGTCCTTGTCAGACATCATATGTGAAGGCAAGCTGATGAAATTATTTATTATATCTACACTATTATGAAAGAAAGGCATGTATGGTATGGCAGGACATTAATGCGCATGGACACGTTCATACGGATAGCAGAACTAGATGGTTATAGAACAGAAGACATACATACATGCATGGTGAATGTGCATATATGCACATAGGCCCACAATTATGGAACGCCATTGGTATACACAGGGTTTACATGAACAATCTTAGGAACATGCACAGCCCATCATATGCTTAATGTATCAGTTTGTACAATACTATAGTGACACACGCACACGCTCGCGCGCGTGCACATACATACATATATATATATATATATATATATATATATATATATATATATATATATATATATATATTACATGTATGTATGTATGTATTTTTATTTTATTGACGCACTGGCAACGTGCCGCTTCAATTTCTATGTGCTAACTTAGCCGACAGTCATGCACCCATTAGTTTAATTTGTTGATCACCATCTCCCGGTCGGGGGATTGAACCACCATTCTGCAACTCAGCATAGCATCAGCAACCAGACATCTTTCCACTGGACTGCCGCGCCAAGACTAATAGTCACGGTTTGGCCGACCAGCTTTCACATGTCTGATATACTGACACACTGACGATCTGTGGATGCACCTGTCACGATTCAGTCCTAGGCTTTTTTTTTTACTTTTTTTTATGCCTATTGTACTCTGACTCCAGCACGGTATGTATGTATGTATGTATGTATTTTTATTTTATTGACGCACTGGCAACGTGCGGCTTCAATTTCCATGTGCTAACTTAGCCGACAGTGCTGCACCCGTTAGTTTAATTTGTTGATCACCATCTCCCGGTCGGGGGATCGAACCGCCATCCTGCAACTCCGCATAGCATCAGCAACCAGGCATCTTTCCACTGGACCACCGCACCAAGACTAAAGTCTAGGATTGGCCGACCAGCTTTCACATGTCTGATATACTGACACACTGACGATTCATATGGGACTATCTGTGGATGCATCTGTCACAATCAATCCTAGGCTTTTACGCCTATTGTACTCTGACTCCAGCACGGCTCTGGCAGTATATGTAGGTAGGTATGTAGGTAGGTATATATATATATATATATATATATATATATATATATATATATATATATATATATATATATATAATGCTGATTATATAAGCTATATCATCTAAAAATGTGTAGATGATATAACTTATATAATCAGCAATATATACTGTACCAAAAAAGTTTTTTCGATGTGTTTATCGAAGCTATCATTTTGCTTTTCCCAGTGGATGCACTGATGTTATGCTGATCAAAATAAGCTATCATTTTAAATATTTATTAAAGGAATGGATAAATGCGTTTGGGAAAACTTGGGCAAGCATTTGGTCTTGACATCTAATTAATATACTCTTCAAAGTAACATGATTCGGATATCCAAATTCGCTTACATAGTTACACTGGATAGCTAGGACAGGGGAGACAATTCTATTGGAATGATTGGCATATATATATATATATATATATATATATATATATATATATATATATATATATATATATATTAAAGAATGGCTATCTTCATGGGTTGTGACGGTCTTGACAAAAGGTTTCCTTCATGAGTTTTTGAAAATGTTACTGTCTACTGCAAACCTTACGATGGAAAGAAATCTTACAGCCTCTGTCTTGTCATTCCCATATACATAGAACTGATTATTGTGGCATTATTGTTTACTAGAGATGCTGATTATATAAGTTATATCATTTACAAATTTTTATGTTTTAGTTTCCGACATGGTTTTTTGTAGGGGGTGACATGTTTCACAAGTGATTCTCACATTCTAATTAAGCACCGACATTGCCTTTATAAATGTATCTAATCCCAATTATAGTTGTCACTATATATACAGCTTCGATAAACACATCACACTCTCAAGACCATCACGTTCCTTATTTTTAAGTCATGGAAATTTGCACATTTCTTTACATCAGAGATGCCTGATGATTTTATATGTCCTACTAAAGTATGTTGTGTTATCAATAGACCTTCCTTTGCACAATGTCATTGAAATTTGCATTTTTATGTTGTTTCAGGTAAAAACCAAAACATTTTGTCAAGACCATCGCCACTACAATGGGAATGGGCATAAAAAATGAGGACAAAATTTTCAGGAAATGGATTAAGATTAAGCATGGCATGTTAGAAAATCATCCTCTACAACCAAGTCAAATGAATATAAATTCATATAATTATATATCAGAACAGTTTGATATTTGACATTTCTCAACCACCATTTCTGTACGTTTTCCTGAAATTGACCAATATATATATATATGGGTCAATTTCAGGAATTAATGATGTGTGCCATGGATCGCATGCATTAGCAGACTTGTGTCACTAGGCAGTGACGTCATATTGTAGATATCGGATTGTCTTATGGGGAGTCATGACCCCGCTATACGTCTTATATTTGCGAGTACGACCTCAGTGAAATTCGTATTTGAAAATACCAGGTGACCTAATGAGCTGGATCAGCATCGTATTAGTTAGTTGTGGAGTAGGACGTTGCACTGGTTGACTTCAACCAGTGCTGATGATACATAGTTTCGCAGAAACAGGATAGAAACCATATCGAAACTGTAACTGGAACATTCAAATAATAAGTTAGGAATTGGATGAGATAAAATGGAACTGACGGTTCTGAGTTGGTAGCATCTGTCAATAGTTGAAGATGAAAGTTGTTGCTGGGGGATCGGCACACACTTTTATAATATTCAGCAGTTGTTTCGGCCAGTAGTTTAGTAAATAATCGAGTGAAAAGAATCAATAGGAATCGATAGGAATATAGGGGACAGAATGACATTAGTTGTTGACGGTCGGCATTCCGACTCCCTTAAGCAAGTACAAAAACACCAGCTGGCGATGAGATCATACAGCTCATGTGCTTATTAACGTTCGCTTCCTACAGGCTTATCCATGATAGGCAAGGGACAGGACAGAGGCATTGTAGCGTCATGTAGGAATTAATAACACAATCGAAATTTGTATATCAACTATATGTCAATCAAAGAAAGGCATGCTACAACAACACATACCATAATGACAGACCGCATCAAAGCAGAACCAGCCAACACCGCTTTGACCCTATTTTACATTATCTCCGTAGAAGAGAAGCCAAGAGTTTGATTAGTCGAGATGACGTCATAATCAATGAGCATCGAATCAAACTCTGTGGCAGAGAAACAAAAGGAATAGAGTTTCGAAGTGAAGTCGAGAGACAGGCGAACAGGGATTGGTCAGAACGACCAACAGGAATAGGTACAAACTTCTAGGAAGGGATAAGCAGATGTTGATTGGAGACAATGATATGTGGGCCAATCAAACTGTGGTTATACCTACCTAGAAGGATGAAGGGAACAGAAACTATGTATTACGATATATACAGATCTATATATCGTAATATGTATAGAACTTAGGAAACTGTAATTGGTATTTAAGAGGCACTGTCTCTTAAATCTTTAATCTTTTTACCATCCGTGATTCCGGAACAGTCGTGTTTCGTTATCATGTCCGAAATTCTTAGTGAATATATTGGAGTAACTAAGAATTGTAGTTGATTAGAGAATAGCATATCAGCCGAGGCTGAGAGTAATTCTTTGTCAGTGAGAGCTGTAGGTTAGATTGATAATAGGGTAGAATTAAGCTTCAAAAGTAATTGCGTATTATTCAATTTGTATCATATCACAACAGTAAAAGTCGACATTTATTCATTAATGTTAGCTGTATAGTTAGTAATAGAAATAAAACCAGCACCGTGAAGTATAATCAAGGCAAAAGTTGGGCAGCGTTTGTGTTACTCGTAGTACAGGGCAATGCTGTACCGTTCCTGTACATCGTCTGAACAGCAGATAGGCCCGGTTACTAAATAGAAATATCTTCATCCTTTCGGTTGAAGAGGCGAGCCAGTAACCTCAATAGTTGCGTCTTTAGAAAGATAGATTGTCGCAGCAATCCAACATAATAGTCTTTCTGAAGGTGGAACCATTCATCAGTGCGTAGAGTAGGAACAGCGAAGAAAGTGGAACTCGAAAATCTTCAATATGTTTCTTGTAAGAATGTATATGGTCAGTTAAGATTTGGTAGTCAGTACGGCCAGGTGTCTGCTCGGAGTCTATTAGTCAAAGCTGGTTCATGGCCCCTCGACTTGGAGATCCAGACTGCAAGTGGCGACCCAGCTTTGGAAGAATAGATTTCAAATGCATCCTTCAAAATCCATCAAATAAGAAAATCTATATGGCCGCCACAATGCTGAAATCAGTTTGGTCGATGTGGGCCTTTTTTAGCACATGAACAAACTAGAATGACCTTTATTCCCTACTCATACATCCAAGATTTCAGCCTGATCACTGCAGTGGTTCAGCAAGAAGTAGTTTTCGCGAAAACTATGTCATCCATGATGGATGCCGAAGTATCTGGCCAATCAAGGTCCTTTGAACAAATTTGGTTCAGCAGTTACCCTAGCCAAGGTTACTTGTGTCTTGAATCGATCACACATGCGGTTTTGTAAAAATCTACCAAAATCCATAATAGTCACCAGCCAAATTGGCCAGTCAGTTTTGTTTTAAATACCTGGATCTCTATGGCTTAAGAATGCTTCCTGCCAAATATAATTGAACACAGCCTAGTGGTTCGTGAGAAAACATTTTAAATTTCCCTTTTGTTTTAAAGGGAGTCTTTCATGGGAAGATGTGCCCAGATGGCTGCCAAACCATTTGAAATTTGCATAGCCAAAAACCTGTATAAAATCAATTTCAGCTACAAAACATCAAATAAAAACACACTACATTTTGTCTAAACCATCGTAGCCAGTTAGCTGAGCTATAGCAATCAACACACACCCCCCCCCCCCCCCCGTCTCTCTGTCTGTCAGTCAGATCAAACTTGGCCAAAATGGTCCTATACTCAACCAATTTATCCATTCTGAAAATGTGCTTGATTCTATGACAAACAGCGGAGTTACTGCGTTTTTGCCATAGCATGACAAACTCTGGCCTACATGGCACAAATGGATTATCACCAAAAGCGTGCTATCATATTATATAATGTATGTCCTACCTCACCTTTTATATGGATTGGAGATCTTCTCTCTCGCCAAAAAACAGATGGATATTCTTGAATCGTTCCACATTAAAATTCTGAGGACAATACTGTCTCTACCAATTCGTACTGCCAAGTACATTGTATTACTCTTAGTTGGAGCGAGGCCTATCATCGCGGAACTACATATTCGGCAACTTTCGCTATTAGGAACTATCATCAGAAGTGAAAGCCAAGTACTAAGGAATATAATGGTGAGACCAACCGCTCTTCATTCTGGTTCTGGTAACTCTCACAACTGGTTTACATATGTCCAAACTGTTCCACATCAGTATGGTTTTCCAACTCTAAGTAGCCTAATGATTCGAACTCCTACTAAGCTTCACTGGGAAAAACTAGTCAAGACAACAGTAGATTCATACTGGACACGGCACCTGACTCGGGAATGCCGTACAAAGAAGATGCTGTCATTCTATCATACCTCTGCACTGCTTATTGGCAAAATGCACCAGTCTGTGCTCACTGTTCGTAATGAAGTAAAGGACGTGCGTAGATATAGCATAAAAATCAGACTTCTCACTGGAACGTACCTAGTTCAGGAAAATCTTGCCAAATTCATCCAAAATGAAATCGACCCTACATGTCCACTTTGTCAGCTCGAACCTGAAGACTATGCCCATATGCTGGTAAAATGCAATGCCTTGCTCTCGCACAGACAGACTCATCTCTTAGAACTCAAAACAGTAATTAGATCTAAGCTTAACTATCAGAACTGTATTGCTATCATTAGAGACATTAACACATTAACCCAGATCATCATAGATTGATCTGTGCTAATTGACTCAAACGTTATTCCAAATGGCCCAGAACTATGTAACGAAATAGAATCAATCACGAGAAGATTATGTTACAGCATCCACTGCGGGCGAGTTTACATGCTTAACACCATAAGAAGTAGGTGCCGCAAAAGTAAGCAGAGACTAGCCCGAAAGACAGATCGGTAGGGTAGATAAAAAAAGTTCTTCATCTTGATGTTCTGCACATGCATGCATTACACACTCATTTGTACATTTCCACATATTCTGATGTATCTATTAGTTAATTCAACGTTTTCGCTGATGAAGGATATGTCTCTTTGTCAATCAGTGGTGTGAATAGTAACCTGAAGCATGTTTCGTGTACAGTTAAGAAACATTAAGTAAATTGTTACCACACTGTTGTGTGGGTGCTCCAACCAAGTGGAGGGATATCCATATACAGAACAGAACATAGCGACCATCTATCGCCTGTCCGTCAATTTTTGCTCCAAATGAGGTCTTCTCAAGAACCACATACTAGACCGACTTCAGTTATATTTAACAGGAAACTTCCTTAGGTCATAGAGATCGAGTTTTTTCAAAAGAAGTTGATTGGCTGATTTGGCCATCGGCAATCTTTAGATGCACCTTTAAAAATCTTCTCCTAAACTACATGCCCAATTGATGGGAAACTCGAGAAACTTCATTTAGGGCAACAGATAAACCAAATTTGTTCAAGAGAGCCTGATTGGTTGATTTGCTTGTTGGCCACCTTGTTTTCAGAAAAATGCCTTCTGAACTACTGGAGGGACCAGGCCACTATTTGGTAAATATGATACTGACTGAGGGCCAATCAAGCTTGTTCAAGTTGGTATGCTAAAAACAATGCCACCATCGACCAATCCGAATTCAGCATTTTGGTGGCCATATTGTAATTTCTGATTTGATGGAGCTTTGATATCAAAATTGGTTTAGTAATATAGGGCGGCCCAGTAGTCTGACCTAGCAGCCCAGTAGACTGAAATAATGGCCGAAAATGCTAGCGGCCTAGAAGACATTCGTATATCGCGAGATCTCCTTCAATACGCGATCAAGAAAAGTATCTCGTATGTATTGAGTAGCCATTAGCATTGTGATTTCCACCAGAATATGGTGGTAGAGAGAATTGGAGTCTGTAGACTGTCTAATGATATATTCGCTTGTTGCTGACGTTGCATTGATGCTGATATCACACGATCCACTGGATGGATCGAGTCGATTTTAATGTCTATATCAAGCTAGTGATACAGAGGTTAAGATGATATAAAAATCAACACGGACCACAGTGTTGCTTATATAGTCAGCTACGGAGATAGACTGGGTCCCGATCTGTCTGGTCTCCGAAATGGAGTCTGTGTAACAGTCTAGACTCATAGGCTCTGCCTTTGATGGACTGCCAAATTGTAATGTCTGTATATTGTATATCAAGCATGAAATAAATAATTTTGACTCTTGAATCTTAGTCGCTGTCATTACATTAGAGGTGTATTCTCGAAGAAGCCACGCCTCTGTTTTTAGATTGCCCAGAAGACTGTTACTTTACTTGTTACTTGTTCTGTAAATCCCTCCTCTCTGTTCTAGGAGAACCACCAGCCAGCACTAAGTTCCTAGCTGATGTAAAATGTTGATTTTGTCGCGTTGTGTTATCATGCCTTCTTGGACGAAATATAGTGTACTGAGATTTTCCAGTTAATATGCAAGATCTCTTGTGGTGCAGCTTGAAACAGAGGTCACGGGCGGCCTCCTCTAGCATGATCGCGAGCGGATTGCATTTAGTGAATGCATGGGAGGTGTCGAGAATTAGTCTAACGATGTTGTCCTGCTGACATTCTTTCAAGGTTTGGAGGTTACCGGCTAACATGATGTGTTCAATCTTGTTGATGAATGGTTTGCGGGTTTCTTCCAGACATGGACAATTAAGAAGGAAATGTTCAGTGGTCTCTGGTTCAGATTCGCAGAGTGGACAATCAGTGTTAGAGGCACAGTTTCGAGTAGAGCCAGCATACAAGTTGTAGCGCTGAGTGAGCAACTTTGCTTTGACTGTTGCTTTGATGACCGTAAGGGTATCAGTGTTTGCCATATTCCAGACTGAGTGGCAACTTCCTATTTTGCAGGACGATAAGTTGATGTATCCCAATGTTACTTTCGCTGCAGCTTCCTCGAGTAGGATTTCTAACCAGTAGTTATTCACATTAGCATGCAACAGCTTCTTCCAGGAACATTTTGTAGGTTGGGATTTTACAAGGTTGAACGCTGATGGAAGCTTGTACTGAATCAGGAGCTTTCTAACAACAATCACCCAACTCTGGGAGCTGTAGCTTTTGACTGCCAACTGTCGTCTAATAACTAATGCTTCAATTGAGTCAGGTCGTCGCAGCATATTGAGAAACAGTGTCAGTATTCTCTTATGGATTTGACCTTCAATTGGAATAACGCCAAGGAGCAGGTAAACAGCAGCATTAGCAGTTGAGGCAGGTAGATGCTGCAGTCTTTTTAAAGTCCCTCTGTAGTAGTCCTCCAGCATTTGGACTTCGCTGTTTGAGAGCACAACTGCTTCTAAGCCATATAAAAGGATTGGTGTGATATAGATCTCCCATAGCTTGATGGATGTCATTGGGTTGATACCATTAAGACCGTGCATTCCGGCGCCCATCAGCGAGTATGCTGCTCGGCGTGCTGAGTCAATACGTGCAACGATTGTTGACTTGTTTTTTACATTATTTGATCTATGAATTCCCAAATGTGTTTCCTCTAGGGAAAGTTCCAATTCAGCTCCATTAAGATGAAGAAATGCATCTGAAGATTTACCAGGTGCTGTTTTTGGGACCATAGCTTTGGTCTTTGCTGTGCTAAACAGGTATCGCTCATTTGATGCATCGAGCTCTGCAATATTCAATAGTTGCTGCATTTGAAGGGCACTCCTGGAGATAATGGCCAGGTCGTCTGCACACATGATGGCGCCAGTAGGAATAGAACCAATGCGAAATGCACCTCGATGAGCTGTCAGTTTATTCAGTAATGGGTAGCTACGTTGTTTGAAGAGGTCGGGAGATGTGTATGCGCCCTGTCTGATGCTGAGTTCTTCATTGAAGGCTCTAGATACATTCCCCTGCCACTTGATTACTGATGTGATGCCGGTATACATGCTGTTAAATAGCTCCCATAGTCTGCCATCTAGTCCTTGAGAAGAGGCTGCATTCAGCATGCTTTGTGACAGACTATATCAAACGCTTTTGAAGCATCCATGAATGTAATAAGCAGTGGCAACGCACTATCGTTTGCCTCAGCTAAGCATTCAGTAAGCAAGAAGGCTGCATGAGTAGAAGAGCATCTATTGGTGAATCCAAATTGCAGCTTGTTTTGTTCTGGGTCCAAGACTGCCCTTGACCGTTTCAGAAGCTCTGTACTCCGGCGGTTCTCCTAGAACAACGAAGGAACTACTTGAAATCGGGTACCCGGGTACTCCTTTAATCGTTTTATAAATCCGATTCCAATTTCAACAATATGGCGGACATAATCGACAGCGCCAGTGAAATGGAGAGCGATACAAGCTCTATTGATGGCGCTGTAACTAGTATGACTTCTCCTGGACAGGTTGAACAACTGGAGAAGAGGCTAGAGTCAGTTCAACAGGAGAATCGCGTTTTAAAGCTTGAAGTCGAAACTGCTAAACAGAAATGTAAATCGCTTCAAGAGGAAAATCGGGAATTGCGTAAAGCCAGTGTGAATATTGTAAGTAATATATGGCCAATCATTGAATGTCAATAAGTTAACACAATGATGAAGGTGTCAGCCCATTTACTGTGATTTATGCGCATCTGTAATAAAAGAGCACCATGACTCAGTAGTTGGAATGTTTATTATGAAGCTGAAAATGATACAGAACTCTAATTGCTAGCTTTCCTATTTATATTTAATTAGATAAGATATTTGTTCATCTACAAAAAGCTGGCATGTCAATATGTTCAATACCGATCCACACGTAATCGAGGTTACAAGTACTCCAACCACTCCCTCACATTTCCATCAAGGTCGATGTTTTTATGTTTATAAGATGAAACTACTTAACTAGTCCTTCCGTAGATCATTTAAAGGGTGTATGACGAAAATGACCGCCAGCTAAAATGACCGTGCCCGGGACAAGAATGACCGCTATTATGGCGACAATGACCGCCACTGCGAATTTATATTTTGACTTCTATATAGTGTATATAAATATAATATGTTATTTATACTATTTTATTTATGTTTTAGATGTAAGGTGGTCATAGAATCTCCGTTTATTACTGCTTTTTGTAGCACTAAACTTCTTCTAAATATCTTTGAGCACTCTAGCATTATCTAGCAGATGTACAGTGTTCACTTTTTAAATTGCTACTTCCGGAATTTTCGTTCCCTTTAGGCACAGTCTACGAGACGGTACCTAAAAAAACCCAAAAATTTTATATAAGTTAAATTAGATAGGAACTCGTAGTAGGAAATATATAATATATATAATATATATTGTAACTTATATACGCATATAGAATATTCGTAGCGGATAGTAGTTATTGTTAGGCTTATTAGGAATACTATAGCGGTCATTTTCGTCCCTACCGCGGTCATTTTAGCTCGCGGTCATTATGGACTGAGATCATTTAAAGCTGCGCCACTATTACCATAATCCATATAATATCATAATATGAGAGAATTTAATTTAGGGTAGGATATGAAACCGTGGTATCTGTGTTTAAGCATGTCCTATTGGAAAAGTACTTGTTGGATTTAAAAACCTTTAGTAGACAATGAATGTATATTCATTCCTTACTTCCACTTAAAGGTTTTAATAAATAGCTCAAATAGTTATGCCACAACTTGTCAATTTGTCTTCAGATCATGTGATTTAAGTTTCAAAACGGCTGCCATCCTTATGTAATATTTGGAAATTGATGGTAAAGTGACAAACTCATCTATGGTTTCCATTATACATTTAATGTACAAAAATCTACAATCTCCATAGATTCGGGTGCATTCGTTAAGAATCACTCTGGGATGATTGGCAATACGCTATACACACAATTGACAAGGAAAGTAGAATAAAATAATTAGACAATATACAAACATAACCGTTATCATAAATGACTGGTGTAATTGGCTATTGCTGTGCGACATTCATATTGTATAATTCAATTGGAGTATTAATATGCAATTATGCAGTTAATATGAATTCGCATAGCTCACAATGTGCACAAATCCTTTGCATGCATGGATACATGACATGAGAATAATAAATAATAACATTTTAAAAATCATATACCACGGAATGTGTGAAATTCATGTGTAACGGTAATGTATACTTTACTGACGCTAAGGCTAACCCTTCTGCTGCTACAATAATTAGGATAACGAAGACATTTAGGAATTATTTGATGTAAACTACCGAAATAGTGTTGCTAAAAGATCTTGCTACAGAAGATAGCAAAGCTATTTCGGAAAATACATACCAGATCCTAATTAAACAGGAATATGACAACCAGGCCCAGGTTTAACGCTGGATTAAGCAGATATGGCGATTGTATGAAAATGCATTTTACGGACGGACTTGATGAAAGACGTATCAGGATAATAGGCAATGCATGAATATATATATATACACCTGTGCAAAAGTTAAGCACCAGCAAAAACAATAGAACGTAGAAACATGATGGTACAACTAGGCTGCCATACTTTTTGTCCCCGCGTTAGCTGACATAATTCCAAGTACGAAATGCACATGCATGCATGACTTCACGCCGCTTGATGTCCGTGCGTGGCGGGAAACAGCACACGTGTTCAGTTATGTAAAAGTCCAGTTTGAGGTGTAGAACATTACATACAGATTTAGGCGACAAGATTAGGAATTTTGTGTTCATGACCGTGGTTTATTTGTACAGAGAGAATTAGCTCTTGATTGTGAACCGCTATGGCAAGACGAAGGTTAAGTGATCGTGTGAAATGGCAAATCATAGGCATGCATACCACTGGTATGTCATGCAGAGAGATTGGCAGACAGCTGAACATTAACCATACTGTAATCAGTCGTTTGATTGCAAAACATGGGCAAACTAACGAGGTGAAGGACAGGCCTAGATCTGGAAGACCGAAGAAGACTACTGCCCGTGATGATCGAGCCCTAGTACGCCTTGTTAGGAGATCTCCATTCACCAACAGCAGAGTGCTCAGCCAGCAATGGGAAACGCGCAATAGAGTGTCAATGTCTACCATCAAAAGGAGACTGTATGCTGCTGGCATGAAAGCTAGGAGACCTGTCAGACGTCCTCTCCTCACTGCACACCACAAAGAGGAGCGTCTGAGGTGGTGCAACGAAAGAAGACACTGGAACATGAGATCCTGGAGACGGGTACACTGGTCCGATGAAAGTCGGTTCCTGCTTCATGCCACAGATGGTCGAACTCGTGTATGGAGGTCCAGACGCACGGCGTACGACCAACGTAACATCATGGAAGAAGTTCCATTTGGTGGAGGTTCCGTTATGATATGGGGGTGCATCTCATTTGATTGTAAGCTGGATCTGTTGACTGTACCTGGAACACTAAATGGACAAAGATATCAAGATTCCATACTGGATAGAGTTGTGGTCCCTCATTTTGTAAATCATGCACCTGGAACCCACCCTATATTCATGGATGACAACGCCTGACCACATCGTGCTAGAGCTGTGCATGAATACCTCCGCCAGAATGCCATCGAAACCCTACCATGGCCAGCAAGGAGCCCTGACATGAACCCTATTGAGCATATCTGGGACATTCTGGGAAAATGGTGAGAAGGAGGGATCCTCCTGTGCAGAACCTACAGGAATTAACAGACGCACTCCATCTTGAATGGCAACGAATACCACAATGGCGTATCAGTCGGTTGGTGACCAGCATGAGACGTCGTGTCCAGGTCGTCATCCAGGCACAAGGTGGATATACCCGGTATTAATAATGACAGTCTCAAACTCGTGCACAGATGTTAAACTTCGTTTTCAGACACCATTAATGACAATCTAGCCACGTGTGTCAACTGTAGGGCAATAGTTGTCAGTTGTGTCAACGTAACCATATTCAGGCCTCGTTTTCAAGTTCAAACAAAAACATACAGTGTTTCCCCACCATCATAATCAGCATTCCTCTAGTTGCATTATTACCTCTTGCACTAAGATGGATGGGTACATAAATGTTTATGCTATTGCTTTCTTCATAGCACATGAATATACCCTCGCATGTGCGTAAAAATAGGGTGGTGCTTAACTTTTGCACAGGTGTATATATATCAAACTTGAACAGGACCTTGGAATTATACAGTGACTAGCTATACATTGAGTATATATTGACATGCCATGCTCATATTCTTGTCAAAGGGAGATAACTCTCATACTAATCATTTATACATGATAAATGGCCCTGATGTGCTTGTTTTGAAAGATTAATCATGCAGCGGCTTACAACAATATGCTACAGGCTTCATATGCTTTACCATATGGAAAGCATTACATTGCCATAAAAAGTGAATATTTTACTTGACTAGATAATGCCCATTTCAGAATAGCCCTTCAACAAACAGCACGTTAATTGAATAGCTATTTTAAATTGGAAATTAGATAGCTTAAAACTACACTATGAATTCAGACAATTCAACATCATATTGACAACATGAATAATAATAGTGTTATAACCTTACCCTAAGTAAGGCCAGGCGTAGCACAACTTGTTCAAGTTTCAGGTTCCAATTTAACGTTTCTTGCTGCTTGTGAAATGTGTCCACTTGAAGTGAATATTTAACTGTACTGATAGTGCCTAGCGGTATATCCAGCTCACAATGACCCAAGCTGACCAGTGCGCCAAAAATACCATAACCCTTTTCTTCTAAATCCACATTCTATTACAGAAAAATCAATAGTACATGCAATCTGATGAACAGTTTTACCGTAATTTGACCAGAAATTGTTGCTGCCTAGCATATCAACAACTTCCATTCAAATTACCCAAAGCTATCCCATCCGATAATTCAAACATCATTATGAATTAACCTCAATTGGTCAGTGGGATAAAAAAAAGGGTTAACGTATCATGAATAGTATTAACTTGGGGAAAATATATATTTCTTCATCAAATTTAATCTTCATCACAACAGCAGTTTTTGATATATAATATGATGATCGGAATTGATATTTACCTTAAAATAATGAATAGACATAAAAGAAAGAATGATTTGAGGCTATATACAGTACAGGACAAATATGCAAATCTGACATGTCACACTTAATTTTTATCAGGCATATCTTCAAATCCATATTTAAACAGAGAAAACTAAGTGGAAAGCAATGAAAAGTAAACTGTGTCTCGGCTAAACAAATTTATTTTACCATTGCTTTTATTTATAGCGAGATTAATGCTCCACAGAAATTGTTATTGATTACTCTGTCCTGTTACCACGTTTTGATAAACCCCTCCTCAACTTAAAGTAGACAAATTTGATCATGACATGGCAATTTAAAATTGATATTGTTGGATACTCGTTAGGACTTTCAAAATTTAAATTGTATTTATAAAAAGAACTCTTAAAGCTATCTGACACTGCCAATTGCTTATAGTGTTGTAGAGTCTCCTTTAAAGAATTTCTGTTAAATCAAAAATTTTCGTTAACTACCACGGTTTGATAGTAAGTACCCCATCCTGTGAATTCCAGCAGCCAATGAATCTAGGATTTGGCGAGTGACCAGTGAGTATCGCCAACAAAACAAACTTGCAGACAGTACTATAATAGCTGAATAGGCCCGATTTACAGGGTCATGGAAATCCTGGAAAGTCATGGAATTTGAAAATCTAAATTCCAGGCCTGGAAAAGTCATGGAAATTTGTGATAATCTCCCTAAATAAAATAAAAATCTGATGGCACATGTAAAATAAGTTAATAAAGCTCGGAAATACACATTTCATTTCTTTATTGCGGTGATCACATGATTTCATTCATTATCAAAGTCATATGTCTGACCAACATAAAAATGACCCAAAACAATGTAAGAATTAAAATGAGGTTAGATCGCTTCTTGTGTTGGAAGGCCAAATTAAACTCTTGTGATTGGAGGCATTCCACTGAACTATATCTGGACTGGAAGGTGGCCTCCCAAATAAAAACAGGTTTGTAACGCCGCGAATGCAAATATCCCAAAATAATAAATATGTATAGAAGATATTTTTAAAACAATTTGAGCAATAAATTCACTATTTCCTACTCCACGTATGCATTCAGCAGTATATTTATTGGCAAGATTTTTTTTTTATTCATTTGGGCAATTTGTCCCGGCCGAATTGGTTACATTATGATAATTAGATGGCGATGATATCTCGCTCTCGCTACCGTAGGAGATTCCCCTGTATATTGAATGTATTTCTCGCTCAAAGATGTTTTTATGCGTTCTATTACGGTTAAAGTATGAAATAAACTTGTTAATATTAATAAAAATAACCAGATATTTAGCCGATAAGCGATTATTATTCTTTTTAATCTAGCAGTAAAGTTATCAATTGTATACGGCTATTTTGGCTCATATTATGTCAAATTTTCCCCTGCGTGTTGTCTTCTTCTTCTTTTCGTTCACTGATCATACCGCCAGTCCTGTAAGTGCCTATCGACATGATCATAAGCGTTAAGTGTGTGGATCCATGGTTTATTAGAGTGCGCCGTGCGGCCTGGAACCTCCGTCTTCAGCACTCGAGGTTTCTGTCAGGGTTACCTCACCCGTACCTCCGTGTTATCTATTAGTGCGCAATATATTCGTGAAAGTAACCATTTTAAGGAATGGATTTCAATTTTTTCTTGAGCACCTTGGCCAAATAGAAGCCTAGGCTTTTTTTTTTCATCAAAGAAAATGTCAATTTGCAGACCAAGTGAAGACTATTTCAGAAAAATTGGTCTCTTGGTCTGCAAATGGACATTTCTCAAGACCACTACAGAAGCCATCTTTGGCTGATATGAGTGTTAAAGGGTTAATAGGCAATTTTTTAAGTCAAAATCTTTTTTGTTCACAATTTACTAGAACCGGTCATATTGCTTCTTACCATGTTGACCGATTTCAACCAAGTTAGGCTGGAAGGATGCTACATGTATGACCATAGGCTCTAGAACTTCCATTCAGAATTTTTTAGGTGAAAATCTCAGATTTTATTAAAAATGTACCGGAAGTTCTCACATGTTGAGCCTTTGCCCTAGATAAAGTGAATTCCATATGATTCACTATGCTGTTGAACATTTTGAAACAAATTTGACTGTCTTTGACCTACCTATTGATTCTTCTTATTTTAATCATGGAAAATCATGGAATTTCAAATACTCAAAGGTGTACAAACCCTGGATTTAACAAGTACCATCACTGAGCAATTTAAAAATGTGTGTAAAGGTCCGAACGTTAGGCCAAAATAAAAATAGTTTTTGTTTCCGTTAAACCGCTCGGATGAACTTTTTGGTCTGTATGACCCAGCCAGCAACAAAATAATTCGCTCTTCCTTGACTGTCTAGCTCACGTGATCGTAATGCGTGTTTGCTTAAGGGCGAATTTAGGCCATCACGGTGGTAGCTACTCGGTCAAGGTACTCGAGACTGTCTTCCTATTGGTGAAAGTACTTACCCGGGTAAAACTATTGATATTTTGTCACTACTCCAGCACGAGAGAGACAATCTAAACTTACCCCAACTGGCACCTATTACTCGTGATCAGAACTGATAGTAAGGGTTTCGGTTTGTTTATAGGACAGAATAATTGTACTACGTATTTATAAACTTTTTAGTTTTGTGTATGCCGTGATCCGTCCCGTTTTTGTGTTTTAAACAGTATTTGTAATTCCCAATCGGTAACGGCCTATGATTCTACTAGTCGTAGTAATATTTCATTGATAAACTTTGATTCCCTGATGGGCATATCCGATCAGAACCAATCATATTATTTGTGACACTACGTCATTACAAATGTTATTGTGTTTGGAAAACTTCCTCTATACATACCGCTACTGCGTTTCTATTGGCCACTATTGTAATGCGCATGAAAACTCCAATCATGAGCGAAGAACAATATATCAGGGTTCGCACGGGGCATGGAAATCCTGGAAAGTCATGGAATTTGAAAATCTAAATTCCAGGTCTGGAAAAGTCATGGAAATTTGTCAATTTGATAAAAGTCATGGAAAAGTCATGGAAAATGATAATCTCCCTAAATAAAAATAAAATCTGATGGCATACAAATGTGAAATGGGGAAATAAAGCTCGGAAATACACATTTCCATATCTTTATCGCGGCGATCACATGATTTCATTCATTTTCAAAGTCATATGTCCAACCAAAATAAAATGACCCAAAACAATGTAAGAAATAAAATGAGGTTAAATCCCTTCTTATGTTGGTAGGCCATATTAAACTCTTTTGTGATTGGAGACATTCCACTGAAACTATATCTGGACTGGAAGGAGGCCTCCCAAATAAAAACGGGTTTTGTAACGCCGCGAATGCGAATATCCCAAATTAATAATAAATGTGTACAGAAGAGAATGTTTTTAAAACAATTTGAGCAATAAATTCACTATTTCCTACTCAGCGTATGCATTCGGCAGTATATTTAGTGCCAAGATTTTTGTTCAGTTGGGCGATTTCGTCCCGGCCGAATTGGTTACATTATGATAATTAGATGGCGATGATATCTCGATCTCGCTAATCTATGGGGATCTATTCCCCTGTATATTGAACGTATTTCTTGCTCAAAGATGGTTTTATGCGTTCTATTACGGTTAAAGTATGAAATAAACTTGGTAATATTAAAAGAATAACAAGATATTTAGCCGATAAAGGATTATTATTATTTTGAATCTAGCGGTAAAGTTACCAATTTTCGTTCGTCTGAAAAATATGTTTTGTAATATTTCTAAACTCTGATTGCGTGTTATATACATGTATAAGGCTTTTTTGGCTCATATTTTGTCAAATTTTCCCATGCGTGTTATCTATTAGTGCGCAACATATTTGCGAAAGTAACAATTTTAGGGATTGGATTTAAATTTGTTCTTGAACACCGTGTCCAAATAGAAGCCTCGGCTCTAAGCCTTAAATTTGTTCAAAAATTTTTTAAATTAAAGAAAAAATGTCAATTTGCAGACCAAGTGAAGACTATTTTATAAAAAAATGTTCAACAATAGTCTTCTCTTGGTCTGCAAATGGACATCTCTCAAGACCACGCGTGACAGAAGCCGGCTTTGGCTGATATGAGTGTTAAAGGGTTAATAGACAATTTTTGGGGTCAAAATCTTTACTAGAAATGGCCATATTGCTTCTTACCATTTTGACCGATTTCAACCATGTTAGGCTGAAAGGATACTACATGTATGATCATAGGCTCTAGAACTTCCATTCAGAATTTTTATTCATCAATTTTTTATGTGAAAACCTCAGATTTTATTAAAAATGTACCAGATATTCTCACATGTTGACCCTTTGCCCTAGATAAAGTGAATTCCATATGATTCACTATATGCTGTTGAACATTTTGAAACAAATTTGACTGTCTTTGACCTAGCTATTGATTCTTGGAGGTCATGGAATTTCTTAATTTTAGTCATGGAAAAGTCATGGAATTTCAAATACTGAAAGGTGTACAAACCCTGATATATACTCTGCTTAATGCGCAACACACTGTTTACATTAGTTCTTCACAGCGGATACAGCGGGAAATATGAATTGTCGTCTGCAATAGGGCTGTAGCGATTCACCGAAATATTGGTGAATCGCGATATGCATGCTCACTATACGCATATCGTATCGTGACCTGTCGTATCGATACACACGCGATACAGGAAAATATGCTTATGGCGTCCTTCATGCGTTAGCATTGTCAGGTAAGCTATAGTTAAAGTTAAGCACAAGTGCACCATCTTCACTAAATTTTATCTGAATATGCTATTTCTTTGTTTATCTGCATTGAGAGTGAGAGTGGCGTAAAATGGACAGATTCAGATGAAACTTAGTAAAAATATAACGTATTGTATCGTATCATGACCAGTGTATCATGATACATAGCGTATCATGTCAAAACGTATCGTTACAGCCCTAGTCTGCAAAGTCAATGACGATGGAAACTACAGATATTTCTCCAACTACAGTTTTGCATTACAGTAGCTGTGCAAAAACCACAATCGTCACAGGTTAAAACTATATTAAATAAAAGAATAACTAAATATTCTGCAGCAACAAGTTTTCTGGAATTTTTTCAAAGGATCATTAGTATTGTGAATAAAAAGTTATGATTTATTGAGCATATCTATGTCTTATTTTAATTTAAACTATATCATAAGTCTGAAAAGCATCACCAGGTAACCCTTTCAACCGAACGCTGCATACCAGATACACGATTATGTTGAATATTTTGAAACTAATTTGCCTGGAAGCTGTTGCTGCCAAAGGCAGCTGCAGCTTCCAGTCAGATTACGTTCAAAATATTCAACAGCTGGCCAATATGGGTGATCTTTTTCTGAGATATTAGGATTTCAGGGTTTATTTGATTACAATAAAACATAATATATAAGTACTAGTTACATAAATTATTTATTATAAATATATAAGTACTAGTTGCATAAATTATTTATTATAAATATATAAGTACTAGTTACATAAATTATTTATTTTTAAGATGTTTTTTCAAAGTTAATTTTAATAATATTCTACTTTGAAATTATGTATGGTGTGATTTTGATCATTAGCCAAATATTTCGCCAATCCTACATTCTCCTTCGATCAATACTCACCATTCTGTTACTTCTGATATACAGCTGGCTCTAGGACTATAGACTTAGAAAGCTTTACCGACTCCTCGGAACCGGGTACCCGTCTACCATAGAGCTCATTCTTGTTTGCATAGCAACGAGCAATACCTGCTTTTTAGCAGTTGGAAAGATTAAGAATTAAAGTCTAAGTCTTTTTGTAAACTGTGATTTTGTGATAGCTAGTGCGTTTCTGCAAGGATATTTGGATTAATATGGATACCGCCGATGATAACCAGGTCGTATATTTCCTTATTATTCCATAGTTAAAAGACTTAGGTCTCTAAATTTTGTCTGTGTCGTATGTTCCAATTTCTAACCCCAAAGAATCTGGGATGTGTGTTAACAATGAAATATGCCGGATGATCGCCTTCTTCTTTATCCCAACAGGCGATCGGCAGATATGAAAATAGGTGTTTACTACGGTATTTGTAACACGAATATCGGCTGACGTCGTTCTCAGTAAGATCCGAGCGGGTGACGTCACACCCGTGGTGCTCGGATGTTTATGTGAAGAAAATTTTTTTTCATTAATTCGCGCATCTTATTCTGGGTGCTGCATACTAAAATGGTACCAGAAAACTTTGGAATGTTCAAGTTGTGCGTGTTATCACGATCTGTTTGCAATGATCGGTGGTTTCAAAATTCTTGATTTAGAACATTCGCGGAACCGTCCTCCATCTGTCTGGCTTGGCGCAAGCCAGGGCAGCGGCTCCGCCCGTGGTTGAGGCCAATCTGGTACCGAGCACCAGTCCCGTGATGGTTGGTTTGATGCCAGCCGACACGGTGATGGGTGTGTTCCCTGGGGTGGCCGCGGAACCGTATGGTACCGGAGTTCCTGGCGTGTCAGCCGCGCTTTGACTAAGTACAGGAAACGGACAGACTCGTTACGGTCGAACGATAGACATCTATGGATCTGCCATAAGAAGCCTTATGGTGCCGCGTCCATGGATACTATCTCTCGTTGGGTAGTCGAATGCATTCAGACTACTCATGAGATGGCGACTGGGCACCAGGTGCAATGCGCAAGGGCACACGATGTTAGAGGAATAGCCGCCTCGACCGCCCTTTACAGTGGGGTTCCGTTAGAGGACATCATGGCCGTTGCACAATGGCACTGTGAGTCCTCATTCACGGATTACTATATGAGGGATGTGTCAGACTCAGCCAATCCACTCGCTTTAGTTGTTTTGAAACGATAGTTAAGCGACCACACTGCTCTTCTCCCTTTTTTGACTTTGGTAAGAAAGAATTGAGAAGCAGACATGGTCGAGCGAGAGGATGACAACCAGATTGTGTCACTGATGGCCGGACAAGTGAATGGTTGGAGGCGGTACGTCTGGAATCCATTTATCATGAGGTAATTCAAGATTGAGAGTTTTTTGTATTATGTCTATATATCATGTTCATTCATCTTATATGTTCATGCTCATTCCCAGGCTAATACATGTGTATATGCAAAGAGCAGTTAACCCTCTTGGCATATTTGTGTTTTCAGGCGAGATACGAATGTGATTCGGTTCCGTTAACTTGATGGTCCTTTTTTAGGTTTCCTTTAGTCAAGTTCTTACGTCTAGCTCTTTCTCCAAGGGGCAAAAGTAGCAGTTATGGCTTGCCCCTTTCCACCAGGTTACTGACCAAATCTGGTGTATATCAGAAGTAACAGAATGGTGAGTATTGATCGAAGGAGAGTGAAGGAAATTAAAATTTCCCTTTCTCCGAGATTAACAATACTCACCATTCTGTTACGAACCCAGCCTCCCAGCCCCACGGAGGCAAGCCATGGGTTTCTCTTGTTTGGTGGCTATGCAAACAATATGAGCTCTATGGTAGACGGGTACTCGGCAGTTGGGGGCCGAGTACCCGGTTCCAAGGAGTCGGTAAAGCTTTCTAAGTCTATAGTCCTAGAGCCAGCTGTATATCAGAAGTAATAGAATGGTGAGTATTGTTAGATCTCGGAGAAAGGGAAATTTAGATTTCCTTCATTCTATTAGCCAGATCTCAGTTTTACTAGCATTTGGCTAATTGGCGAATGGGTAGGTCGGTCCCTGAGAAGGTTTCTTACTAACTTACATGTTTCTATTGTTGTTTTGTAAACCATCACTTACTTATTGGCTGTACTGTAGATATGAATAGTTCATAATTTTATCTACAGCTCAGTCAACAGGGACTCAATATTGATCAAAGTTATTTTATCAAACAAACAAAATTTGTCACATTTTAAAACCCTTTCCTACTCAGTGGAGTTACGGGTATCTGATTGTCACAGAAAATACTAAAATTTAGATTTACATGCAGAACTGAGATGACTTCTGGAAATTTATGACCTGCTGATGTGGATATTGTATTAAAACCAATTTGACAGAAAGTTGTTGGTTTAAGCATATATTTCAGTCATGCATTGTCTTCATTATAATAAGAATAAATTTAATTAAATAGCATATAAGGCCATTGTTGGATGAAACGTAACAATAAAATTTGTAATATGAATCTCATTTCGTATTAACCCTTTCATCAATGAATTCCTCATATCTCATTTTCAAGGCAATCATAGAGGAAAACTGTTGAGTATTTTGAAATTAATTTGACTGTATTAAAGCCGCTCCATTGCAGCCTTAGGCAGCAACATATTCGAGCCAAATTAATCTCAAAACATTCACCAGAATAAGTTTTATGTCGTAAATAATTTACTTTCTCAGAGATTAGTCGGTGAAAGGATTAAAGGTGCACATTCACACCAGAATACATGAAAATTAAATTATTTAAACTGTACTTTTATAGGCTTAATTTGTGTACCTCAATGTAATGAAATGAAATAAATCTTAGCAGATGATGATTTCTTTCCATGCAAATCATTATCTTCTTTTACTTGCGAAGTTGAATTAGGGACTAGTGCCTATAATTCAATTTCAGAACTTATTTAAATACGTAGCTAGATTGATCGGTCGATGATGCGACATCGCAAATCCCCACGTTCACCGCTTTGAACTTTTGACACACGCCACAACCCACCGCCTGGGATGAAGCCAAATGTAAATGTACTTTTACACTCCGCAATCATATGGGTAACTCGCATACCAAATTTGGTTGAATTTCGTGCAATAGTGTCAGAGGAGTTGCATTACAATCAATTTCATGACCTTTTGACCCCATCCCATACCCCCTGGTGGCGGGGCCAAATGTAAATGTGCTCATCCACTCCACATAATTTGATATGGGTAACTGACATACTAAATTTTGTTGAATTCCGTCCAACAGTGTCAGAGGAGTTGCAGTACAATCAATTTCATGACCTTTTGATCCCCACCGCTGGGGCTGGTATGCCAAATCTAAATGTGCTCATCCACTCCACATTAATATGGGTAACTCACATACCAAATTTAGTTGAATTCCGTCCAAGGGCTTCGGAGGAGATGCATTAAATCAATTTCTGCAGGTTAAAATTTCACATTTTAACCCCTCTCCTGCCTCCTTGGGGTGGAGTCAAATCTAAATGGCCTCTTGCACTCCGTATGGGTAACTCAGATATCAAATTTGGTTGAGTTCTGTCAATTTCATGACCTTTTGACCCCATTCCCCACCCCCTGTGGGCAGGGCCAAATGTAAATGTGCTCATCCACTCTACATTGATATGGGTAACTGACATACTAAATTTGGTTGAATTCCATCAACAGTGTCAGAGAAGTAGCATTACACTGGGTACGGGCCAAATGTAAATGTGCTCATGTACTCCACATTGATATGGCTAATCCACTGACCAAATTTGGTTGAATTCTGTCCAACGGTCCCGGAGGAGATGCTTTACATTCAATTTCTACAGGTTAAAATTTGGTCTTTTGACCCCTCCCCCACCTACTAAGGCCGGAGCCAAGTATAAATGGCCTCTTGCATGCAGCAATCATGTGGATAACTCAGATATCAAATTTGGTTTAGTTCTGTCTAACAATTTCAGAGGAGTTGCATTACAACTGATTTGACCTTTTGACGCCTGCCATGCCCGGGGTGGGCAAATCTAAATATCATGGTTTGGGAGGAGATAGGGTAACGGACAGAGAGGCGAACGGAGGTGATTACAATATCCCTGACGTTTTTTTTAAACCTGGGGATAATGAAATCATGACATCATATATGTTAAGATTTATTTCATTTCACCTAGGCATACAATTTAAGCCTATAAATGTGTACAATTTTGCAGATTTTGTTCTCAAGCATTCTGCTGTGTTCAAATATGTACCTTTAATTTCTTAACTTAGTTGATGTATGATATATGATTTTCTGTATTAAAACTACTAAAGACTATTAAAATAGGCTGCACCAACCTCTTCTCTTCTCCGCATTTGGCAATTCAAGCGTGAAAGATGCCATCCGCTCATCCAGTGACATTATTGAGACTGACCAAAATCGTCAGTCAGTCTGACTCTGTGCCTGATATATATCTCTCAACCATCATCTAGATCAAGCACTCGAGCCATTTCTCACAGAATTCCTAGTTGAAATGGGCGGGGGAAAATGTTTTGAAAGCCGTTTTGACTAAAAGATTCTATTTAAAATAAATGTCAGCTACTTTCTTTGCAACATGGCTGAGGAACCACATCATATTTGGGGAAATGGAATAAGGTATAGGTGGATTTTTCGGAGTTGGGTAACAGAATTCACATTTGGTATTGGAAGACGTGTTTTAGATGGAAATTTATGTCTTTCTAAAAGAATCCATATTTTTAGCTCATCTGGCTCTTAGTGAGCTTATGCCGTCGTGGCGACCGTCCATCAACCTTTGCTTTAGAACACTACTCCTGATTAACCACTTGGCCAATTTCAACCAAATTTTGGATGGAAGGACCCTATTGGTCTTACGCCACAGAACCTCCATTCAGAATTTTGATTCATCAATTTTTTTTTGGTGAAAATCTTAGGTATTATGAAAAATGTACCAGAATTTGTCAAATTCCTTCTTCTCCTTACCATTGTAAACGATTTCAACCAAATTTGGCTGAAAGGACCCTATGGTCGTAGGCTCCATCCAGATCTTCTATTCAGAATTTTGATTCGTCAATTTTTTGGGATGAAAGTCTGAGATTTTTTGCAAAGTATACCAGAAATTGTCAGATTGGTTCTCTCCTTACCAATTTGACTGATTTCAACCAAATTTGACTGGAAAAAACTGGTAGGCTCCTCGACCTCCATTCATAATTTTAATTTCAATTTTTTGGGTGAGGAATGTGCCGGAAATTGTCAAATTGCTTCTTCTCACCATTCTGAGCGATTTCAACCAAATTTTGCTGAAAGGATCCTGTGGTGATGGGCTCAAGAATTTTGGTTCATCAAATTTGTGTGTGAAAATCTTAGATTTTATGAAAAATGTACCGGAAATTGTCAAATTGCTTCTAACCATTCCGAGTGATTTCAACCAAATTTCGTTGAAATGACCCTATGGTCGTAGGCACCAGAAATTCCATTCAGAATTTTAATTCAAATGTAACGGAAATTGTCACATTGCTTCTTCTAACCATTCTGAGCGATTTTAACCAAATTTGGTTGAAAGGATCCTGTGGTGGTGGACTCCAGAACATCTATTCAAAATTTTTCTTCGATTTTTTTTGGTCAAAATCTTAGATTTTATAACAATTTTGCTGGAAGAATTCTATGTTAATACCCTCTAGAATTTCTATTTAGAAATTTGATTCATCAAATTTTTGTGTGAAAATCTTAGATTTTATGAATAATGTACCGGAAATTGTCAATTTGCTTCTTAGCATTCCGAGTGATTTCAACCAAATTTCGTTGAAATGACCCTATGGTCGTAGGCACCGGAACCTCATTCAGAATTTTAATTCATCAATTTTTTGGGTGAAAATCTTAAATTTTATGAAAAATGTACCGGAAATTGTAAAATTGCTTCTAACCATTTTGACCGATTCCTTACAAATTTGCCTGAAAGGATTCGATGGTGATAGGCTTTTAGAACGTCTATTCAAAATTTTGGTTTGTACATTTTTTGGGTGAAAATGGTAGATTTTATGAAAAATTTACTGGAAAGTTAAAAATTGCTTCTTCGCCTGACCGTTTGGACCAATTTCAAACAAATTAGGTTGAAAAAGATTGTATGATGATTTCAGAATTTTGATTCATCAAAGTTTTCGCTGAAAATGGAAAATTTTATTAAAAATTTACTGGGAATTGTCAAATCGCGTCTTAACTTACCGGTAGCCGATTTAAAACATATTTTGCTAGAAGGACCCTATTGGGGTAGGTGCCAGATCTATTCAGAATTATGGTTCATCGATTTTGAGGTCTTAGATTTTATGACAAATTTACCGTAAATTGTTTTAAAAAATGCATGTTAGCTGCGTACATTTTAACCAAATTTGACTGGAAGGTCCTACAGTTGTATGCTTTAAGACCGATAATCCAAATTTTGATTGGTCAATTTCTTTGTTTACCATCTTGGATTTAAAAAATTGTGTGGAACAATTTAAAATGCTACTCTAATCAATGGTCCGATTTCAATGAACCTCGAGTCAAACGATCCTAGGGCAGTCGGCTTCACCATATCAAATGAGAATTTTAATTAGTCAATTCATTTTGGTGGCCATCTTGGATTTTCTGAAAATTATCCATCGTGTCTATTTAATTGGAAGTTCTTCAAATTCTAATGATCCAGGTGAGCATCACAGGCCCTTGGGTCTCTTGTTACATCTACAGGCATATTTTAATATTACCTGTATGTTTAGTTCGAAAGTAGTGTGATGATTGAATTTGTTAAACATAATTTTTTCTTTAATTCAATTTCCCAAATTTGAATATACAGTACGTCGCGAAAATAACTTATGAAAAGCACATTTTTTAATGCGCCAAAGGGAAAATAAAAATGCGCCCATTTTCCAACACGTAAAACAAAATGCTATATAGAACGCATTGTCTAGACAATTTTTGACGGGCCTAAGCTCTTGTTTTGATGCGTATAATTTGTTTTGACCCATTTCTTTTTTGCTGACGAACCTACTGAAATCTTTAAACGGGCTAATAATTTTAAATTTAGGAGGTGGAGCTATATATTTGATGCATGTTTTAAAATGTTACGGCCTGGAAATACGGCGATATGAACTATTTATCTTGCGTGTGGTTATCCTGGCATTTACTACTAGTGAAAAGATCTCCGCACACACGTAATTCCTTCTTTTTATAACCCAAACGTAATGCATATGCGATATTACGTTGAGCACAGTTAGGCTAGTACAAAAATATGTTTTAAAACGTTAATACCCTATATCGGAGAAGTTTGGGAATTCCGTGATGAAGTGTGATCTTACATATATGGTTGCTTTCGCTGTTTCTTTCTTATAAACAACCAAAGCACCGGGATGTGCCGAATAGTGAGATCTCTAAAGAATGACGAAAATACGGTTTAAATTGTTAATATCATATATTCAGACAAAGGAAATACCTGGAAAATCAGTAAACAACAAATAAATATGTACGTTAATGGCGCACTCGTAAGCCTGACATGCCGTTTTATTCCGGGAAAGGTGCTACATGTATTAGAAGTGAATGTATGGAATTGTATATGACTGTGAAATTTAGGGATAATTTAATATTTAGTAATAGGTTTTGGATTATTAGCTCACGTTGCCTGAAAGGCCAAGTGAGCTTATGCCGTGGCGACCGTCCGTCGTGTGTCCATCCATCAACTTTTCCTTTAAATTACCAACCCACCTAGTATTTGGGCTCTGACCAATTCTATGTTTTAGCAAACAGTGAAGAATTGAGTGGCTTAGTATTTTTGTTGTGTTACAAAACGACCCAGACGTATATACTGGTCTGTCGTTTTGTTAGCTTACCAAAATACTTACCACTCAATTCACTGTGGCCCATCTCGGCCACCCCGCATCGTTAAATTGCGAATCATTAGTGAAATTTGTGGAATTAATTAATGACGGCTTGGACTCGGTCGCATGCATAGTAGCATAAGTGCGCATGCTCACAGACTCGTTTATGTTCTCTATAGGAATAGAGGAACCGGTTCCCTGGAGCAATGACTGCTTTAGAGTTAAAGATATACTATCAAGACTACTCAATGGAGGGATGTATCTCTGCTAACCTTGTTTACAAGAGAACCCACACCATGGGAATGAATAGGTTAAAATTTTCTGAGATATTTAAGTCAGGTGACTTATAGCAAACAGTGAATTGATTGGTAAGTATTTTAGTAAGCAGACAAAACGCCAGACCAGTATATACGCCTGGGTCGTTTAATAAAGTGCTAATTAACGGTAATTAACACCATTCTTAATACCTCTTGCTACCATCTAATCTTAAAATTCTAATTAAAAATGCTAATTAATGGGGCCGCGTGATTGGTGACCTATGTTCTTAAGTATAGAATGCATGATAAAATGTTCTCTTAATCAATGTATTTTGGCTGTTCGCAACTTAGGCTACATTGCAAACTTAATTTCAAACTTGTACTCAAAAGCCTAAATAAAAGTGCTAATTCAGCTATCACGTCACCTTTGACCTGTTCTTAAGCCTAGTATGAAGCATAAAATGTGTTCTTAAGCAATGGATTTTGGTCCTTCGCACGCTAGGCTACATTGTCAATTTAGTTTCAAACTGTACTCAAAAGTCTAATTAAAATGCTAATTAAGCGGCCATGTGATTGGTGGGTGACCTTTGACCTGTTCTTAAGTATAGCATGAACCATAAAATTTGTTCTTAAGCAATGGATTTTGGTTCTTCGCAACCTAGGCTACATTGTCAATTTAGTTTCAAACTTGTGCTCAAAAGTCTAATTAAAATGCTAATTAAGCGGTCATGTGATTGGTGGGTGACCTTTGGCCTGTTCTTAAGTATAGCATGAACCATAAAATGTATTCTTAAGCAATGGATTTTGGTTCTTCGCAACCTAGGCTACATTGTAAATTTAGTTTCAAACTTGTACTCAAAAGTCTAATTAAAATGCTAATTAAGCGGTCATGTGATTGGTGGGTGACCTTTGACCTGTTCTTAAGTATAGCATGAACCATAAAATTTGTTCTTAAGCAATGGATTTTGGTTCTTCGCAACCTAGTCTACATTGTAAATTTAGTTTCAAACTTGTACTCAAAAGTCTAATTAAAATGCTAATTAAGCGGTCATGTGATTGGTGGGTGACCTTTGACCTGTTCTTAAGTATAGCATGGACCATAAAATTTGTTCTTAAGCAATGGTTCTTCGCAACCTAGGCTACATTGTAAATTTAGTTTCAAACTTGTACTCAAAAGTCTAAATAAAAGTGCTAATTAAGCTATCGCGTGATTGGTGACCTTTGACCTGTTCTTAAGCATAGTATGAACCATAAAATTTGTTCTTAAGCAATGGATTTTGTTTCTTGGCAACGTAGGCTACATTGTAAACTTAATTTCAAACTTGTACTCGAAAGTCTAATTAAAAGTGCTAATTAACAGTAATTAACACCGTTCTTAATTAATGCTGCACCAGCTTTTTCATTCTTAAGTTATACAATTTTGCAAATTACATGACCACATTCAATTCTGAAAAAAATTAAGCTTGTGCATCAAATTTTGATTAAAACAGTTTTTGACGGGATGTTCTAGTGGTGCCCCCTACCGTAAGCACCAATTCTGAAACTTAAGAATGGCAATTGTTATCCCAGCGCTGGTCTATAACTAAATTTCTACCATCAAACCTTTTGTACTGAAATGTCTAATTAAAAGCCACTGGGCTCCTGAACGATAGGTGGCTATTCAGTATTTTGATTGGTCGATTTTTTGCTTGAAAACTGATTTTGTGAAATGTTTACTGCGCTTCTTTCTCCTTAAAGGTGCATATTCACACCAAAATGCTTGAAAATAAAATTGTTGAAATTATGCATTTAGAGTCTTAAATTGTCTACCTCTATGTGATGAAATGAAATAAATCTTAACACGCGATTACTTCATTCCATATAAATAAATTTCATAGGTTTAGTTGTGAAATTGAATATGGGGCTCGTGCCTCTAATTCTATTTGACAACTTTAAAAATTATATTAATTTATACGTAATGAAATCATCATAAGCTAAGCTTTATTTCGTTTCATTATCTAGGCACACAATATAAGACTTTAAAAGTATATAATTTTAACAATTTTATTTTTAACTATTCTGCTGTGAATATGCACCTTTAACTGCTTGACAGATTTCAACAAATTTTGACTAGACTGACCTTCGCATGATACACTCCAGAACCACTATTCAGAATTTTGCTTTCTCTTCTTTGGTAGCTATCTTAGATTTTTTGACAATTTTCCATAACCATTTAAGGCTTGACTTAGGGTTGCAACGATTCCCTAAATTACGCTGTGATTGGTATCCCCAGAGCTTTAGATTTACCTCATTTGGGCACACCTATCTGGTCCGGGATACATCAATGCTCCTAGAAACTAAGAGAATTTTGAAATCTGAGAGATTGATTTTGAGCCACTTTAGTTGTTATTACACCACAAAAACATCCATTACCATTCAATCACTACTTGCTAAATCAAATATCTGCTTTTAGCTATCAGAATAAAATTTTTATGCTCGCTTACATACTCCCTAATGCCAATACCATCACCATGCAGACCCTCAACCAGGCTTCTGGTAGAGGGACCCCCTGCATTAGCCGTACAATAGACTGGCACCAGTCTGTACACACTACTTGGTGACGCCTGTCACTAAGCACACTCGCGCATGCGCAGTAGGTCCCAAATGTGAAAACTGATTCACTTTTCTAAATTTAAGTGCCATATATCCAGAATAGATTCTCAAATCAATACCCAGCGGGGTGGCTGAGGCCGGGTCCTAGTGATTGAACGGTATGTTTTTATAGTGGTTAATAAAACTACAGACCAAACCACTAAAGGGGGGGGTCTGTTGGGGGTTGTTATTGCACCACAAAAACATCCATTACCGTTCAATCACTACTTGCTATACTCGTAGATTTGGTCAGTGTCCCACTACGAAACTTTGGTGGGAGGAGATTTGAGAATCCATAAGCAAGGATAAAAATCAAACAAAACATAACCAAATGTTAATAACATAACATAATGGTGCATCTTAATCAATCACACAGTGATTATCAAACAAGGATTTCTTTAAACTTAAAGAAATAAATAAAAACCAAAGAACAACTCACACCATTACACGCAGACGCACGGTCCTAACGAAAATGGTGGGATGTGCTTGGTAAATGGTCTTCAGCCTTTTTAGTTAATATCATAATGTTCCTAAAAAAGGAAGCCGCTGTGCTCTGGGTTTTTTAATAAACAGTAGTAAAAGTACTCGGATTTCCATCCTGCAACTTGCATAACTTCTTCTACAGAAGAGCCAGCAAAAAGGGCAAAAGAGGTAGCCATCCCTCTAATGACATGAGCTTTAATGTGAATAGTCTCACAAATCCATCTGGGAATAGATGCCCTAGAGACTGGACTGGCTACCCCCTCCTCATACAGAACCCAGAAAAGGGGACAGATCGGATCTCTAAAAATCAGAACGACGCTTATAAACTTTTGGAGCTCTGACAGGACACCAAAACCTGTCAGCCGGAGAAAAGGAGGTTAAAGATTGTAAAATAATCGGCTTAGCTGGATAACGGATTGATTGAGTCTTTGATAAAAAAAATCCCTTCAAGGATATAAGACCAGACCGTCCCCAATTTCGATAAATCTATCTTTTTTCAGCGGAGAAAACATGGATTTTGGATCGTCTTCTAGCAGAAGCAGATGCAATTAGAAAAACGGTCTTAAAAGTTAAAAGATTCAAGCTAATTGTAGAGATAGGTTCGAAATGATGACCTGCCCAAAAACCTGAATAACCAGAGCCAAGTTCCAGGAAGGCAAAGGTTTAACTTAACACCTGGAGGACGAATATTACCTAAACCTCTGATCAAGAGATTAAGAACCATAGTATCTTCAACTTCAGCGTTCAACAAACAAGGAAGAGAAGATGCAAAAGAAAATCTATATCCTCTTAGTGTTAGCAGACAGATGTAAAGAGTTGAACAGATAAGATAAAGCGTCTAACACCTGGGAAATAGAAACAGAATCAGGCATGAGACCTTGATCTGAACACCATTCTCCAAAAATCTTAAGCGACCCTTGTAAACTCTTCGAGTCGACTCCCTCCTGGCAGAATCGAAGATTTCCTGAGATCTTGTAGAAACTTTATTCTCAAGGATTGAGTACTCGATATACCCCAAACGCACAGACTTAAGATTCCTGGGCTTGGATGATGGTAAGTACTAGAAGATCGAGAAGGTCTACAAACCAGATCCTTATTGGCCAAAAGGGAGCTATTAACAAGATCTCGCAGATCTGGTCCCTGACTTTCTTCAGAACCAAAAGAAATCAGGATTGTGTGAGGGAACGCATAAGCGAAGATTCCTGACCAGGACTGAGACAGGGCGGGCGTCCACAGTCCACGCCCGAGACAATTGGTCCGCAAGAAAACTCAGACAGCCTGGGACATGAGTGGACACTAGGAAAATTTGATTCATGCGACACCACATGAGGAGGTTCCACACTTCCAAGTACAGGAGACGACTTTGTGCCCCCCTGCCTGTTGATATAAGAGACTACTGTCGAATTGTCCGATCGAATCGAGAACTAGAGACCCTTAACCTGACTGTCCGAAAAGGGGGACATGAAAGATAAAATCTGGGCAATCAGACATGTCGCAAAAAGATTGGATCTAGTGACATCCCAAGAAAAACTCGATCCTCCTAAAAATGAAAGAAAACCCCATGGCAATGCCTGAACGAATCGAGATTTAGATGCCTATCAGACAATCCAACCAATGAACAGAACCCTTGATATACTTTCCAAAGAAAAGCCTTAGACTCCTTGACAAGCATAGAAGACAACAACCCCTCTAAAGCTAATAGTTTCTGATTAGAAGGAACAGAAGACCATTTGGGAGGAGACTGCAGAGAAGGGTTCTAGATCCAAGAATATCTGGCCCTTTTGATAAGGGCCACCCTTAAAGATGTGGCAAACTTACTATATGCTAAAGAGGACTGCTCATAGAAAACACATAGATTACATATGCCATAATGCTCCAACCAAAATCCTGGCCTATATCCTTATTGCTTAGCCCTCACTAAAGAGGTAATTCACGTTTATTATGGATATTTTAATAATACCGCTTACTCTGAATGGAGAAAAGTCTCATATGAGTATAGCCTAACTTATTAAAATGCTAAAGACTCTGCAAAAATTATAGATAATTTTATTTATATCGATTTAACCAGATATCGTGGCAAATCAAAAAACCCATAGTAAGCCTATGGGAGTGCCTAGAGTCAAGATATAGCCAAATCCTGTACCTGAGATCTGCAATAATCCCGACTGGAATTCGAAAACCTCAAATCGTGACAGAATTTAGCAAGATAGAATGAAGAAAAGAAATTACGGTTTCCCAAACCACCACTCAAAACGATGAATTAAGGGAAACTTACTTGACATCATCACAATTCTACGAATAGAATGCATGACAAGGTCCTGTTAAGAGAACTATGGCAAACATCTGACTATCTAATTAAAAAATCGTATAATAATGGAGCAGATTTAATAAAAAATTGTTATTGATTACATCAACGGTTGCCTAGCCACTCGGGTTTGACAGATCTGACATCTTGTCAGCTTGTCAAATAATACTTGATCTACGCAACTATTTCTTACAAATAGTGTTAATGTATGGAATCCTTTACCAACAGAAGCAATTAACACTCCAACATAGAACACATTAAAAAACAACCTAGACTCATTCTTCAAGTCACAGGGTTTTATATATATATAGACCTAAGGTCGACTAACTCCCAAGATTGCACTCACTTCTTCTACACTGAAGTATTAGACTGCAATCACTGGAAAATCATCAGCCTGAACGTGACACAGGATCCTATACTGATTGCAAAACTGTGTCCCATATTTAAATCAACGACATAGGAAAACAAGCCAGCTTCAAGACTTGGCTTAGGTATACTGATCAATTTGATATCTGAAACCATTCGATATTTATGCCAAGAGGCAGAAAACTTAAGATTTTTTATATATTTATTGATTCTTATATTTATAGTCTTAGAATCAATAATTTCATCTTTGTAATAACAAATGACATTGTGTTAGAAATCCCAATAAAAGGAAAGATTGAACACTGATACTTGTTATTAACGGTCTGGATACTGAATTTTGCAGACGACATTGCAACTGTAATATCTCTGGACCTGCAAAATATTTTGAGAACATTTTGACCGAAAATTGTTGGTGGCTGCTTAAATCCAAAGATTCTCAGCCGTTCTTCCACCCCTCCAGCGCAACCCCCACCCCACTCCAACCGGCCCGCCGTCAGCCCCCCCACAACTTCAACGAGCAAAAACCCAAGACCCACCGAACAGTCCGGGAACAATCCGACCGAAAGTTGCCAGTGGCTTCACCGGTATCCAGTCAACTCTGCCAAAATACACCCCGGCCCACCCTCAACTCAGCCTAGTTCCAACTCGGCCCAGGTCAACTCGACCTATGTTTATGCCTATCATGTGCGACTATACCCTTGGGTCGAGCTGACCCTACAGTACCACCCATAGCCACATACGAATGCACATATGCGCACACATGTATATGCCTATAGGTGCAATATTAGGCCGAACCGACACTGCGCATTTAAATGTACATATGAACATAACATGTAGCTATAGCAATATTATTGGACTAACCAGCACGCTTAAATAGGATAAAGATTATCGAGTGTAGCAGGCCTACCTAGACTTCTATGGTAGCTACTACACACGATAATCTGTATACACACGGAAATCTCGGTAATATCTTAAGATCGCCATCATCTTAAAAAGATAGTGCTCTTAGGATAAAGATTGTCTATGTCTCTATAATAGTTGCGCGTTAGTGAAAATAATAGACACTAATAATTCTGACTGTCTTTTAATCGAGACGTAAACGCCAGTAAATATTATTAGTTACACCAACAGACGACTAATGCTGGTATAATACGACTGGTATAAGAGGGATCTCATATTTCCATATCATCAATTTTTGAAGAAAAGTTCCGAAATCAAGGATATAGAAATATGAGATTCCCAATTATTCCATGCTTCCAGCCAGGTGAAACGATTTCATCTTGAGAACGGCTCTCCAAGTGTGATACCAGCGATCAAAAAGAAGAAGAAAGAAGCCAGGTGAATGCATTCCTAGGCCTATTTGACTTTTATTAAATTGGGCCGACATGACTTTTTATCCTAGGCCGAGCTGACTAGTTTAAGTAGGCCGGGTTGGCAATTGGGCCGACTCGACTGGAATTCACTTCACCAACAACCCTCAGCCAAAACGCCCCCAAAAGACACAGCAAATCCCGAGTCCCCGCCCACCGAAAACCACCGTCCGGAGGCTTGCAGCAACCCAGTCAAAATAGAGCAAAAAATTACGCTAGAAAAGGGGAAACAACCAAAATTCTGGAGGAAAAAAAATGAAAACAAAGCGAACTCACCGAAACTATGTCAACGCAGAAGAAGAATTCGGCTTATATTCCTTCTTCCTGCCCCCTTATCCGCTTGATTATCTTTTCTAAGCGACTATTGTTCTTGTAGACATTAATTTTGTAGTCATACTGATCCCTATGAAACCTTTACTGAATCTAATTCTTTTCAGCGAATGACAAAATTAGACTACGATTTACGCAAGAATCAGGGTTTTTCCATCTACAAATTCACTCCGTTTGGTTAAAATAAATGTCAACCTGCCGACATAAGAGGTAAAAGGAGCGCGAAGAAAGGCTGAATGGGCCCGAAGACAACTGGCCATCTAAAGTTGGATTTAAGTAAAAATCGAATCTCGAGATAATGCGTAGAATACAGACTGACTTATCGGCTGATGATATGCGCATATAAAATAATATGGGGGGATTTCATTTGGGCATGACTTGTAAAGTCATAGCTAAGGGGTAATCTAAAGCCCTGATCACGATGTGTCACGATACGATACGTATCACGATACATAACAAACGATGCTTAAAAACCCTATTAAAATAAACAAAGTACATACATGTATTAACAGCACAACAGTGGTAACAATCAGTTTTGAGGGAAGAGAAAAATGCAAATGTTAACATTTAACCCTTTCACCGATAAATTCCTTGTATCTCAATTTCAAGGCAACCATACAGGAAAGCTGTTACATATTTTGAAATTAATATGACTGGAAGCCATTGCTGGAAGTCATATTAATTTCAAAATATTCAGCAAAATATTGAAAGGAATTTACTTTTCATGGGTTTGACATTGAAAGTGTTAAGTTTTCTACCATATAAAGCCAACTGGTAAGGCAAAGAGCTCGGAGGTAAACTGTTTTATTAGTGTTTCTAAGTATCACGATACACAGTTAACTGTATCACGATGCGGGATAAATCGTTGCAGCCCTACTACTACTTAAATAATGTCCCGATTTCAATGAAACTTGTGTGGAACAATGCTATGGCGGTAGACTTCAACATATCTAATGCAAATTTTCATTGGTCGATTTCTTTGGTGGCCATCTCGAAAATTATCCATCATGTATATTTAAATGAAAATGGTTCAAATGCTAATGGTCCAGGTGAGCTTCACAGGCCCTTGGGTTTCTTATTTTGAAGTGAAAGATCATTGGCCCTAGAATAAAGAGAGTAATAGTAATTATCGCTTATTTCAAAGCTCCCAGAAGGGTTATTAGCTCACCTGGCCAGAATGGCCAAGTGAGCTTATGCCATGGTGACCGTCCAGTGTCCATCCATCTGTCCGTCAACTTTATCTGTAAACGACATCTTCTCCTAAAGAGCCACTGGGCCAATTTCAATCATATTTGGCAGGAAGCATCCGTAAGGCATAGAGATCTAAGTTTGTTCAAAGGAAGTCAATCGGCCAATTTGGCCAGTGGCCATCTTGGTTTTTAGCCGATTTTTAGAAACCTCTCTAAAAATCATTTCCAAAACTGGTTGGTGGATCAATTCAAAACTCATGAAATGTCATATAAGGCAAGAGCTTAACCAAGTTTGTTCAAAGGAACTTCATTGGCCAACGGACTCAGAAGCCATCTTGGATGACCTAGTTTTCGCAAAAATGACCTGAACAGATCGGGAACAGATCCTCCAGTGCCTAAATATTTAAGATATGTATTATGTGCTCTGACATCTATGCTATTGAATATTTTGAAATGTATTTGATTGAAAGGTGTTAGTACCTAAGGCAGCAATGACTTTCAGTCAAATTATTGTCTAAATAAACTCCAGCTTACCTGGATACCTATCCCCTTCGTTTTAAGAGTCTGGTAAATCGTCAGATATGATTTAATGTACGTCATCGATTTGTGATCGCCATCACTCAGCTGAATTTGCCGGACATGTCTGTGTGAAATGTCCTTTTTTGTACCCTCATACCGGTCGTTACGGAGGGGGAATATCTTCGGCGAATTCAGATGCCATACTAGTTCTATTGCGAGATTTGAGTCATTCGCGTCGGTCTTGATTAAATCTCTGGACAAATGGATATCTGCTGATTTAAGGAAACTAAGAAACAGTGATTGGTCAAATGGTTAAGCGGCCATCTTGGTTGACCTAGTTTTAGCGAAAATCACTTCTTGTCCAGATTCGCTGAACGGATCGGGTCGAAATTTGGCAGATATGATTAGGGATTAAGGGCCAAT
The DNA here is from genome assembly GCA_034401795.1 of Chaetoderma sp. LZ-2023a. Classification (NCBI taxonomy): domain Eukaryota; kingdom Metazoa; phylum Mollusca; class Caudofoveata; order Chaetodermatida; family Chaetodermatidae; genus Chaetoderma; species Chaetoderma sp. LZ-2023a. The sequence continues at coordinate 107,251,092 of CM067372.1, read as the reverse complement.
AAAGTTTGTTCATGGGAAGGTGAACCGTAAAGAAAACATGGCCACCGTGGGCCAATCAAAATATAGCGTGTTTGGTGGCCATATTGGATTTTTCGAAATTGGTGTTATATATGGTTTTTTGGGGTATTCTGGTCTCAAATTTTCCATTTTCTAAGCTGTCGGATAAATGGTTTGGCGACCATCTTGGATTATTTTCCGGGCAAAGTTGCCCATACTAAAGCAATGGGAAATTTAAAATGTCTTCTGGAAAACTACTAGGCCGATTTCAATTATATTTGTCAGGAAGCATCCTTATGGCTTAGGGATCCAAGTTTGTTCAAATTGAAGTCGATCGGCTAATTTGACTGGCAACCATCTTGGATTTCGGCCGATTTTAGGAAATGTTAAAAATCTCGTTCTCCGAAACGGCTTGGGGAATCGATTCAAAGCTTATGAAACCTCATCTAGGCAAAGACCTAAGCCAAGTTTCTTCACGACGACTTGATTGACGGAATGGTTCGGCGGCCATCTCGGATGACCTGGTTTTCCCGAAAATGACCCCCAAACCGCTGAATGGATCAGGCCGAAATTTGGAAGATATGATTAGGGACTAAGAGCCATTAAAGTTTGTTCAAGGGAAGTTGCTTTGTCGAAAAACATGGCCGCCGTGGGCCAATCAAAATGTAGCGTGTTTGGCAGAGATATTGGATTTTTTTATTTGATGGATTTGGAGGCAAAAATTGGTTCTCTATATGTTTTTGGGTGTTCTGAACTCAAATTTGCAATTTTTGAAACTGTCAGATAAATGGTTTTGGTGGCCATCTTGGATAATTTTCTCGCCAAAAGCTCCCATGCTAAAGCAATGGGAAATTTAAAATGTCTTCTCAAGAACTACCAGGCCGATTTCAATTATATTTGGCTGGAAGCATCCTTAGGGCATAAGGATCCAAGTTTGTTCAAATGAACCCGATCGGCCAATTTGCCTAGCAGACATTTTGGATTTTGGCCAATTTCAGGAAATATCTAAAAATCTTCTCCGAAACCACTTGGGAAACTTCATCTAGGCCAAGAGGTAAGCCAAGTTTATTTAAGAGAACTTGATTGACAAAATGGTTCGGCGACCATCCTGGATGACCTAGTTTTCACGAAAATGACTCCTCCAGAACTGCTGAAGAGATCAGACCGAAATTTGGGCCATTAAAATTTGTTCCATCCAAAAAACATAGGCGCTGTGGGCCAATCAAAATGTAGTTTGTTTGGCAGCCATATTGCACTTGCAAAAATGTACACAAACTCATTTAAAAGACTGCTAAACCACCCACCAACAATTTGACAAAAATTGATGGTGCTCCAGGTGAGCGACACAGGCCCCTTGGGCTTCTTGTTTACTACAGTATCTGCCTCAGTATTATTAATCACCATGACCACCATGCTAGACGGTGAAATTGGGGCTTTTTTCATCCGTGCATCCTGATGAAATTTGCCCATGGGGTTAGGGAGTTGCAGGTTAATTTGTGTCTTTCTCCTCCTCCCCCCCCCCCCCCCCACCCCCCATCTATCCATTCATGAAGTTTGGTGTTTTTTCCTTCCCACATCGCTAAATGCGAGCGTGGAGTGTTTTTGTTCTCAAGACATTTGGTTCTACTGGATAATCGGCTCCCAATTGGGAGAGTGGTGGGGGCGGGGCTTACTCATGGGGTCCCGAACATGTATGCCAATTTTGGGCTCAAGAGCTACATTGTAAATCGCAGCAGCTTTCAGCAACAGTTTTCAAAAAAGACATTTTTACGCATTCAGTCACTCTGGATTTACTGGTGCAATCTTCTCCAAACTTTGGTGGAAACTTGCCCATGGGGTACCTAACGCATATGCCAATTTTTTGCACAAAAGCTAAACGCATGTTCAGCTTTCAGCAAAATTATTTTCAAGCATTTATAAAAATCAATCACCCTCATGGAGTGAATTTTCTGAATTTGGTTTGATGCTTGTGGGGTCCCTAAGATGTAGACCAATTTTGCGGTCAAATCTAAAACACACCAGCAACTGCTTACAGCAGTATTGTTTCCAAAATAGCCAGTATACCGACTGGCCCGACTGGAAAAATATATCAACAATGCGGGTATTGGACAAATTTGCCATTGTTATCGGATAACTTTACTTTAGCTTTTTGTATCTTGACGAAACTTTGTGGAAAAGTGTTTATGGGGCCAACAAGTTGCACATTATTCTGGGGTTCAGTCCAGCCATCCATCCATTTTCTGACTATTTGGTGCGTGTAAATTTTAAGGTTTTGAATTTTTTGCTTGATAAATAACTGCTTTTGCTTGGAGTACATTATCTTGACGAAATTTCGTATTCCATGTCATCTGCTACATTAACTTGAAAATTATGTGTTAATTTCTAGCAAGCTCGAGCGGAGCAGGAGGAAGAATATATCAGCAATACGCTTCTGAAGAAGATCAATTCCTTGAAGAAGGAGAAGGAGACACTTGCTATGAACTATGAGCAAGAAGAGGAGTTTCTTACCAATGACCTGTCAAAGAAATTAATACAGGTAAGATAATCTGTATGTTGTGTTTATTCGGATGTCAGTTTTCGTGGAGCCACACCCATATGTGAAGTGTATAAAAACTGCTTCGCGAACATGATCCAGTTAAATATGTACATTTTATGAAACCGTAGCTTACAATGAATGGATAATTAACAGTATTACGTGTAGCCTGGGTCGAAATAAGCCCTTTTTACATGCAGAATGGCGGTACAGAATGGCTGGTGCATGTGCATACATTCTAATCATGGGTGCGCAGAGTGCATGCACTTCTGGCTAATAGATATATCATGCTGTACAGATAAAATTAGGCTTGGACGATTTTTCGATTTAATCATGAAGTTCACTTTATTCTTAAAGACGCGATTTTTACGATGTAATTGAGGAAAAATCGGTAAATCGTCAAAAATTTCACGTTTGTTTAAAATCTAAATTGTGTACTTTTCCGTCGCATTTTATCAGTACATGAGTACAATTATAATCAATTCATGCCTGCGTTCATTGTGTTTATATCAAATAATTACTAATCACAACACAAAGCGCTATGATAAACAAGCTAACAATAGCGAGGTAACACCTTTGTCATTGAGAAAGCCAGCTAGTTACTCCGTCGAATCGCCATATAATTTTCTTTCTTTCACTGCAGACCCTGAGTCTGTCGTAAAATACCAAGTATGTACTTAGTTGCAGAGTGTTAGGCAATAATCAGTGAACATAATTCTTTTTAATTTTGGAGTTAGCAATTTCAGGCGGTGTAATAATTTTTCCTCTTTTATTCGGTTGTCATGTCTAATTAAAGAAAATAAAGCAACAGCATTCCAGATTGTTGTATTTTGAACTGTGCGTTCTGTTGATCCCCGGGTACTAATATTAGCGTCTTCGCGTTACTCCGGTAATGACTTAAACTCGCCCTACAAAGGGAGGCTATAAGTGGAAGCTGATGCATCCATAGATAACTGCCTCTATGGATACATTACGTAATTTAAATTTTTTTCTCGGCGACATTTTATTTTTATGCCAAATTTTGATGAAATAAATGATATTTATTAAACTATGCTCAATATTTAGGCAGTCCCAATTAATAATTTCACTCCCGCGATAATGGATATAAGGTATACATTAAGCATAGATGTAGGATGGTAAACATTTGTCCCATGAAATTGTGTTCTAATTTCGTGCTGTTTTTGTTTCATTTATTTCAACATTTTCTAGGAATTCCAAGTCCCAGTTTTCGTGACTTGCCACATTACACCGGTTTATACTTTTGGGAATTTGGACCTACGATTTAATCGAAAATCATGATTTTTTTTCATAAAATCGATTGGGATGTTTCAAAGCAAAGATCGCGCAATCCTAGATAAAATCCCAATGTTAGATGCACACCATGCATGTAGAATAAATTGCCACTGTAATTGTAATACCAGTGTTGATGAAATGCAAAAAAACTATTTAATAACTATGCTGACAATGCTGTGATTGTTATTAATGTATGTAAATAAAGATAACACATACATGTACTAGCCGATTTCATTTTATATTGACTTTTGCATGTCAATATACATTGGAAATTTATGCAAGCCAGTATTTTTGTGGTTGGTAGTAGGATAGTATTTACACCATTAGGAATTTTAGGCAATGCAGAGTGTCACTAGTCAGCAAATATTTGATAAATCACAGCCTCCCTGATGTTACAGAGAGTTTGCTGTAATTAATGCAGGAATCTAGTTTTAATTATGCCCCACCCATCGCTTAACCCGTGTTGCAATCAATCGATCCCTGCACTCGCCAAATCTCAATTTCCACATAACTAAGCGGGTAGCTTGTGGAATGCTTTGAAATTAATTTGACTGCGTGTTGTTGCTGCCTAGCCAGTCAAATTAGGTTCAAAATACTCAAGAGTTTATTAAATAGTAAAGACATAATTTGTACAGCTTGATGGACTATTAAGCGTTTGTACATGTCACATTGATTATGATGTCATATGATTGACTGAGAAACTGGATTCATCCATTGTGTGGCAATATAGTGTGATGTATCATTATTGACTGTTGTTGCGCTCAGCTTCGACAAGAGAAGGTGGAGTTGGAGCAGACCCTCGAAAAGGAACAGGAGTATCAAGTGAATAAACTGATGAGGAAAATCAAAAAACTGGAGGCAGACACATCTTCAAAACAGACTATTCTTGAACAGGTGAATACTCGTGAACGCTATCCTATTGTACCAGTAAAACTTGTATATTTTGTAATTAATTTGATTAGACGCCATTGATCTCAAAATAATTGACAGAATAAATTATATCGTAAAGAATTTTTTCAGAATTTGACAGTGAAAGCATTACGGTTACACAGACTTGGTTTTGATTAGATTCCATAGTTCAGATTTTAACCCTTAGAGACCAGAAATAACAAACCTTTGTGATGTAAGTAATATAATCTACAATATTTTGAGACTTATTTAACTGGGAGCTGCTGTTCCAGTTATATTTAATCAAAATATTTAACAGCTTTCATTGTATAGTTGTCATGTATAAAATTTGAGATTTTGACATTTTAATGGTTAGATCATTAAATATTAATGACTGAGTGTTAGCAATTGAAGAAATATTGTAATTTTATGGTGTGGCTAATAAAATTTTATTCAGGAGCACCGACTGATTTAAGCAGGCCTGTCCAAATTGCCGCAACCCATTTTTTGTTCGCGCAATAGTTATGCAACTATTTCTGACACAACGTGTTTTTCATTCCCGCAATTCCTTTCATGTTGTACATAAAAACATGAAAAATGGTTATGCAAAACAGAATGTGCTACCTAAAACAAATGGGTTGCGCACATTTTCAATTTGGACATTCCTGTTAAGGCACACTGCACTTGTATAATTATAAATATACAAATTTTTTTATAGAATACTTAATGGGGAATTATATCATACAGCTTAGACAAAATAGGCAAATGAAATTGTAGAGGGATATTCCGGGTTATGCATACTTGACCAAGGCTTCAAATTAAACTGAATGAGTTTCTCAGAAGCAGGGCTAGCAACAAGTAAATTTTGCCAACACTAAATGATTATTTGCAAGCTCTTAAATGACAGATTCAACAATTTCCTTGAGCCATTAGGCCAGTCCATGTGAGATCAACACGTTCCTACCACCACACCAATCTCAGAATCGGCTGATTCTTTTGAATAATGCAAAAGATGAAAAAATCCAAAATTTTGCACTAATAGTACTACCATTTTCCAATAGTCTACATCATTCTCAAACTTTGTCTAAGTTTATTACATTCTATGGTGGATTGGTGTCACGACATGATGCATTTCTATTTTGTCATTTTCATGTTATCACAAAACCTTTCATGTCTATTTTTGGAAACAATGTTGCTGAAAGCTGTTACGTTTTAGTTTTTTACAGCAAAATTTGCATACATCTTTGAAACACCACAGACAACATCAACCGAAGTGCGGAAAAAATCGCTCCAATAGAGTTGTTTGAAAAATGCTTTAAAATGCCTATATTGAAAGCAATATTGGTGAATGCTGTTGCGTTTTATCCTTTGGTCACAAAATTTGCATACATGTTCGATTAACCACAAAATGACCGCAAAATTGGTATATGTGTTTGGGAGCTCCACGGTCATGCTTCCCTACAAAAATTTGAGTAGACCCTTCCAATGTTCTGTCAGAAAATAAAAATTATTTAAAGAACAAAACTATTTTAGCCTGAAACAAACTGTAAAGCAAAGGTTTCTAAAAGTTATTTTAGAGCCCATTTTGATGAAAGGAGTCGATTTTATTGCCCAACATGGTTATGTCAGAAAATAAAAATAATTCTTCACCAGAAATTACATAGTCCTTTTTGAGTTGGCAGGAATTTTTGAGTCAGTCGTGTCTTTCAAACTATTATTTAAGGAGGGCCTAATGCAGTAATAGCTTGCAGGAAAATTTGTCCTAAAATACTCAAAGGATTATCTTAGTAAAACGAATTTGTTATTGCTACATGTATATGAAAGCAATAGATTTTATCCAAATAATTTGTAAAATATTTCAAAATCTCAATTGTAAAGTAACCATATGACATAAATCTGTTGAATATCAATATCTTGTTCTGTTTCATATATATTACACCTGTTTGAAGTGACGCTTATATATGACTTATACTGGACTTCCTGTGCGATTTCAGCTCCGTCGTGAAAAGATTGAATTAGAGAATGCATTAGAACAGGAACAAGAGTCATTAGTCAACCGACTCTGGAAGCGCATGGACAAGCTGGAAGCAGAGAAAAGGTTAGATTTCATAGTCTGGTTTTGTGCTCTCTAACTAAGCAAATATTAGCTTTCTGTTGATAGAATAGAAGAGCTACGGGTAGGCGTGTTCGATTTCTGCTTTGAAACATCGTGAGTGATTTTGTCGTGATTTTCGATTAAATCATAGGTACGAATTCTCGTGACATGACAAGTCAGGAAACCTGGGCCTCCAACTGGAATTGCCAAAAACTATTGATTAAATAACGACATATGCCATTAGAAATGCACATTCATATAGGTCTGCATTGTTATTGAGGTGGGTAAAATTATGACATTTGAGTTATAATTGAACAGTTTATTTGACACCAGATGCGATACAGATGACGGCGACGGAATATATTGACGTTCTGACTGATCCTCTGTCTAATGCAGGTGCGTCTCCCTGGAAAGATAGTGTAATTATTTTGAAAACTGTTGCTGAAAGATGCTTCTGCCTTGCATAAAGATGACACCGTTATCGTACAAACTTTGTGAATTGAGTAACATATGGCCAGGATTCTGAGGTTACGGGTTGGATTTATATATATATATATCTCGGTCAGATAAAAAAGCTGTCAACCTCAGGGTTAAAAACCAATGTTTGATTTTGATCAATTTCATTTATTTCACACTCAAGGTTAATAATCTAACTTTAAATTTTCAAATAGATGTTACACGGTCATGGTAACATAAAAGTCAAGTAAGTGAGGTAATGAATGATGTTGCAATGTAACATAACAATAGGTAACGGTAAAACAATAATTATTTAATTTCAAAAGTCAGGTATTTTATGATTAAAAAATATTGTTAATTGTTCTAAAAAATATAAATTATGCATAAAATTATTAAATGCTATCTGATAACAAATCTATGTAATTGTGTTTGTAACTCAACATTTCTTAATTCATCAATTATTTCATCTTGGGAAATTAATTATGATGTTGTGTCTTCATGACCATTAGTGCTGTAGTAAAACACTATTCCTGTAGGTATTGTACCTTTCACCTGGACCAGGGATTTAGATTACCTCTAAATCTGTGACTTTAAAAGTCATGCCCAAATATGCCTTGAATGAAATTTGCCCACCTGAGAATACATATGTCCCCTTTAATTTAACTTCCTTATATTATTTAAAATTCAAATTGATATTTAAAACTATATGGCATGTATGGTGTCTGAATCGATGTGAATTACCTTCCTTATACTGCATAGAAATGTTGGTTATCGGGTTGCTGAGGCACAAAACTTGTCTGCACTTCCAAATTCAATTCAGAGCAGTTTCAATCTCAAGGAAAAGGGTGTTAAAATCAGTTGACCTGCACAACTTTAAGCTTAACATAGGTCTGCTTGTTTACTCAGACTCAACAGGTACATACACATTATTAGAACTTTGCCGTGAGTTATATTTCTGATAATCCATAAGTTTAGACCAGGGGAAACCATACAAAATAATCTAAGAGTAGAAAAGAGTACTATCAAATCCTGATGTTTGCTAACCTCACCCAATAAAAATCTATCACCATGAAAAGGAATGAAATGGATCAGAACAATATTTTAAAAGGAATGTTTAAACCTGCCCATGATTCATTTATATGACTAATTCATGGTTAAAGCCATTTTGCCTGAACGAAAACTTCTTAATTATGACATCAAACCAAGCCTTTGAAATACACTGAACTGTATGCAGAGATCTATAAAAAAAATATGTTCTATCACACTTATATGTTTTTAGCCATGGTGATTACATGTGTAGCTACTAGCTCCAAGTAAAGTACAGATTACTTTGAGAACAATTTCGCTGAGTTGTTGTTGACAGCATCAGCAACTCTACTTTCAATCAAACTAATTTCAAAATATTCACCAGGTACCACAACATGTTACCATTCAGCAGCAAAATTTGATAGTTTCATCGTCTCTTCCTTTAAAAAATAAGACAGTATCTTCAGGATAAAAAGCAATGGCAGCTTCACTTTGCACAAACAGGCATCTGAAGAGTATCTGTGGCAAGATTGAAACTTCCTGTAGAGCTTAGTTCATTTTTCCAGCTTTCCATCCCTAACACACGATTATTCCATCCCTAACAAAGTACGTTATTTGTGTTTCCTTAGCGATGCATGAATTGAAGGAATTAGCTTTTATTGCATGAGATGAAACCTGAGGTGTTAACATTAAAGTTTATCAGAATGAATTTGAGATTTGAGAATGTTGACCTATTTGTGGACAAAACCTTCCGTCCCTAACAGTGCAAATTCTGTCCCTAACACAGCTTTTGGTAGATGTAGTGGGTTAAATCAGTGAGATACAAGGAGATGAATGCTATTGTATGAAAGCCAAGATAATAGTCCTGGGATACATAGGGAACATTATTAGCTCTCCTGGCCCGAAAGGCCAAGTGAGCTTATGCCATGGCGACCGTCTGTCGTGTGTTCATCCGTCAACTTTTCTTTTGAACGACTTCTCAAGAACCACTGGGACGATTTCAACTATATTTGGCTGGAAGCATCTTTAGGGCATAGGGATCTAAGTTTGTTCAAATGAACCCGATTGGCCAATTTGGCTGGTGGCCATTTTGGATTTAGGCCGATTTTAGGAAACGTATTTAAAAATCTCCGAAACTGCTTAGGGGATTGATGCAAATCTCATGAAATATGATCTATGGCAAGTGCTGAACCAAGTTTGTTCAAGGGAACTTGATTGGTCAAATGGTTTGGCGGCCATCTAGGTTGACCTAGTTGTAGCGAAAATGACTTCTCCAGAACCACTGAAGGGATCGAGCTGAAATTTGGCAGATATGATTAGGGACCAAGGACCATTAAATTTGTTCAAGGGAAGTTGATCCTTAAAAAACCTGGACACCATGGGCCAATCAAAATATAGCATGTTTGACATCCATATTGGTTTGGGGTTTTTTTTTTATATTTTGAAATTGGTTTTATATGTGTTTTTGGGTATTCCGATTTCAAATTTGCAATTTTCGAAACTGTCGGATAAATGGTTTGGTGGCCATCTTGTTGATAAAGAGCATTCTAGTTGAAATGCCTATGGTCCAGGTGAGCGATACAGGCCCTTTGGGCCTCTTGTTTTAAATTCCTCTAAGCTTTTTACATAAATGTATGGAAGAGTGGAGAAAGCCAGATTTTCCACTTCCGTCCCTAACACACACAAAATTTGCAAACCTGAATTAATTACGTGGCGATTCATTAATTTTTTTTAGGAATATTGTAGACCTAACTGTGCCTCGGTGATGTAAAAACAAGCAGTCATTTCCTACTTCCATAGTGATTTTGATTTGACATTATTCTTTCAAGTTCCGTCCCTAACGCTAATGGGACTTTTTGATAATTTGCAAGGTAAAGCTTATGCTCATTAGACCTTATGGACATTATACATCACTAGCTTGTTGCCTACTTTCACTATAATGGATGAATCCACTTTTGCTATGCCCCGCCCATTTCTAGTTAAGCTCCCCCACATTTTTTGCATTTGTTGAGATCAATTAATATACTTTGAATTTGAATTCCCAGATTTCCAATTTCATAGTAACTATACAGCTAATCTGTTAAATATTTTGAAAGTAATTTGACTGAGAGCTGCTGTTGCTGCTGCAGCAACAATGCCCAGTCAAATTACTTTCAAAATATTCAACAGAATATTTATTAAATAGTAAATATAAACAAATCGTACAACTGACGGACTATTCCAGGTCCATGTCGGATTATTTCTGTCAATCATGATTGTGACATCAGCCTACATGTGGCATAATTGATTATGATGTCATATACATGACTGACAGATCGGATTTATCAATTTTAAGTTCAACCATTAGAGTATAGAACACTAAGGGAAGGAATCTCATGAAATGTTTTCATATTTATTCCAGAATGCTACAAGAAAAGCTTGACCAGCCAATATCTGCTCCACCCTCCCCACGAGACCTTAACAATGGTGATACCACAAATAACCTGGCACAGCACCTTGAGACTCTACGAGCTGAAGTTTTATCACTCAAAGGATTGCTTCGAGAACGTAATACCTTTATGCATAGTTTATTAGCTTTCGGCCTGCTGAATTTCTGCAGATTACATTTTTCATGGGGTCTTAACTTTAGATATGCTAACTATTTTGAAAACAATTTGACTGAAAGTTGTTCCAACAACCTTCAGTCAAATTCTTTTCAAAATATTCATCTGGACCAGAGTTAATGGCCATTGAAATTATTGTCGCGTGGCTTGCTGCAGTCAGACAGTTAATTACCAAGTTCTTGTGTACTTTTTGTCTCTGAATATCTGAGTCAAGTTTGTGTTGAAATGGGATGTTGGATATATACATTCATGGCATGGGATATTGACAGTGTTAAAGTTGTCATGTTCCTATCACATTGCTGTTTCTCATAGTGCTTTTAACGAACCCCCTGAAGTTCTTCAAAAAAAAATTTATATCAGTATTTTAAGCTAACATCTCACTATAACGGAAAGGAGCAATGTTGATATTCATCTATTTAATTGCTTTTTATGCCTAGATTCGGGGAAAATTCACCATTTTACTTTCAGAAATGAAAAAAAAAATTCTAACGCAGAGATCTTCCCCCTAGACCTTGACCGACTATAGATGTACATAAAAAAATCCAATAGTCTATGTCTGCCAATTAAATTACTTGAGTACCTCAAAATATCTAGCGATCGAGCAAATTCTTGTTTTTAGATATTTATTGAATTCTTATTTTTGCTCTCCTGGTTCTTAAGTGATTTCCCATATAAGAAATGATGTACAAGTAGAAATCTGTATCAAACTGAGATAAACAAAGCTGGTTTATGACTGAACAACAATGTATCTGAAAAATTGCTCAAATTCCCATGCGGATACAGATAAAAGCTGAATAGGCCATGGTCATAATCTGGCTCTAAAGAAAACTGCAAAATGTGCAATGCATAGTTACACAATTGCTAGCAGAACCTTCGGACCACTAGTCTTGGTCATTAGTTAACCTGTTAATCCTTAAATTTGTTCAAGGAAATTTCAATTTTCGCAATGTCCATTTGCAGATCAAGAGATTAGTTTTTTTAATTTATCATGTGAATGACTGGCTTGTTTATTGAGCCAGTCATTCCAGTGGTAAACTTTCCAAAATAGGCTTCTCTTGACCTGCAGATAAATCCCACTGCTGATAGCGTTTGCCGCTGGCTTGAGTGTTGATGCTTTAGCACTCATATCAGCCAAAACCCGCTTCTGCAGTGGTCTTGGGAAATGTCTATTTGCAGACGAAGCGAAGACTATTTTTGAAAAGCTACCACTGGAATGACTGCCTCAATAACAGAGCCTGTCATTCTAGTGATAAATTTTCAAGAATAGTCTTCTCTTTGTCTACAAATAGACATTTTCCAAATTCGATGGTTAAAGAGTTACTATCAAGCGATGGGGAACATGAACTCTGATATGCATATGTTTGTTGTAATTTTTTGTTTCAATATTAATTATTTCCAGATGAGGATCGTATTACACAGTACGCCAGAGAAGAACAGCATATGCATGAAGAGAACCTGCGTCTTCAGAGAAAGCTCCAAATGGAACTGGAACGCCGCGAGTCTCTGTGTCGCCATCTGTCTGAAAGCGAGTCGAGTCTTGAAATAGATGATGAACGGTAAAGATATTGCCATAATTATGCCAATTTGTGTGTTGTCTCTCAAAGTTCTGGGTGGACAGCTCATGTACATTCTTCTATGCATGTGTGTTTCTTACCAGAGCATAGCCGTGTAAGAGTTGGCATCAACACTGATATATGTGGATACCTGTTAACTAGTGGCATAGATTGGCTTGCGATTCCTGTGGATTCAAGAGCTTATCTCGGTAAAACAGATTTTTTATGAACTTTAATTTTTCTTGGAAATAATATAGATACATTTTTCTGAATCGCAATCCTAAGGGAACTTTATATAATCATCATACCATTTACACCTTTAATAGAATTAAGTAACGCTCTTTGAGAGGGGAACATAATCCAACTATTGACTAGGGCTTCACGATATACCAATATTATATCAAATACCGATATCATCACTATATCGTTAGTCATACTGATATGATTTTGCTGATATCAAAATATTGAGATATAACATAAAACCGGTACGATATTCTGTTTAGGCAAATAATCTGCTTTCCATTAGCAAAATTCAATAGTATATCCGTCTAATCAGATAAGCAACTGCTCTTGATATAGGAAAATGATATTTTATCTGTATTAAGGTACCACACTTAACATTTTCTTATTTATCGGGATCTGTCAAAATCTTATTTGAGACTAGAGAAATTGATAAATTAATGATTACTGCCACGAAAATTGGCTACTTATAAGAATGGACTTGTCGCAAAAAATAAAATTCTATTTATTCGCAAAAAATAAAATTCTATTTATTTTAATTAGCCTCATAGGACAGGCGATGGTTTCAAATGTCTAAAATATATCTTGCGCTAATATTTTATAATTTGGGCCTGTTGTTTGCTAGAAAATCACAATTTCAAATGAATATTTTGCGTCATAATATTTTATCTCAATTCTCAATTACTACAGCTTGGTTAGTTAGAGATTTTGCGGAATTGTACAACTTTGTAGCGACCGCCAAACGGCCCAAGTAAAGAGGACCCGACGATATGAGAAAAACTTCTCAATCCCAGCGAGCTCTATTCCCTTCTTAAGTTGGCGGGTTGCTAGATATTGATCGATACAAACTACTCTAACAGGAGCTAGCATAGGAATATGTATTCGCAGCATATATCGTGGTCTATTTAGTAAGTGGTATGTATAATGGCTAAGTTGTATGCCTGCCAGAGATTTTCGCGCTGCCTGGCATACCTGGTGCTTTCGTCCCTTTGCAAGTTTGTCCCAATTAGTACAGGTCTTTGTGGAATGTTTATTTATTATTCTGTCATATATCAATACAAGTAGCCTGGAAAATATCCACAGGTTTAGCTGTTCGCAGTCTCATTAGGCAAGTTTATTTGGGACGAGATGGTCACTGGTTATCTCTCGATCTCCACGCTGATGTGTCTCTGCGGAGATCGTGGAAATGGGCGTAATTTTGTGCCACGTTCTAATCATTTGTAGGCTCAATTTTAGGATTATTTAAGCCGTTTTGGGATATGATTTAATTGAAGACGGTTATAATTTAGCGTTTAATATCAGGATTCATAAAATTTCTTGGTTTTATTGTGGAAATTTGTAATGTTAGCAACTATTTCAGGCGTGCTGATATATGTTGAATAAGTTATCATACAACCCTCACTCTGTTTTGCCAATTACAATAATACCGTTATGGAAATTGATATCGATACCGGTATACATTTTTCTAATACTGTCTTCTTGCATTCATCTGTTATAATCTTACACTGTTTTCCTTATTTGTTGCATGAAAGCTGAAGAGGTCATCAAACTGTCTCTGTCTCCTCTGATCTTCTCTTCAAAATATACTTCAATAGGCCAGAAGCTTCTCCTAGCCTGTTCATATCGTTGGCAGTGCTGCAAAAGATGTTCTGGTGTTTCTTCTGCCTGCTGACACACAGAGTGCCGAATCTGTAATCTTGAGATGGTGAAGATGTGCATTGAGACGATTGTGACCAGTCCTCAATCTGAAGATACATGTCTGATCCTCCCTACTGAGGCTGTGTATTGCATCATTATGCTGCCTGCTGGTGGTTCTTGTGGCTTGAATGATATGCTTCAGTTCTTCAAAGTCAACCTTGCAGTTGAATTGTTCTTTATTTGAGCCTTCCTTAGCCAGTTGATCAGCTTTGTCATTTCCTAATATGCCACAATGCGAGGGGATCCACTGTAAGTTGACATTGTTCTCCTTAGCTAGATGCGTAAGATTTTCATGAATTAAATCTGTACTTTCCTTTCCACTCCCCAGTGCCTGGAGCGCTGAGAGGGAGTCTGTCAGGAAGACAATATTTTCATTTCTGGTTTTTCGTTGTATCAGCATTTGCCTAGCTAAGATCAGTGCCTGGATTTGTGCAGTGTAATTGCTACAGTGCTTCCCTGTTGGCAAGCATGAGTCTGTTATATCTCCACATGGAAACCGAATGTGAGCACCTGCCCCTCCATTCTTGACAGCCTGGATAGCTGATCCATCTGTATAAACATGTATCCACTCTTCCTCAGGGTAGTTTTCTGCAATATGACTCAATGCAAGAATTTTGTTTGTCACCTCTGCTTGATCTCCCTTGCTTTCAATCCCTGGAATCGAGGGCCAGATTGAAATTGTGTTTTCTATTTCAGAAGCTTTCCATGGTTCCCTCTCAGAGGTAGCAGTTATGTTTCTACATCTGGGGAAGATGTCCGACTGTTTCTTTCAATTTTCTTTGAAGTTAATAAGAAATTATTCCTTTTGAGCCTTCCTCTAGACATTTGGTGAGTCAGCATATGCATGGGATGGTGAGGTATCAATTTGAATTTCTCGTATTGAATCTCGGCCTTGATTTCTCGTCTCTGCTGGCGTGGCTGGATATTGGTAAGTTCTTCCATCGCTGCTATTGGAGTGGTCTTTATAGACTGTTATGATACAAAGAGCCTGATTTTGTACCTTATCCAATGTCTGAATGGTGCTTGTAGCAGCTATCATCTATGATGATGAGCCGTATTCGATGATTGGCCTAACTGATCCAGAGTAAACCTGTTTCAGAATTTTCATGTTAGTTCCCCATTTTGTTCCAGAGAGCTTCCGCATAACTGCCAGTCTTCGCTTGGCTATACCTTCAGCTTTTCTGATTTGCACCTTCCCGGTTAGTCTTTTGTCAAATATCAGACCAAGATAAGTTACTTCATCCTCAAAGTGCAGAACTGAGTCACCAAATTTCAGACCTGTCTTGTGTTCCTTTTTAGTGGATATTGTGAATAGAGTTGCGACTGTCTTCTCTTTGTTGATCTTGACAAACCATCTTGTAACCCAAGAATTGAGATGATGAATTGCGAGTTGCATGCGGTAATTGGCTGTTGACACACTCCTCTCTGCTCCACATCACAAGATCGTCAGCATACAATGCAGCTCTGACTCCCATTGGAAGGTTCTTCACCAGATCATTGATGAATATTGTGAAGAGGGTGGGAGAGACACCACCCTGGGGTACACCATGTCGTAGCAGGACTTTCTTGCTGCTCGTCCCATTCAGCTGTACTAATGCCTTTCGGATGTGGAGATACTGGCATGTCCAGCTGTACATTTTTTCAGAAATATCACTGGTCCATGCTTTTGGAGGAGTCCATGCTTCCATACTTTATCAAATGCCTTCTAAAGATCAACCCACACAGTGATGGTATGCCTTTCAGATACATTGTTTGATCCTCAGTAGATCTACACTTTCTGAAACCATTTTGTTCATCCGCTAAGAGATTGTTGCTTTCAGGATGTTGAAGAAGTCTTTGGTTGAGGATTCTTTCCATGGCTTTGACAATGCAACTAGTCAGACTGATAGGTCGATAACTTGCCGCTTTGGATTTATTCTTGCCTTTTTTCAGTACAGGGATAATTTTGGCCTCTCCAAGACTGGGGAACTTCTCCCGTGTACCAACTGTGGTTGAAAATCTCCAAAAGCTTGTGCTTTCTAATAGTACCCAGATTTCTCAACATCCCATTGGTTATTCCATCTGGTCCTGGAGACTTCCTGTTTTTCAGAACTTTCAAGCTTTTCTCCAACTCGGTGATGGTCAGAAGCTGATCCATTCCTGCGGCATGTATTTGTGGCTCTCCGTTCCCCTTTGCAGACTTCATTGCAGCTTTTTTACAACTCACTGGCACATCTAGATTGCTTACTTCCTGAAACATACAAGCAAAGTGTTCAGCAGCAGCCTCTCCTGTTTTGATTTCACAATCCTCTTCAAGAGTTATGTTCGGTACTCTGGTGTTTTCATCGTTAAGCTGCTTCACAAGCCTCCAGAGTTTGTTCGTATCTTTTTCAAGATTTAAGCTTGACTTTTTTTCTCCACAATTCTCTAACGGCTCTGATTTTGGCTTTCAGATATTTTGCCTTGGATTGTTGGAGTCTCATATGGCTGGCTTCTGTTGGGACATTCTCTGCAATTTCCCTTGCATTGGACATTTCTTCGTGGAGCTTTAGCAGAGACGTACTCCAGTAAGATCTGTAATTTTTCCTGGACCCCCTAGGAATGCATTTGCCAGCAGCAGAGAGTAAAGCAGAGTTAAGCTCTTTAACAACTTTATTGATATTTTTGGTTTTAACATCAATGTCTTTTACCAATCTGTCACACTCTCTGATATTTGTCCCAGTCTGCTTTCTTATAGTGCCATCGAGGAGTCTGATTTCGGTCAATCTCAACATCCATGTTAATGGTAATGAAAACAGGGCGGTGATCACTGCCTCCAAGTTGTTCCGCAACAATACGCAAAGATTCTTGATGTAGATTTTCTGTCGAAAATGCTAGATCAGGAGGTATGAGGTATGCCATCGTCTTGAGTAAAATAAAGGGGGGGGGGGGGGGGGGGGGTGGGCATCTGCCTTATTCAAGAGAATCAGCTTCTGCTCATCCATCCAATTTTCAATGTCCTCACCCCTCCTATCAGTAGAATGATAGCCCCATAATTGAGAATGACTGTTGAGGTCACCAGCAACGACAGTTGAATCTGGGTGAACTGGCATTTTTCTGAGATTCAATGGTTGATTATTAGGGCAGTAATAGTTGACAACAGTGATAGGATGTTTCTCTGGAATTATCTTGATTGTGAGAATTTCAGGTCCGTCCATGTCTCTCTGAACTTCAATGGCGTTTAGGTTATTCCGGACCAGGGTTATGACTCCTCCTTTATGTCTTCCATCCCTGTCAGATCTGAAGCACTGAAATCCTCTTATACAGAATCTTCTGTTGGCATTTAGATGAATTTCTTGGATACACGCGACATCCACGCCTTTCTCCTTGAGAATTTGTCTAAGCTCTGTTTTCTTGTTAGAAACTCCTTCAGCATTCCATTGCATGATAGCGGTTTGCTTACTTGTACTTTAGGTTGGACGACCTTCTTCCTTTTTAGCTCACCTGACCTGAAAGGCCAAGTGAGCTTATGTCGTGGCGACCGTCCGTCAACTTTTCCTTTAAACGACTTCTTCTCAAGAACCGCTGGGCAAATTTCAATTATATTTGGCAGGAAGCATCCTTAGGGCATAGGGATCCATGTTTGTTCAAATGAAGCCGATTGGCCAATTAGGCCGGCATCCATCTTGGATTTTGGCCGATTTTTATTAACGTCTAAAAATCTTCTCCGAAGCCGCTTGAGGGATTGAAGGAAACCTCATGAAATATGATCTAGAGCAAGAGCTCAACCAAGTTTGTTCAAGGGAACTTGATTGGTCAAATAGTTTGGCAGCCATCTTGGTTGACCTAGTTTTAGAGAAAATAACTTCTCCAGAACCGCTGAAGGGATCAGGCCGAAATTTGGCAGACATGATTAGGGACTAAGGGCCAGTAAAGTTTGTTCAAGAGAAGTTGATCCGTCAAAAAACATGGCCGCCGTGGACCAATCAAAATATGGCATGTTTGGCGGCCATATAGGATTTTTTTTTTTGATGGATTTTGAGGCCGAACTTGGTTTTATATAGGTTTTTGGGTGTTCTGATCTCAAATTTACAATTTTCGAATCTGTCGGATAAACCGTTTTGCGGCCATCTTGGATCATTTTCCCCCCAAAATCTCCCATAAGTAAAGCAATGGGAGATTTTTAATATCTTCACGCGAACTACCAGGCGGATTTCAATTATATTTAACATGAAACATCTTTAAGGCATAGAGATTCAACTTTGTTCAAACGAACCTGATCGGCCAATTTGGCCGGCGACCATCTTGGATTTCGGCCGATTTTTATAAATGTTTTTAAAAATCTCTTCCCAAACCATTTGAGGGATCGATTCAAAACTCGCAAAATACAAAATGTATGATCTAGGGTAAGCGCTGAATCAAGTTTGTTCAAGGGAACTTGATTGACCAAATGGTTCAACGGCCATCTTGGATGACCTAGTTTTCACAAAAACGACTTCTTCCCCAGAACCACTGAAGCGATCAGGCCAAAATTTGTGATATATAATTAGCAACTAAGGGCGATTAATGTGTGTTCAAGAGAAGCTGATTCGTCAAAAAATATGGCCGCAGTGGACCAATCAAAATATAGTGTGTTTGGCAGCCATATTGGATTTTATATTTGATGGATTTTGAGGCCAAAATTCGTTTTATATAGTTTTTTGGGGTATTCTGATCTCAAATTTGCAATTTTTGAAAATGTTGGATAAATGGTTTGGCAGCCATTTTGGATCATTTTCCCGCCAAAAGCTCCCATACTAAAGCAATGGGAAATTTAATATGTCCTCGAGAACTACTGGCCGATTTCAATTATATTTGGCAGGAAGCATCCTTATGGCATAGAGATTTCATTTTGTTCAAACGAAGCCGATCGACCAATTTGGCCGGTGGCCATCTGGGATTTCGGCCGATTTTTAGAAATGTCTTTAAAAATCTTGTTCTCCGAAACGGCTAGGGGAATCGATTCAAAACTTATGAAACCTCATCTAGGCAAAGAGGTAAGCCAAGCTTGTTCAAGTCGACTTGATTGACCGAATGGTTCGGCAGCCATCTTGAATGATCTAGTTTTCCATGCCCTGTAGGTGGGGCGTAGAATACACCTTTCGTATCCTCTGCGTGTTGTAAGAGGCGACTAAAGGAGGTAAGGGTGAGGTAACCCTGACAGAAACCTCGAGTGCTGAAGACGGAGGTTCCAGGCCGCACGGCACACTCTAATAAACCATGGATCCACGCACTTAACGCTTATGATCATGTCGATAGTCACTTACAGGACTGGCGGTATGATCAGCGAACGACAAGAAGAAGAAGAAGATCTAGTTTTCCTGAAAAGGACTTCTCCTGAACCGCTGAATGGATCAGGCCAAAATTTGAGAGATATGATTAGGGCCTAAAGGCCATTAAAGTTTGTTCAAGGGAAGTTGCTCCGTCAAAAAACATGGCCTCCGTGGGCCAATCAATATGTAGCGTGTTTGGCGGACATATTGGATTTTTTTATTTGATGGATTTGGGGGCCAAAATTGGTTCTATATATGTTTTTGGGTATTCTGAGCTCAAATTTGCAATTTTCGAAACTGTCGGATGAACGGTTTGGTGGCCATCTTGTTCTCCAAGGTCTATGAACTTTACCACCAGTAGCTTGGGTGGACCCCTTCGAGGCTGGGGACCCCGGTGCTGCACATGCCTGGTGGGAACTCGCATGGCGAGCACCATGATGGCTATTCATAATACTAACTGTCATGAAAGATGAGCTGTTTAGTGCTATGGTTGGCCACTCGCTCCAAATACCTGGCTTGGTACCCAGATAAAGTGTTACACCCCTGCGCCCGACCCAAGATCAGAGATCTTAGATCTACTTTGAGGCCTAGCACTTGTAGCGGTCTAATACTGTGAATCCCTACTATTGACCACCCACACATGGGTGGTGCATGCAGCAGGAATTGACACAAAGATGCATTGATGGTCAAGTTGATTTCCCACAAAGTGATTGCAAATCTTACCCAAGGCCGGCTGCAGATATGTGAATAATCACATTAACCCTTGAAACTCCAGTGTCTTCATTTCAAGTTAGATGTTTTGAAACTAATTTGACTGAACCTGTTGCTGCCTTATGCAATAACAGCTCCCAGTTAAATTGGTTTAAAATAATTCGTATAATATTCTTAACATCATAAAGTGTTTCTCATTTCTGGTCTGTGAGCATTAACCCGTAACATTCTGATGTCAATATTCTATCTTTCACGGTGTCAATAGGAAAGAAACTGGTGTACATTTTTCAACAAATTTGGTGGATGATGTCGATGTCTATGACATCAACATGTTCCATCAAATCTGTTGAAAAATACACACCAGTTCATTATATAATTTAATTTGACAATATAAAATTTGGACATCAGAGTGGTAAGACTTAGTGGTAAGCTCTTACTGCCATGTAAAGACCCACTTATAATGCATAACCAGTTCCTTAATGCTTATATGATTTAGATGTCTTATAAACCAATTTGAAAGGTTTGAGTTTTGAAATTTAAGTGCCTAGTTTGAACTTTGCTAATATCTTCATCCAATTGATGGTGGTCTGATACCTGAAAATTGAAAACGGCTTGATTATTATTTCCAATATTGATATTTTGATACTGCTAGATTATTTTACATGTCCGATTCCAACCTTTTCAACAGTAAAATTCTAGTATCTCAACTTCATGTAAACATCTTGTTAGGGCTGCACAATATACCGACACCATATTTAAAACCGATATCCTGCACTGACGGTTTCATAACCGATTATAAGAAATAAATATCGAAAAACCGAATATGAACATATTTTCGGTTTTTCGTATCAGGATTGTTAAAAATAAAAGATACTAACGAGCATGAAAAGTGTAATGAATAATAATGACCATACTTTCCTTTCCATTAAGCTACGTTCGGGGCAACTAATAATTGAACGTGGCCCCAATTGCGCATATTGTGTAACTCCATGTAACTCGCTGTACGCCGAGAGAAATCAAGCAGCGAATTAATTAAATAAATATCCACTCGTCTTTTCTCTGGTAGTCTCCGATAAATTTGCAATATAAAACACAATACTAACGCGGGAAAACATTTCTAAACAACGGCATCCATTTTATTTACGTCACCGGCTAATTAACATAATGTAAAGTTGTCCCAAAACTAAATCGCCCGAATGCATACAAATCTTGCCAATAAATATAATGCTGAATACATTTTGCTGATTAGGATATAATTTTAAATAAAATTATTACTCAACCCGTTTTTAAAACGTTATCTTCTATACACAATATCATATTAACTTATGAAATTCGCGTTCGCAATATTACAGTTAATATTTTCTTCAAGGCATGATTTCGTCACCGGGCCGAATTGGAAATGAAAGAAGAAAGGGAGATAATTACATCATAATTAATTACAATCACGTGATTTACGTCTTTTCGCAACCTGTTTTGCTGATGATTTATGATTAATTTTGACAAAATAAACGATGCTTATTTAACTGTGCGTAATATTTAGGTGGTCTAATTAATAATTTCACTCCCGCGATGATGGATATTATGAGGTATATTAAGCTTTAAAGGCGTAAAATGTTACGAATGTATCAGGGCGTGAAAATACGTTCTGTTTTCGTGCTATTTTTTTTAATTTAAATTTTTTGTTTCATGTCCATAAAACCGATATTCAGTTAAAACCGATATGAAAAGTCATATCGAAACCGATATGGCTGTAAGCCAAACCGCGCAGCCCTACATCTTATGGGTAGCAGCGTCTTTGGGCCATATTAATTATAAGATATCCACTTTTTGCAGTGTGGAAAATGTGGTCTAAAATGTAAGAACTCTCTTCTGGAAAAAGCATTTATTAAGATATGTCTAGTTTGATCATGAGCAATGAATTTTAACTTTATTATATAGAGGTTGGATGGTCAGTGAATGATTTAGTTATTTTATAGTTCTGAGTCTAATATGTATTTTTATTGTGCAAGTTGATGTGCTAACAAATACTTACAAGCTAGAGCTCTAGGCAGCTTTGTCAGAAATGTCCATGGTTAGACAGACCGGCTTATGTACTAGTTGTGAGTTGCACATAGGAACCTGCATTCGACGAGTTAACACAGATGTTCACTATTAATTTTTACCACAATGTGAACAAGTGCCAATAAGTATCTATATCAATTGGAATCGGACATGTAAAATAATCTAGCAGTATTTATTATTTATTATTTATTAATTATTATTATTATTCTTTGTTTGTTTCAGTCATTTTAATGAGATGTCCAAGCAGCATGATATTACTTCTCTTGGTCATAGTCATGCAGTGCGGCCTCGCACCGTGTCCAGTCCTATCCCATACAGTGGAACTATTCCAACACGTCCACTATCACCAGGTTAGAAAGCATGTGATGCACATTAAGACCTGCCAACAGGTGTTTTAGTTGCATGGAGCAGTTCAATATACTGCCATGTGTTAGTTAGTCAGTTAGTCAATCAATCATCAAAAGCTTATTCCGGCTGTATCTAAAAACTACTAATGCGATTTGGCTCAAATTTTTACACAGTGAGGGGACTTGCTGTGCAAGCGGATTTCTAGACTCTAGCCATGATCCGGATAAATGAACCTGGATCCATATCAAATTAAACTCTAGATCTGGATATCTCAGACGCTATTGGTCCGATTGGGTTCAAATTTCAACACCCATAAAGGGTGTAGACATATACTAAGATTCCACAACTTTTGGTGTGATCCCCAAAGAAAAAAAAAATCCATGGTGTGATGTCCAAAGATCTTAAACAATCCAAACCTTGCAGCTACCAGAATTCATTCAACCTTGTTTGTTTGACATTACTAGTAAACACACTTTATTCATGGAGCTACACACTTAACCATTAGCATACCCAGTATTTAGATGGTCAAAGCTAATAATTGCACACTCAGCATGATGGGAATGGTATGCATCAAACACAGTCCTAAGAAGGAAATATCTTGTACTGATAAATTGTATCCAATTTCGTATTATTGACCATCGCTTTTAACATTTTAGAGAAAGGATTTCAAATTGTTCTTTAGATGTATCTAATAGAACCTGTCTCAAAGATTTAGATTTCGAAAGTGTGTGTACTCGTCATATTAGAGACCATCGCTTGAAATCGAAATCGAAGATTTGCTACATGTACTTTGTCACTGACTTCTGTTTTCATTTCATTTATTTTTGTAGCCACATTTTCATTTAATCTTCAGGTTTTTCACATGTACCAGCCTTTTCACCGCCCAGTCCTATGCGCCATAGCGGATCGGTGTTGCATTCTGGTCCTCCACTTCTGCCAGACACATCTCCACCAACATTCAGTCACGTCCCAGTCATACAGGTATGATCTGTTCAAACATCACTCTCTAGATGCATTATTAGCTCACCTGGCCTTTCAGGCCAAATGAACTTATACCGTCCGTCATGTGTCCGTCCATCCGTCAACTTTTCCTTTAAACGACTTCTCAAGAACCACTGGGCTGATTTCAATTATATTTGGCAGGAAGCATCCTTAGGGCACAGGGATCCAAGTTTGTTCAAACGAAGCCAATCAGCCAATTTGGCCGGCGGGCATCTTGGATTTTGACCGATTTTAAGAAACGTCTAAAAATCGCCGAAACTGCTTGGGGGATTTATGAAAACCTCATGAAATATGATCTAGGGCAAGAGCTAAACCAAGTTTGTTCAAGGGAACTTGATTGGTCAGATGGTTCGGCCACCATCTTGGATGACCTAGTTTTAGTGAAAACAACTCAAGAACCGCTGAAGGGATCGGGACGAAATGTGGCGAATATGATTAGGGACTAAGGCCCATTAAAGTCTGTTCACAGGAATTTGATCCGTAAAAAAACATGGCCGCACCCGGCCAATCAAAATATAGCATGTTTGGCTATATTGGATTTTTTTATTTGATGGATTTTGAAGCTGAAATTGGTTTTATATATGTTTTTGGGTATTCTGATCTCAAATTTACAATTTTCAAAACTGTCGGATAAATGGTTTGGTGGCCATCTTAGATCATTTTCCCGCCAAAAGCTCCCATATTAAAGCAATGGGAAATTTAAAATGTCTTATCGAGAACTACTGGGCAGATTTCAATTATATGTGGCAGGAAATATCCTTAGGGTGTAGAGATTCAAGTTTGTTCAAACAAAGCCGATCAGCCAATTTGGCGGCAGCCATCTTGGATTTTGGCCAATTTTTATAAACGTCTTTAAAAATCTCCGAAACCGCTTGGTGGATTGATGGAAACCCCATGAAATAAGATCTAGGGCAAGAGCTGAACCAAGTTTGTTCAAGGGAACTTGATTGGTCCCATGGTTCAGCGGCCATCTTGGTTGACCTAGTTTTAGCAAAAACGACTTCTCCAGAACCAGTGAAGGGATTGGGCCGAAATTCGGCAGATATGATTAGGGACTAAGCGCCATTAAAGTTTGTTCAAGGGAAGTTGATCCATAAAAAAACATGGCCACCATGGGCCAATCAAAATATAGTGTTTGGTGGCCATGTTGGATTTTTTTATTTGATGGCTTTTGAGGCTGAAATTGGTTTTATATATGTTTTTGGTTATTCTAATCTCAAATTTGCAATTTTAGAAACTGTCGGATAAACGGTTTGGCAGCCATCTTGGATCATTTTCCCGCCAAAAACTCCCATACTAAAGCAATGGGAAATTTAAAATGTCTTCTCTAGAACTATTGGGCCAATTTCAATTGTATTTGGCAGGAAGCATCCTTAGGGTGTAGAGATTCAAGTTTGGTCAAATGAAACCGATTGGCCAATTTAGCTGGCGGCCATCTTGGATTTTGGCCGATTTTTAGAAATGTCTAAAAATCTGCGAAACCGCTTGCGGAATCAATTCAAGACTTATGAAGCAACATCTAGGGCAAAAGTCAAAATTTGTTTAATAGGCATCTTGGATGACCTAGTTTTCGCAAAAACAACTCCAGAACCTCTACTTATAGCCAATCGCCTTTCTAGTTTAAATGCTTATGTTCCAGGTGAGCTATTTGACCCTTTCAGAAATGTCAGTGGATGAATCCAATTTTAGGTATGACCCGCCCATTTATAGCTAGTCTCCGCCTACGCTTTGCCCACTTTGGGATCCATTGACACATGAATTCCCAGAATCCCAATATCAAGGTAATTATACAGGTAACCTGTTGAATATTTTGAAACTAATTTGACTGGATGCTGTTGCTGCCTATAGCAGCAACAGTCAAATTAGTTTCAAAATATTCAACAGACTTGTTATTAAGAAGTAAAGCCATACAATTCGTACACATGACAGAATTTTAAAACTTCATGACGGACTTAGCTATGTCATATATTACGCATTAGGATTGTGATGTCAGCCTACATGTGACATAATTGATTATGACATCATATACTTCAGTGACAGATCAGATTCATCCATTCACAGGCCAATAGAAGTCTTAAGCTCACCGGGCCAGAATGGCATCCATCAACTTTTTCTTTAAACAATGACTTCTCAAGAATACTGGGCCGATTTCAATTATATTTGGCTTGAAGCATTCTTAGGGCATATGGATCCAAGTTAGTTCAAACAAAACCAATTTAGCCGGCAGCCATCGTGGTTTTTGCCCGTTTTTAGAAACATCTTTAAAAATCTCATAAACTGTTTAGGGAATTGATTCAAAACTCATGAAACATCATCTAGGGCAAGAGCTAAGCCAAGTTTGTTCAATAGAACTTAATAGACCAAATGGTTCAACGGCCATCTTGGATGACCTAGTTTTCGAGAAAATGACCTCCAGAACCTCTGATTTGGGAGATATAATTGATGCGTAAAAAAACATGACCACTGTGGACCAATCAAAATGAAGTTCATTTGGTGGCCATTCTGGATTTTTTTTTATTTGATGGATTTTGAAGCCGAAATTGGTTTTATATATAGTTACTTGGGTATGCTGATTTCAAATTTGCCGCTTTCAAAACTGTTGAATAAATAGTTTGGCGGCCATCTTGAACTACTGGGCCGATTTCAATTATATTTGGCAGAAAGCACCCTTAGGGCATAGAGATCCAAGTTTGTTCAAACGAAGCTGATCGGCCCATTTGGCAGTTGGCCATCTTGGATTTTGGTCGATTTTTAGAACGTCTAAAAAATTTCTTAGAAACCGCGCCGAATCGATTCAAAACTCATGAAACATCATCCAGGGAAAGAACTAAGCAAAGGTTGTTCAAGAGAACTCAATTGACCAGGTAGTTCAACGGCCATCTTGGATGGCCTAAATTTCATGAAACAACTGCTCCAGAACTGCTGAATGGATCAGTCCGAAATTTGGTAGATATGATTAGGGAATAAGGGCTATTACGGTTTGTTCATGGGAAGTTGATACATAAAGAAACATGGTCGCTGTCTTAATGGTACAATTCTGGTCAACTCCTTAGGGTTCTACTTACAGCCAACTCCTTAGGGTTCTACTTACAGCCAATGGCCTTTCTCGTTGAAATGCCTATATTCCAAGTGAGCTTCTTCTTCTTTTCGATCGCTGGTATCACACTTGGAGAGCCGTTCTCAAGATGAAATCTGTGGTTTTCTGCAGTTCTTCCACAGGCCCATACAGCTTTTCAAGAAAAGAGGTTGACAAAGGCCAGATCTCTTCTCTCAGCAGCTGATACGTACTGCGACATTGAAGTATGCGCTCTGTGGTCTGTTCTGCTTCTCCACAAGGACAAGCGGGCGATGTCGTACGGTGGAACCACCTGTACATGTGTTGGTTTAGTCTGTTGTGTCCAGTTCTGAGCCAAAAAATGGTCACTTGCTCTGGCCTCGAGAGATGATGGTAGGGGTAACCATGTTTTCTGTCTGATTCTCTTCTGCACCCACCGTTACCATCTTGTCTGCTTCCTCATTTCCTTGGACTCCACAGTGTGAGGGGATCCACTGCAATGCTATCCGAAAGCATTTGATGGTTTGTAGTGCTTCTTCAAGTTGTGGCAGCTTACCTTTGGTGATAGCCTCAAGGACGGAGCGGGCATCAGATAAAAAGACAATCTGTGCAATAGGGTCTGCTGTTCTGCTGATGGTATTAGCTGCATGAACCAGTGCTTCGACTTGCTCTGTAGTTTGTGCAGTGTTTGCCTGTCGATATTGCAGCTGACTCATGTTGTCCGTTTGGATACTGTATGTGCAGTCCAGTTCCAAGTGAGCGATACAGGCTTGTTTGGTAAATTGAGTCATAGCTATGGCTCTCTTGTATGACAAAATGTACACTGGCATAACTGGTGGCATAAAATTCAATTCTGCTTTATGCCTGTCACCAGTGATTTTCACATGCATACTTTTGTGCATATATATGCATATATTAATGAAGAATGCATAACATTTAATCCCATGTATTCCAAGTGATACAGAGAGAATTTAGCTAACAGAAATCACTATAGTGCAAGCCTAACTCTATAATAATTATCCTCACACATTTTAAAAATAAGACTGGGATTTTGTTGAGGGAGTGTGGTGAGCGGATGGTGCAGAACGTCTAAGTTGGCAAAAGCATGGGGAATTGAGACGGCTCGCCATCGACCATGTCGATTGCACGTTCTAGTTGTATTTTGTAGATCAAATACTGCCTTCATCTTAGCATGGCTGATGATACCATTGGAGCAATCATAGTTCCCTTCCAAAATTGCAACCTTTATTTAAATTTGGAACACATATTTGTGTGAACTAACCAGACAAATTCTCCAGATGAAAATATCTGAAAATCATACGTGTAAATGGACCTTTCTAGTTTTAGCTATGATCCGCCCATCTCTAGCTAAGCTCCACCCACACCTCACTCATGTTGGGATCGATCGATCTCTGAACTCCCTGACTATGAATTTCCAGAAAACTATACAGGTAAGCTGTTGAATATTTTGAAACTAATTTGACTGGGTGCTGTTGCTGCCTATGGCAGCAACACCGCCCAAGCTAATTAGTTTCAAAATATTCAACAGCATGTTTCTTAAATAGTAAAATATACAATTCGTACAGCGTGTCAGACTATTAAGCGTGAAAGATGGTCTTAGTTAAATCATTCATGACATCATGATTATGATGTGAGGAAGTTGCATAGTTGATTATGACATCATATGATTGAGTGGGGAATTGGATCATGAATTATAGCTAGAGTAATCTACTGGGAGAAGGGAAGTAAAACAGTAAGCTACATGTAGAGGGAAGAGTAGTCTCAACTGTGGCTGGTTAGTATGTGAAATGACGTTTTCCAAAATAGCATCATAACCTTAATCAAATTAGAATTAGAAACAGTTTGCAGTTGATAATGCAGTACCTCGCTACATATCTATTTCTGACTAAGTACTATGTATATATATATATATACAGAGCTGCCCTTATGCGTCCTTTTGCACGTATATACGCATAAAAATGGCAGAGGGACGCATAAAAATTAATCCTCTGCGTCCATGAGGACGCACAAGGGATGCAGTGAAAAAGTGTAACGGAAACTGGTAACTTTGCGTGTGCTTAATTATCGATTATATTACCGTGTGTGTGCATTTATTTGTGCATGTTTTTACTTTAAAAAATGTACCTAATGCATTGTGTGTTCAATGAAAACGAACTTAATGCGTTGTTTAAGACTATGATTTGTTGTATGTTTTCTTGCACAACTCAAAGTTGTTAATGCCCATAAATCAGATTCAACCCCCACATTTAATTGTAAACACAATCCCCAACTCATCCTTAGTATTCCATTTGATCTAATTTTTATAAATAATGAGTTTACAAGCCCGATGGTAGTCGCCTTGTTTGGCCTACAAATTGCACAAATACCTGCCATGTTTCTGTCTGTTGTGCTAAAGGTCAGTGTGACGTGTCAGTATTTGATTGGATAACAGCGGAATCTCCCTCTAGAGGAACTCACGCTTGAGAAATCCAATACAACTGATCAAGCATATACAAACGTGTCTGGGCGTCTTAACCCTTTCACAGATCAGAACATTGGACAGATCACAAAGTTGTTATCACTAATCTGCTGAATATTTTGAAATTAATTTGCGCATGCCTACTTGCCTAAAGCAGCAACGACTTACAGGCAAAATATTTTTTCCTATTTACTTATCAAAATATCTAAATGGATGAAGGAATATATGGAAGATATTGTGATATCTTTTACATTTGAATGGTCATTTGACGGATTAGCGGCGGTGTCTTTGTATTGCTGTTTGAATAACGGTATCAATATGCGCTATAAGCCGTCTTTTATTTAGCAATAGCGGCTGATTGATTGACTGATGGATTAATGTTTATAATGTTTAACAATACTCGATCGTTAGGTGTTCACAATTTCTCAACTAAAAAGCTCATCCCAGCAGCGATGTTCAACGATATCATCCATCTACAGGTACATGTGTAGGCATACGTTAAAATATTGATTTTTTTTTCCAAACGGCCTATAGCTCAAAGCTCCTCGATACAAGCGTCCTTATTGGATATAGGCTTGCACGATATTGTCCTGAAAAAAATTGCGATATTTCGATATATCGTATAGCCTATTTTAAGGTATATGAATTCATGGGGTGAATTGGTCTTGGGTTGAGTTGGACTGCGTGGTGTGGCTTATGTAGCCATATCGGTTTCGCTCTAAGTTTTCATATCAGTTTTAGCCGGATGACTTCTAATTGGTAAATTTCAACAAAAACTTGAAATCCAGTCGCCAAGATGCTTAAACTAAAACCGATCGTTAATAACACGAAAATAGGACAATTAATGATTTCCTGCCGCCTTACCCCTTGGCTTAATGTATACCATATCTATCATTGCGGGAGTGAAATTATTACATTGGACAACCTTAGGTACTCTGTTAAAATCATAGTTTATTTTTTTACACGAAGATTAATCCTAAAATTCGACATTTCATGTCGTCTGTGAAAATATACAAATCACGTGATATTAGGAATGTACTTTAAAACCATAGACATCTAATGTTTAGATCTGCTCCGCATTTACCGAGTACCCGGTTAATAATAATAGTTACCGTTAAAATTTGACTAAAGGACGCAGTATTTTTGTCAAAATACATGTACTAGAAAGGGGGTGTATAATCGAGAACATTCCTTCCGCACATTTTTGGGTCGAAATTGTTCTTAAAAAGTCAGATTATACCACGGAAATTTAACTAAATGTTACATTAGACAATTCGCGCCGCCTGACGACTATGTTTAATGTATACTCCAAGAACACCAAGCGGAAGTGAAATTATTAAATTGGGCCGCCTAAATATTGCTTATTCTTTAATACATATCACTTATTACATCAAAATTAATCCATAATTTGACATAAAATGGCGTCGAGAAAAGATACGTGTATAAATCACGTGATTTGCCTCCAATCGCAAAAGATCTTTATTCTAATTAGAGCGAGTACTCGGATCTAAATATTCTGGACTCGGAAATTGCTATATATCATCATTGCGCGATAGGAACTGAATGCTCCCGTACCCGTTTGATAACCAACTCCCGTTAGCGCATAAGATTACACAGCGCCTCCAATCACAAAAGAGCCAGATAACCAACTCCCGTTAGCGCATAAGATCACACAGCGCCTCCAAACGCAAAAGAGTCATTACAACTAGTGACCATCTGAATATTCCCATACCCATTTTATAACAAACTCCCGTTAACGCATAAGATTACACAGCGCCTCCAATCACAAAAGAGCCAGATAACCAACTCCTGTTAGCGCATAAGATCACACAGCGCCTCCAAACGCAAAAGAGCCATAACAATCTGTTTCTATCACACGATTTAGATGTTTTCAAGGAGACATTTTATGCCAAAATTAGATTGATTTTGATGTAATAAACGATCTTTATTGAAGATACACGATATTTAGGCGGTCCTATTTAATAATTTCTCTTCCACCATGATAATTTTTAGTCATGCATTAAACATAGCGCTGAGTGATGGTTATTTTTTATACCAATTTTCGATTTTTTAAAGGTACGTTTTTTCTAAATTTAACAGCGTCTTATACTTGAATACAAGAGTTTTTTTGGGCGGATTTTGGTCAAATTTGGGACAGCGTCCTATATTCGAGGGCGGCCTTTAGAACGAGAAATTACGGTAGCCTTCAGAAACATCTCGGATAGTTCACCTTGCTTGCTAAAGCGTGTATACTATCTCATTTAGCTATCACATTTGTGAACGCACCACCCTTACCTCCAAAACCAGGTGAGCGAGCAATATCACGTGATTTATATATTTTACTAATAAGAGTTAGCCTTCAGAAACATCTAGGTTAGTTCGCCATGCTTGCTTAAGCGTGTATACCATCTCATTTAGCTATCACATTTGCGAACGCACCACCTCTCGCCTCCAAAAACAGGAGAGCAAGCAATATCACGTGATTTATATATTCCCGTGACGCCATTTAATGTCAAATTTTGGATTACTTTTGATTTTATAAACCATGCTTATTACAAAACATGCAATATTTATACCTTCCCAGGTAATAATTTCACTCCCGCGATCATGGTTTTGAGGTATACAGTAAGGCGGCAAGAAATTTTACCGGTAGATTGGGTTGAATTTTCGTATTAGTGTCCATCTTTTAAAGGAATTTTAGAGAATGAACTTCAACCTTTTTTTTACCTATTCCTAGTATAATTCCACCCTTTTCTCAGCGATGTTGGTTTGGAAATAAATTGAACAGCTTGAGGTAATAGACACCTATGCTACAAATAGACAGAATATGGCATAACAGTAAAATTTTGGCGATATTTCGATTTTTTTTTTCAAAATCACATCGTAAAAAATCGTGGCTGAAAAAAAAATTGCAATTTTCGATAATATCAGATAATCGTGCAAGCCTATTTGGATACACGCTAATGCGTTATCTATGCTTCAACCAATCAGCAATTGTGTTACATAGTTACTCCCTATGAATTAGACATATCCGGTTATTGGCTGATATATTTTCACTAATTACGCAGTTTAATCTGATTTATACAGATAATTTTAGATAAATTATTGTTTTGTCTGATCTTAGCCTATGTATTCCACTATATTTAGTCATTCCAGTTACATTATGAAAAATACGTGCACATTATATCGAAGTAGGTCAAGTCATCCTTGAGCAAACTCACCCCAGACCCTCGTAATTTTTCAATTCGTCCAAAATCAAGTTAGGGTTTTATAGAAAAGCTAATGCAGTGGTCTTTGCTAATTACTAATGTAATGGTCTTTGGAAATGTTAAAATGGTTTATCAGACAACAAACAAGTACAGTGCTTTGAGTTATTGTTTATTGTCATGCAGTTCAAATGTTATTAGTTAAAAAAACAAGGGCCATTTCAATAGATCAATTTTAGCCACCATTGTAGATTACAGAATACATATTTTTGAAAATTTACCACTGGAATGACTGGCACTGTTTAGAGCCAATCATTCCAGTGTTAAACTTTCAAAAATAGGTATTTTGCTGATCTACACTAGTGGCCAAAGGTGCTAAAGGTTGAGAAACTATGCATAGTTAATATTCTCTATATATATACATTAACAGTATTTACACAATGTCATAACTAGTGCTTTCAACATGTTTAATAAAGTACTTTATAATTAGATCATTGTGTTGTGTTTATTTTAAGAAAAAAACATAGGACCCCCATATTTCAGATGAGGACTCCATGGGACCCCCAGCTTTTACAGTGGGACCCCCAAATCTGAGTGTGGGGTCCTTGGGACCCCCAAAAATCAGATGTGGGCAACACTATATATATATATATATATATGTACTATTCTCTTGTTTTCCCAGCGTCCTATTGCTGGTCCAAGCAATGACAAATTTATCAAACCAGCTGCACCACCGTCACCCTCCAGTGATCACAAAAATGAGAAAACGTGAGATTACAGCCCACTAAATGTTGTTATTATTTACACAAGCAAAATGGACTCTTGTGTTTATTTTATTGAAAGGTTTGTACTGAAACCAGGATGAGTTATGACGGATTGTACTCATCCACAATGCGGATATGTGTGCACTCACACACTTATGTACGCACAAACACCTGTTTGTGCTTGCACACAAAGATATATCCATCCACACAGACGCTCACACACGCACGCACACACACACACACACACACACACACACACACACACACACACACACACACACACACACACACACACACACAGAAGATCCCGTTCTTACATTCTTAATGAGGACAATGCGGGAAATGTAAATAGTGTTAATAGATACTACGAGGCCGTGATTTGCTGATCATGTGTGATAGTATTGTGTGGCATCGTCTATGCATGTGTTGAATTGTGTTTGTGTGTGGAATTGTGTTTGAGTGTGTGTGTGGTGAATTGTGTATGCATGTGCATCATTGTGTTTGTGTGTGGCATTGTGTGTGTGTGTGTGTGTGTGTGTGTGTAGCATTATGTCTGATACTGTAGACTCATTTCTGGATGTTATTATTGGAAATATATCTGCTTCATGTGCCAAGTAATTAGAAACAGCTTGACATAATTCCACACGCTTTGGCTATGTCTGCTTGTATTATTATCATCTTTATACCTGCATTTTATTTACTCTCAGATATACCATGGCCATTTGAGCCATTTTGCCAGCTAAGTCCCACCAATGTAGATAGCATTGCTAGGACCTCCCTCCTAATTTTCAGGCAGTGATTGGTGACCTTATTTCAATCAAACTTGGCTAGAATGACACTAGAGATGTGGGCTTCAGAACTTCCATATATCAGTTTGATTGGTCAATTGTTTCCAAAAATGACATGAAAATCATTTAAATAACTACTCATTAACAGCCTGACCTATTTTAATCAAACTGCCGGAATGATTCTAACCTATCTCGCTAATCGATGAATCCAATCTGCCAGTCAAGTACATGACATCAATTACGTCACATGTAGGCTGATGTCACGATCATAATTGACAGAAATACTGCATCACGAACTTGGAATAGCCTGTCAGTTGTACGAATTTTATGTCTCCATTTTACTAAACATTCTGTTGAATATTTTGAAACTAATTTGACTGGACGCTATTGCTCCGATAGGCAGCAAAATCCAGTCAAATTAATTTCAAATTATTCAACAGATTAGCTCTATAGTTACCATTAAATTGGGATTGTGGGCATTCAAGACTCAAAGTATATAATTCTCTCACAAGATACGCAACGCATGGGCAGAGCTTAGCTAGAGATGGGCGGGACATAGCTAAAAGTGGATTCCCACATTTCTCCCCTGCAAAGCAGCAGTGAGACATGGGTATTGTGTTTAAATTTTTGCGCTTAGCAAATCGCTTTGGCGTTTATATATTAAGTTTGGCTAGGCCTATCTGAACTATACTTGGATACATGGTTGGCTCTGTTGATAAGAATCGGTATGATGACATTGAGGTCAAAGGTCACGGTTCTCAGAGGCTTACCAACAAAGAGGAGACGTTCAATTGCACAGAATTGTTATTTTACGTATCCAGTGTTTGTTCATACAACTAAGCCTAGATATTTCAGATGAACGACGCAGGCCTTTTGGGCCTCTTAAAATAGAGGTTTAGTGTCCATGCCAAACACAAACAAATTTATTATATTAATTAATGATATGATATAACTGCACAGATTGTAAGAAGATTGTGATTTAAAGGTAGTCTTTAAAAACTACAAATTATGTGTTATGCGTTAAATATTAATATTATTCCTATGCCTCCATGTGAACTCTTCATTTGACATTATCAGTAATAAAATCAGTCTCTTCATTTCTCAGTATCAGTTTTCACATTTTATTTTAATGCTGTTTATACTGAAAAAGATAGCTTTGATGATATATGATATCCTTGAATTTCATTTTGAAAGCAAGCCCATATGTAAGCTATTCTAGATTTGATACTAAATGAACCTTTCCAGTTTTAGCTATGCCCCTCCCATCTTTAGTTAAGCTCCATCCACCTTTCGCCGTGTTGGAATCGATCAATCCCTGAACTGTCTAAATATCTTCCAGAAAACTATAGGTAAGCTGTTGAATACTTTGATACTAATTTAACTGGGTGCCTATGGCAGCAACAATGCCCAGTCAAATTACTTTCAAAATATTAAATAGCATGTTTATTAAATAATAGACATCCAATTCGTACAACAATGTTTAGTCAGTCATGAATTAAAGGGATATTCCACTAGGGGATGTTATGCATCTGACGTAAAGTACTAATTTTCCGCATTAATTTGAGACCAAGAGCACCATTTTATGCCAACAAATAAAAAAGATATCCTCAATTTAAATTGCTAAAGTGACCAGTAGATAGAGGCGCCATTTTGGACAAGCAGCTGGGGTCACCGACACACCTACTCTGTTTGCCCGATCAAGGATAGCCGTAACCAGGGGAGGTAAATCTTGCATCTCGTGGATAATTAGGGTACTGCCTAAACAACTGACACTTTGCCACAGTGTTTGGAGGAAATTAAAGTGCAATTAGTGTCCCAATGATCGCGCCAGTCATTGTAGTGCTAAATTGTCAAATATTGTTTTCTTATGAGCAATTTCTATTTTTTTTAAAAACATTGAAGGGTTATGCCAGGAGCGTGTTTGCGATCAACCCGCTACAACAAATTCTTGAAAAATATGTTAGTTGAATAAATGTTGAATGTAATTTCTCTGAAAGCTGTTGCTATGGCAACTTCTCCTTCCAGTCAAATTCCAGTTTCAAAATATTCAACAGGCAGTAAATATGGGTCAACATTTAAAAATTTGGGATCAATTAGTTAACTCTTTCAAGGACAGAAAAGCAGAAAGCTTAAAATTTACCCTTCATAGGCCTATTGTGTGAAACTAATTAGTTTGGAAGCTACTGCAACATAATTCCAGGAAAATTTAATTCAGAATATTCAACACTGCATAGTTATTTTAAAATTGGGAGTAAACGTTGTAAATGATTAATAACGCTGGATTCCAATAGTGTGAAAGCACTAAACTACTAATTATGTCTAGCGTACACTTGTCATTATTTACTAGCTGTCACCTACTATCGTCTACGAAGTAAGCCGCTAAGCGGTTGCCTATAATTGACCGACCAGACAATCAGCGACATCGTTTCATTTTGGTTTGCAAATCCCGTTTTACAATTGATGCAAGCAAATACAACATTAATTGTCGAGTTTGATTCTGTTATATTAAAATTAAGTACCACGCCTTTTGTTTTGAAATGCATAACACATTATTTTAAAATTATACAGACTATATGTTCTAAACTTGTGTCTTCCAAATTTAAATGTGGAAGATATCCATCCAGTGGCGATGTTATGAAGCCATCTTTCAGTTAGCCCCTTTTCATGCGGATGCTTCTGTGGATCCGGTATCTGAAAATGTGAATTGCCGTACCCTTTCCATGCTCGTTTCTATTACTGCAAGCCCATGGTTGACATGCGGACATGATGCGATTTGACCATTTCACGCCAGCACTGGCCTCTGCAATCGTCAAATTGGGGATGCAGGTTAAAAGAAGGCTATTTTGAGAATTTACAACTAAAACAACTGTCTCAGTAACAGAAACAGCCATTCCAGTGGTCAATTTTCAAAAATAGTCTTCGCTTGGCTTGCAAATGGCCATTCAATAAGGAAATATTCTGATTTTCCTGACAGAATTTGGTCATTAAAGGGTTAATTAATATTCGGCCTTCATAACGCGAAGTAAACAGGTAAATCTAAAAGCGCTGGCGATATTTTGCTGGTGTGTCGTTGACGTCATAATCTCGCGGTTTCTCGATCTCGTTGCGAGGTAATGGATGCGCCCAGGAGTCACGTTTTCGAGCATTTTGGGCATATTCATTTTATTATTTCTCGGCAATGGAACAGTGTATTTTATATATTTTTTGCGGCAACTATTTCGGATTATAGTATATTTTTAGTTGACTTATTCCCGATTTTCACTGGACTTTCCCTTTAAGCATTTGTGATGAACTTATCTAATTCATTGATTATGACGTCATCCTACACTTAGATTATTGATGTCATATGATTGATGGATAAACTGGAAAGGTTCATTGACAGGGAGCTGTTCACGCCTTCAACAGCAACATCTTCCAGTCAAATTACTTTCAAATTATTCAACAAGAGATATTTTGCATGACCATGAATTTGGCATATACCTTTAACAGTGTTGACAGGATTAATTATCTGTTTATGACTTTATGTGTTCTTGACTAGTCAGATTAACTACTGAATGTCAGTGTACAATATATGTATGTAAGCAACAGTAGCAAGGCATTTATAATATATAGTATTTTTGATACATATATCATGTGTATATAGCGAATCATTATGTAATGAATATATCATCATTTTGTATAAATTTGAACACAATTTGTGCTTCATTTGCACTCTGTTGTATTGAAATTACAGAGTGATAAAGATAATTATTCATTAGACTAGTAATTAGCATATCATTTAATATTGATTTACAGTTGACACTTAATTATGACGCTGCACCAAAAAACTCTAGGAACTGTTTTTACATTTTGACATGGTTTCTAAGACCACCAGCTTAGAGACCCTGTTCTAACTCTTTGGACCTGAATTCTCAGTTTTGCGAGATAACCTTAGCTATGGAGAATGGTCAAGTGAGCTTATGCTATGGATACCATCCATCCATTGTCTGTCAGTTTTGGATTTAAAACATATCTCCTCCTAGACCACATGACAGATTTTAACCAAATTTTACCGAAGGATTCTATGGTGTCTGCAGTGGTCTTCAGAAATGTCCATTTGCAGACCAAGAGAAGACTATTTTTGGAAATTTATCACTGGAATGACTGGCTCAATAACCGAGCCAGTCATTCCAGTGGTAAATTTTCGAAAATAGTCTTCTATTGGTCTGTAGATGGATATTTTCTATGAAAAAATTTAATTTTTTTGAACAAGGGTTTTAAAGGTTAAAAAAAAATGTGAGTGGAACTATCCTATAATTTTGACATGGTTTTTTTTTGTTTTTTTTTGGTCACCCAGCTTGGAAAGGAAATCAGTTAGAGTATTGCTCATAAAATGACCCGCCACATTTTCTACTAACTTCTGTTCCTTTGGCCAGAAGTGTTGACTTTTTAACCAAAAAATATATGGCTGTAGTAGGTTTACAGGTGAGCGATATAGGCCCCTTGTGCCTCTGTTTAGTAATAAAGGTAATCTGGCTAGGCTCTACAGAGTTAGGACTCAAAATCAGTTGAGGTGTAGAGAGAACTGTGAGATGTAAGATGACAATTTAGTATTGATATATGTTACTATATCAATTGTCGGCATTGAATAGTAGTTATCGTGTGTATATAATTACATACATGTTATTGTATTCAGCAGGTAATTTTAAAATTTCTTTGTGAAAGAACATATTTATTATAGTCGTGTTCATAATGTTATTACTTAAATTATCTACTTTCTGAAAAGGTTGCTTGTAACATGCGTATTGATTATATTAGCCAATTAATGTTAGGAGGTAACAGGGGAGATAACCCTTGTTTTTAAATGTTTTCATGTAATACTCTATCGAACATGTGGCCAGTAATTGGATATATATTTATACCGGCCTCTGTTATGGTCTTGTGGGATGTCCATTTACTGGTCAAGAGAATACAATTTTTGAAAATTTACCGCTAATGACTGACTCGATAACGAAGCAAGTTATTCCAGTGATAAATTTAAAAAAAAAAAAATTCTTGACCTGTAAATGGACATTCAATAAAATGTAAATTTTCTCATGGGAAAAATTTCAATTTTCTCCGAGATGCAGCACATTTGAAGAGCAATGAATCATTCACACACCATTGCACACTTATCCACTGCACGACTGATTTGACACTTTTGTTGGTCATCCAGTGTTTGTCATGGCATCTAAATTTTGGAGGTCTCTGTAACCCCACACTCAAATCTAGGGGTCCCAACCTGAAACCATGATTCCCATGCTGTTTTTCTCATCCATGCTAAAATTAGAGAGTACCACAGCTTCACAGCTATGAGTTATTGGGTGTCCCATGCTAGATTTTGTGGGTATGTTTGTGCAGAAACATAAAATTATAAATTAATTAATATTTAACAATCGTGTAAGATTTTCAGGGGTCCCATGGGGCCCACTACCACAAGTTTTTGGGGGTCTATACCCTCAAAAGGACCCTTAAGAGAAACCCTGTGCTCATCAAATAGATGCATGATCGGAACCCACAACTTTTGGGTTACGAGTCAGTCTCATTACCGGAGGACCCAGGGTATGTGTGGCACGGTGTGTAAGGGGCTAATAGCCCGTAATTGGACAAGTGGTGATTATGCGTGCAGGTTGTACCATTAGACATCTTAGCCTGCACAATATTACACAGGCACCACAAGTTTATCCAGCCATGTTGTCAATTGATTATAAATAATTTTGTAATATCACAGAACTGTGATTAATAAATTATTCACATACCATGAGACAAAGGGAATTGATGAATCCAGTTTATCGATCAATCGTATCACGTCACAATAAAAAATGTCACATATAGGCTGATGTTGTCATAATCAGTTACGTCATAAATGACAAGATTTATCTGTCTTAAACCTTTAATAGTCCGTCAAGTTGTACGAATTGTATGTCTACTATTTAATAAACATTCTGTTGAATAGTTTGAAACTAATTTAACCGTGCGATGTTGCTGCCATAGGCAGCAACAGCACCCAGTCAAAATTAGATTCAAAATATTCAACAGCTTACCTGTATAGTTTTCTGTAAAATGAGATTCAGAAAGTGCAGTGATCGATTGATTGCAACATCAGCAATGCATGTGTGGAGGTTTTAATGGGTGACGCATAGCTAAAACACGATATCTGCCATTGCCAGTCGCGGTGTGTTGATAGTGAGTTATGGTAGATTCAATTTTAATGAACGTGCATTGTTTACATATAGCATCTTCCCGTGCCCGACTTTCTAGTATGTCTATACCTTATTTAGTACACCGTAGCTGAATAACTACCATTACCTCAGTATGTCCAGTTGTCCATTAGATGTATTCACTGTGCCTTATTTGTTTGATAAGTTATGCTTAGAGTTAAGTTGTTAAATTCCGTGTTTATACGAGCATTCCTTTGTTATAACCTGGAGGATTTACTGCAATGTTATATAGTTTGTATAATTATTTATCCATCTTTAAGTGCTGATTATTATGAGTCTTTTTAATTTATTTTTCTGAATACAATATTATAAAAATATCGTTTTTTAAGTATTCAGATGAAAATGCTTTAATTTAAACTGCTTGCCCCTATGGCTAACACGAGGCTAGTTGAAATTTGAGATAGCAGGTTTAATATTGTGAATGAACCAAAAGGTATCGTACCCCTTAGCTCTTTAATGTCCAGAACTGGACTTAGCAGTTGGTATTGAGGAATGTCCATTTGCAGGCCAAGAGACAACTTTTAGAAAATTTATCACTGGAATGCCTGGCTAGAACCAAGCCAGTCATTCCAGTGATAAATTTTCAGAAATCCTCTTCTCTTAGCTTGCAAATCGAGAGTCACTTAACAAATATTTAAGATTTGACCAAATTTGGCCCGGAAAGGGTTAATCGGATACTATAAAATAACCAATATACAATAAAGA
Source organism: Chaetoderma sp. LZ-2023a (assembly GCA_034401795.1). Lineage (NCBI taxonomy): Eukaryota > Metazoa > Mollusca > Caudofoveata > Chaetodermatida > Chaetodermatidae > Chaetoderma > Chaetoderma sp. LZ-2023a. The sequence goes on along the minus strand of CM067372.1, from coordinate 107,210,082 downwards.
TTGAGGTGATGTTGTGCACCAGGTGGTTGGAGACTGGTGAGATTTTGAATGCGGTGTTGGTCGCGTATAACAATTCACAGAAATAGTGTTTTCAAAATTACACTTGTAACCATTCAAAATAGCTGAGTATCACATGTAGGGATCCGATCTGTCACTCAAGTATCTAATGTCATAATTGAAATATATCACATGTTTGCTGGCATCACAATCATAATGATGTCATAATCACATCCATGGCAAAAAACAGTCTGTCACAAAATTGTACGAATTGTATCTCTGAATTTACAATTTAATAAGCATTCTGTTGAATATTTTAAAACTAGTTTGACTGGGTGCTGTTGTTCCCAGTAACGGCCGCCATAAAGTTAGTTCAAGTTATTCAACAGTCTGGTGTATAGTAGTTATCTTAAAATTTAGATTCTGGGAATTCAGGTAATTCATTCCAACATGTGTAAAAAAGTGGGTGGAGCTTAGCTAGAAATGGGCAGAGCATAGCTAGAAATGGGCAGGGTATATCTAGAAATGGGCAGGGTATATCTAGAAATGGGCAGGGTATATCTAGAAATTGGAAGGGCATGGCTAGAAATGGGCAGGGCATGGCTAGAAATGGGCAGGACATATCTAGAAATAGGCAGAGCATAGATAGAAATGGGCAGGGCATATCTAGAAATAGGCAGAGCATAGCTAGAAATGGGCAGGGCATATCTAGAAATGGGCTGGACATAGCTAGAAATGGGCAGGGCATGGCTAGAAATGGGCAAGGCATGGCTAGAAATGGGCAGAGCATAGCTAGAAATGGGCAGGGCATATCTAGAAATGGGCAGAGCATAGCTAGAAAAGGGCAGGGCATATCTAGAAATGGGCAGAGCATAGCTAGAAATGGGCAGGGCATATCTAGAAATGGTCAGAGCATAGCTAGAAAAGGGCAGGGCATATCTAGAAATGGATCTCTTACATAGTGTGGTGACTAAGGTAATCAGCATAGTGGTCAAGTAATGCTTATCAGATTGTGACTAGAGCTAGCAGATTTTCAGATCACTATCCCTGTTGTCTAGTCACTACCCCCAACTTAACTCTTACTAAGTCAGGGATGGGAATTTTCCTCTTCAGCCGATAAAATGTTGCAAATTCTGCCTGAAAGGCCCAAAACCAATGTATTTTCCGTATTGTAGGTAACATTCCTCATTTTTCTCTGAAATTTCCTCCTTTCTTTAGACCGTTCTCATGGCTGTACCAAGTGCTCTGATATCAAAATTTTTAATTTTCAAATTGGGTTAAAAGTTGAACTAGTGTTCATTTCTAAACAAATTTTGTGGAAGATGTTGCTGTCGTAGAAGATGACAGACTAGAACATCGTCCACCAAAATTGTTTACAAATGTACACCAGTTTCTTTGCTACTGGTACAATAATAAGAAAGAATGTTGACATGTGAGTGCTAATGGTTAGTCTTACACCCTGTTTTCACTATTCACTGACTACATATAGTTCAGCCATATTTGTTTCATTTGTAGAGTTGGTGTTATAGCAGTAGCTGGAGTGCAGCAGCTCAGAAAGCTGTATACACCCTGTGTTACTGGTCCTGCTTGAGAGTTTTAGTTAAACCAATTTGTAATTTGCTGAATAATGGATGAATCCAATCTGTCAGTCAAGTATATAACATCATAATCAATTATATCACATGTAGGCTGACATCAGAATCATAATTGACAGAAATACTTCGTCATGAACTTGGAGTAGTCCCTTAGCTGTAATGTACAAATTTTTTCTTTACCATTTGATAAACATTCTGTTGAATATTTTGGAACTAATTTGACTGTGCGTTGTTACTGCCATAGGCAACAACAGCCTCCAGTCACATTAGTCTCAAAATATTCCAAATGTTATCTGTATAGTTACCATGAAATTGGGAATTTAAGATTCAAAATATATAAATTGATCCCAACACTGCCATAGCATAGGCAGAACAAAGCTAGAGATGGGCAGGGTATAATTAAAAGTGGACTCGTCTATTATGGTGGAAATGATGTATGCAAATGTTATGGGATAGCAATTGCACACTTACGCCTGTTTGCTTGTAAATATGTCAAACCACTACTTGAATGACTTATGTTGAATGATTGTTTACTTAAATATTATAATTTCGCCACGTTTACAGTTCAAAGAAAATCAAAGTAAAACTTAAACGAACTGACAAGTCAAAACTTTTTAATTATTAGCCTACTGCGCTGAAGAAATATATTACCCCCTTAGCACAAAAGTTGACAACGAATGGCTTCTGTGGTGGTCGTGAGAACTGTCCATTTACAGAAAACTATTTTTTAAATTTTCCCAATGGAATTACTGCCAGTCATTGTATTGATAAATTTTCTTGGACAAATTTGATTGTTAAAATGTTAAGATCAGTGAATCACTTCTATATTAGCCAAAATCTCCGACCTAGTTTCAAAGTTTGCATCGTTCACTGTGGTCTAATAGATGGATTAGAAGTAATTTGGGATCTTTTATTTGTTTGTAAAGTAAAAACAAGTCAATATTTTGTCTTTTATCTTGGGAGAAAACTAGATTGTCATTACTGTACGCCAAAGTTTTTTTTGTTGCTAATTTATCTAGATTACGTTGTCTAGTTTTATGTAATATACACTGAGCTTTTTAAAAGGAGTTGCAAAGATTCATGTAAAATATGTCTTAGATTATCATTGGTATATTAATCATATATAGGTGCACAGTTAAACTTGTGAAGACATTTCTTAAGACAATTAACTAAACCATTTTGAGTATTTTGAAACTAATTTGATTGAAACCTGTTGCTGACGAATCAACAAAATATTCCAGTTTCTCTGTATGATTGTTTTAAATTCTTGAGACTGGTGTTTACTTGTAAGCGGTAAATGATTGCACTTACATAGCCAGTAAATATTCATTTACAAACAGTATCAATTTATGAAAAGAAATAATAGCATTTCAAGGATAAACGTTGCAATTATTATCATAAGCGCTATTTGGGTGATGTTTCCATAAAATTCATTGTTTTATATAATGCATTGTCATGTGTATTTGTGCCATAATGTTTGTTTTTGTCCATAATATCTGCTGTTTTTGATTAACTTGTGCATATAATGCGACAATATGTGATGAGAAAAATAAACATGTTATTTAATTATTATAATTATATTGTATAGTCATGAAGTTTATAATAATGTAAGTAGTAGCCAGCGCAGTTTGTTATTTTGTTAGTATTTGTGATACGGATACCTACGGTTTCCACCACTGATTGTGGAATGTTTGAATAACAGATTCTGTTTGGAATTTGTTTGATTATCAAATTCTATTTGTTTCAATGAACCTTTCCAGAGTAATGACGTCATTCTCAGCTAAGCGACATGTAGGATGACATCATAATCATTATGTCCTAAATTATTCTATACATAACGTGTTTAACTCTTAATAGTTCGACACGTAGGAATTGCATGTATCTACTATTTAATAAACATGTTGAATATTTTGAAACTAATTTAACTGGGCGCTGTTGCTGCCATAGGTTCAAAATATTCAACAGCTTAAGCGGGATAGTTTTCTGGAAATTGATAGTCGGGGAGTTCAGCGATCGATCGATCCCAACACGATTAACTCTAGCTTAGCTAGAGATGGGCGGGGCATAGCTAAAATGGAAAGGGCCATAAATGAGCTTACTGTCTTTGTTAAAGCGATCTCAAAATATATTGTGGGGTGGGTGTGTTATAATCAGTTATGAGTGAATGTAGAGCTGCTGCGTAAATTGGTTAATATTAATGTGGTAGATGGTCATCAACACCAATAGATTTGGCCTAATAATTAATAATCTTGAAAGTTAAAATAATAACAGTAGACATGTATGCATCTAGTGATGGTAATGTAATGCTAGGCACAGTCCAGGACTGTGTGATTTAAGCGGGGAGCACCTCAATAAACCACCATGTCCCTTAGTCAGTCACAAAAGCTGATTCCGGGTTGTATCTAAAAAACTACTGACACTACTTTGATCAAAATTTAACACAGCGATGGAATTTGCCATGCGATAAGATTTCCACACATTGGCCGTAATCTGGATCAAAGAACTCTGATCAGATCACGTTGAGGATATGTCGGAAACTGCTGGTGTAATTTGGCTCAAAATTTAACAGGAAAATGTGTGATCAGATACTTTGGGTGTGATCCGGAAAATCAGGAAAAATTTAGAACCCGCACCTACCGAGATTGTTTGTAAGGCAAGAACGGTTTATTTATAACAATTTACACGGGAATGGCCGACTCGGTTATCGAGCCAGCCATTCCTGTGGTAAATTCCCCCAAAATAGTCTTTTCTTGGCGTACAAATAGACATTTCTGAAGATCACGAGAGGCGTAATTTTTGTCTGACCTGGCTTGGTTAATACTAGACACAGACCATCAGCTGTGTAATTAACGGGGATGTAATGTTTCCTAAATTTTCATATATTTTTTCTTATCAGATTTATAGGAAATCCTTTAATTTTGTTGGTCAGATTTTCAAGAAGCAATCATACTTACAGAAAATGTAAATAAATTTTGAAAATTTATCACTGGAATGACTGGCTCGTTTACTGATCCAGTCATTCCAGTGGTAAATTTTTTTTAAATAACTTGTCCTGCAAATGTATATTTCTCAGGACCTTTGCATAGGCTTCTTGACTCGCCTGATAGTTTAAGGGTTAATTGGCTTAAGGGATCATGACAATTTTTAAGTCAAGAAGGACTGACACTTTGCATCGAACCATTTCGTATTTTTTGTTTGAGCTCGATAACATCCCTGAATTAATATAATGTATATTCACTCACTATCTTTGGTTGAGACTCGCAATTAATATCTGTTTTCTGACCAAGCCACCTACATGATCGCGTACTATAGTTCACACATGTCACAGCTTAATTAAACAATGTGAGAGGAGGCTATTTTTATGCTCCCCGAAAAAAATTTCACGGGAGCATATAGTCGCCGCTTTGTCCGTCCGTCCATCCGTTCACCATATATAAGTTTGTCCAGGGCATAGTTTCAAGACTTTTTCACATATGGTCACAAAACTTGGTATGTGGATGCATCTTAAGGAGAAAGTGTGCGGAGTATGAAAAGTAGGTCATGCTGACCTACTTTTCATGGTCGACTGACTATCACAGAAAATGTTTGACCGGGGCATAGTTTCCAGGCTTTTTCACATATGGTCACCAAACTTCGTATGTGGATGCATCTTAGGGAGAATGTGTGCAGAGTATCAAAAGTAGGTCAAAACTAGGTCTTGCTGACCTACTTTTCATGGTTTACTGAATATCACAGAAAATGTTTGTCTGGGGCATAGTTTCAAGGCTTTTTCACATATGGTCACCAAACTTGGTATGTGGATGCATCGTAGGGAGAAGGAGTGCAGAGTAGAAAAGTATGTCATGCTGATATTACTTTTCATGGTCGACTGAATATCACAGAAAATGTTTGTCGGTGCCATAGTTTCATGACTTTTGCACATATGGTCACCAACCTTAGTATGTGGATGCATCTTAGCAAGAAGGTGTGCGGAGTATGAAAAGCAGGTCAAATGTAGGTCATGCTGACCTACTTTTCATGGTCGACTAAATGTCACGGAAAATGTTTGTCCAGGCCATAGTTTCAAGACTTTTTCACATATGGTCACCAAACTTGGTATGAGGATGCATCTTAGGGAGAAGGTGTGCACAATATGAAAAGTAGGTCATGATGACCTACTTTTCATGGTCGACTGAATATCACAGAAAATGTTTCTCCAGGCCATAGTTTCAAGACTTTTGCACATATGGTCACCAAACTTGGTATTGATTATTACAGAAAATATCTGTGTTCATTATGAACATAGTTTTTATATGTATTTTTCATATGGTGCCAAGCAAAGTCTAAGTGTGTTTATTTAGAGAAACCTAGGTTTTGCTTTTATTAAGCTATCCTTAGCAAATTGTTTGTTAGGGAAAATCCCGCCAGACCAAAAGAATGATGGCCCATCGAATCATTTCTACTCCCCAAATTGTGGATTTAACATCATTACCCGAAACCAACAATATTTTACGGATGGCCTAATATGGTGATATCTCATTGACATTTTCAAGTTCGTTTCTCTGTGTCTGAGCCAGTTTCAAACCTTTCCCTGAAGCCTTCTGGGTTATCCATTCAGTTTCTCTGCAGAGTATGCCTTCGGGGAGCATACATCAATTTATTGATTTGCCTTATTTAATTAGTTATTATTGTGACTGATTTTCTATAAAGAGCTATTGAGCAAAGAAACACAGTTATTCATCAAAAGGTCATGTCTATCATCGTTACCTATTCAGATTAGCTTGAAAACAGATTTTGAGCCGTTAATGGTTAAGCCACTCAAAGCCCACGTTTGCAGTTGTCTTGAGCAATGCTCATTTGCTGACCAAGAGACTATTTTTGAAATGTTACCAGTGGAATGACTGGCTCGATAAACAGGTCAGCTACTCTGGGGTACTTTTTTTTTTAATAGTCTCTTGGCCAGCAAACTAGTTATGCTACTTAAGCGATAAATTGGAATCGACCGATTCAACCCTAGCCATTTATCTTAGACAGAGTTTGAAAACAAAAATGGAGACATGTTTCTGTTTTTAAACTTAATTTTGGTGATATATATAAACTTGCAAGTTAGACATGTTTGTAATGGACACATACTTTTGAGGACAAAGATGATGACACTTAAATGGGTAGTCATAAAACCACCTGTTAAGAAACCACTATAATTTGTCTCAAAAGTTAATTACCATAACATGAACTGTATGAAGTAATCAAGTCATTTCAGTGACGATGTTTTAACCCTTTAATGTCAGCCAACACTGGCCTTTAAAAAAGGATCTTGAGGAAGGAATGTCCGTTTACAGACCAAGAGAAGACAGCTTTTGAAAGTTTACCACTGGAATTACTGGCTTGCTAATCAACCCAGTCATTCCAGCAGTAAATTTTCAAAAATAGTCCTGGCATATAAATGGACATTTGCTATGCAACAATCACAATTTTCTTGTTCATTAAAGGGTTACTGGACCATACAGTGTCTGATATCGTATATAGTGTGTTATTGGAGTGGAATAGTGCAGCCAGTACTTGATGATTCTTTGATGATACTGTTATTGCATAGGGCTGCTATCACTTGTCTCAATAGTAACGTATGTACGGTTTACTGAATTGTACTACTCTCATTACTCTGAACAGTTTTTACAATTGAAATAAATCATTGCTATTTCAGTAATAATGGACCTTTTCCGTTTTTGCTACGCCCCGCCCATCTCAATCTAAGCTCCACCCACACCATGTCCGTGTTGGGATCAACCGATCTCTGAACTCCCTGACTAATCAATTTCCAGAAAACTATACATGTAAGCTGTTGAATATTTTGAAATTAATTTGACTGGGTGCTGTTGCTGCCATAGGCCCAGTCAAATTAGTTTCAAAATATTCAACAGCATGTTTATTAAATAGCAAAGACATACAATTCATACAACGTGTCAGACTATTAAGCATTAAAGATGGGCGATATGGAATCATTCATGACGTCATGATTATGATGTCAGCATACACGTCACTGAGTTAATTATGACGTCAGATCATAGATGATACGCTGGAAAGGTGAACTGTCTAATGTTGTTGATCTGTAAAGCATGTAATACTTAGGTACAAAGGAGTATTGTGGGTCCGTCATCATCAATTATTTATTATCCATAATCACAGGACTATCATAAAGTTATCCAGAGTCAAATGAGATGCTGTGTGACAATTTAGTGTCGGATTTGGCATACAATTTAGTGTCAGATTTGGCATACAATAAGTGTCAGCAACTAGTTAATACAAATTTGCTAATACTATAATTTTAGAACTAATTGTCAAGCATGTTTTTGCTATAGTAGTAAAGAGATAAGTTTGGTTATGCAACCGGTTTTAGGAAATAGTTGATTTCACTTCATGAGTATACTTACCTCCCTAATACTCTTTAATATTCCCTAAATATCAACCTACACTCAATAAAGCTCACTCGGGCAGAATTGTCTAGATTAATGTCATGATTAGAGTGAACGCAAAGAAGAAGTCAGTTGACAGCTCGGTGCATGCCAACCCCGACCCCGTGCATGTGCAGGCTGTCACTTCCTCTATTGTTTATTGGCCTACCTAATGCAACACCTAGTTAGTGCACCTGCCCAAAATGATCTTATGCCATGCCGACCTTCCGGCGTCCATCCATCTGTCAATCTTTGCTTAAAAACACTACTCATTAACCGCTTGGCAGATTTCAACCTAATATGGTTGGAAGAACCCTAGCGTAGTATGCTTCAGAACTTACCGGTATATACAGAATTCAACCAGACTGCTGGGAGGCTAGTACGCTGGTATGGTTCAGAACTTGTATACAGAATTCTGATTGGTCCATTTTTCCGGCGTCCAGCTTGGATTTTCTAAAAATTTCTGGAAATCACTTAAAATCCTACTCGAAAACTACTTGGCCAATTTCATTCAAACTCTGCTGGAAGAACCCTAGCGTAGTATGCTTCAGAACGTTTATATAGAATTTTGATTGGTCGACTTTTTTGGCGGCCATCTTGAAATTTCTGGAAAATGGTTGGAAATCATTTAAAGCGCTACTCGTTAACTGCTTGGGCAATTTCAACCAGACTTGGCTGAGAGGATAGTATGCTGGTATGGGTCAGAACTTGTATACAGAATTTTGATTGGTCAATCTTTCTGGTGGCCATCTTGGATTTTCAGAAAATTTCTCGAAATCACATAAACGTCTACTCGATAACCACTGGGCCGATTTCAATCAAACAGGGAAGAACCCCAGCATAGTATGCTTCAGAACTTGTATACAGAATTTTGATTGGTCCATTTTTCTGGTGGCCATCTTGGAATTTCTGTAAATCAGTTAAAAGACTACCCATTAACCGCTTGAACGAGTTCAAGCAAACTCAGCTGGAGGGCCCCTAAAGTGGTATGCTAAAGAGCATGTATACAGAATTTTGACTGGTCTATTTGTTCGGTGAGCATGTTGAATTTTGCGGGGAAAAATGGCTGAAAATCGTTTAAAACGTTGCTCCTCATTAACTGTTTGGGCAATTTCAACCAGACTGGCTGGAACGAGCCTAGGGCGATAGGCTTCAGAACTTGTATACAGAATTTTGATTGGTCAATTTTTCCGGCCATCTTTCCTGACAGTGTTTGTCCATCTTCAAGAGTAATCTTCTCTCCCCGACACCATCATCATTCAGTGCTTTAGTCAGTCTCCATAGCTTTGTGGTGTCTCTCTAAATTAAACCCTGCCGTCTTTTCCCTCCAGCTTCTTCTTTTGGCCTCCAGCTTGGTCTTTAGATACCTGGCTTTAGTTTGTTGTAGCGTGAAGTGGTTTTCATGACAGGGATTACCTTCTGCATCTTCTCTGGCCTTGTCTAGTTTATCATGTGCTGCTTGCAGTTCTGTGGTCCAGTAGGGGAAGTAGTTTTTCCTGAACCCTCGAGGAATCGCTTCGTTGGCAGCCTTGAGGATAGTGAATTAAATTCCTTGACCACATTGTTGATGTTTCTCCCTTCTACTGCTATATTTTGGGTAAGCTCATTGGAACGAATGCCGAACAGACTACAATTTGCCTTTTTGTAGTTCCACCTTGGATGTTGAGGTGAACTTGTCGAAATGCTTCCAGAAAGAGAGAGGAGGACTGGGCGGTGGTCGCTTCCTCCTAACTGCGATCCGACCACTCTACTGAGGTTTCTGTGAATGTCTTCTGTACAAAATGCCAAGTCTGGCATTGTTGTCGAGTGCCACCGGCGCGAGTAGGTGGGGTCGTTGGCAAGTAAAAGGTGCTTTTCATCTTGCCATGCTTCAACGTCTTCTCCTCGTTTATCAAGTGTTCTGTATCCCCAGCTCTGGGACTGGCTATTAAAGTCTCCCGCAATGAGGAAGTGGCAGTCCGGGACCTGGATTGTGTCAAGTGAGAGATTCTTGACATTGGAGCAGTAATAATTGACAATGTCAATCACAGAGTTGCTGGTTGTTACCTTGATCTTGATATATTCTGCCTCTTCCAAGGTTTTGATCTGGCTGGCGTTCACGCTGTTTCAGACCAAGGTGATCACCCCGCCTTTCTTTCTTCCTCTTCGATCACACCGGAAAATCTGGTAATCCTCTGGATTTCCTTCTTCCAGGTGTGTCTCTTGGATGCAGCAGATATCAATGTTGTTTTCGTACAGGAACTGTTCGAGCTCTGATTTCTTGTTGGTAACCCCTTCTGCATTCCAGTGCATGATGTTGATACTGGGGTTCTCTGGGTCTCCATCCTCGTCCCCTGGCTCCACAAGACGAGTTGATGGGGCCTCCAGTAGCTGAGGGCGGGCTCCTTCGAGGCGTGGAGCCCGGCGCTGCACCTGCCTGGCGGATCCTCGCAGGGCGAGCACCATTTCGGTTGATTCGATCTCCAAGTGTCATTTCATTAGCGTTGTGCATAATGCTCTGGTTAGCCCCTCCAAATGTCTGGATTGACACCCAGTGGGTTACACCCTTGTGCCACATTGAGGCCGAGCATATATATAGTCTTAAACAGGGGTATGTGCGAGATGAAAAAGATAATTAAGGAGTTGGTCCCAGAGTAGGTTTGCACGATTATTCACTTTTCATACTCACGATCATTTAAGAAAAATAATCACGATCATACGATTAATCATGAACTATATTAACTACGTCAATGCTGCTTAGAGGACGGTATTATGCATACGTACATGGACAGAATACGCCAGTTGCTGATTGCAAACAAAGGAATGTATCAAGATTTTTCTAGACGGAAAACGGAAGGTAACGTATTTCGTTTAATTGCAGCCTATGCTCTAATAGAAGTCCACCCCCTAACTTTGACATATGAGCTCCAATGATTTCTTAGCAGTTTCAAAACGGCAAAACTCTGTAATAGAAGCCCACCCGCGTGTATAATAATAACAATCGTGTCACACGGTGTGTCAACTTAAGACAGATCTCTGCCCTGATACATTTCCGGCCCCTCTAGAAGTCAATACAGGCCTCGGATTTGTAAATCTCGACCACCTATTAGATTAATACTAATAGTAGGCCACGTATGTTCAAGATATAATAAAGTTTATTCCACACTTTTGTAGTTAAAATGCGCTTAAAACAGTCTTGGCGTGATTAAATAGCTTCCTTATAAATATATTGTAAAGCCAAATTTATGTACCAAACAAGTACGGGAGAAAATGTGCATCAATTTTGTAACGCCGATCAACATTAAATGATCCAAATTGAATTATTACGAACGACAATATAGCCGACTTCTTAAGTTGGCGAGCCAGTGGATCTTTTGCGATGGGAGGCGGCGTGTTCTCGCGAGATATTATACGCTAACGGGAGTTTATCAAACGGGTATCCGTTATTCAGATCAGTATAATACGCAGTTCCTATCGCGCAATATTAATATATAGAAATTCCCGAGTTCCGAGTCCCTGATTCCAGAAAATTTATATCCGAGTACTCGCTCTAAAATAAACTTCAATTGGAGGCGAATCATGTGATTTGTATTTTATTCGTGACGCCATTTTATATCAAATTGTGGATTAATTTTGATGTAATAAATGACCTTTATTAAAGGATACGCAATATTTAGGCGCTCAAATCAAATAATTTCACTTCCCCGGGGATGTTTTGAGGTATACATTAAACATAGGCGTAGGCGGTGATAATTTTTACGTGAGAAAATGCGTTGAATTTCCGTGGTATCAGTTCCTTTTTGGGGGAAACCGTTAGCGCATAACTATTCAGAGAATGGGGAACGGGGATAAGCGTGTGTGATTACAACAACAATGACAAATAGCGACCAAGTGAACAATCTTTATTCATCTAAAACTAATCCTGAGTCAATACAAACAAATCAGTTATTTATTTATTTAGTTTATTTAATCATTCACACATTCGGCTGATAGCCGGATGTTTGTTTCCATGCTTGGTAACGCGAGCAGAGTTTCACAAGCGTAAAAGTGTCTTGACAAAAATTTCAACATGGCGATTATACGATTATTTCATTTTATAATCGTCCACGATCATTTTGAATTATATAATCGTGATTAATCGAATAATCGAAAAATCGTGCAACCCTATCCCAGAGTTGCTTCGCGGCATGCTTCCTGGGCCAAGTAATTTGTTGCCTTCTTCATCTGCCCCCACGCAGATAGTCATTGCCTCTTGATCTGATTTCTCCGATAGATGTGTATGAGTTTTCGCTCCAGATCCAGAGGTGGCTCCAATCGAACGCGGCTTGATGCTTGCATCGTCGGTTGATCCGGAGTGAGAGTGATGGGCTCCGGTCCCTGCTTTACAGGTTCCCTGGAGCAGCCTACAACTTGTCGTGCCATAGCATCATGCGGCGCTTTCCTGGCCACTCCGGGTTAGCGTTCTTTGCTAACCCGAAGTCTAATCTTTCTGGCCAGGAGGAGGACTATCTGTTGGGGTCGCCCTAGGAGTCTGTGGCCATATAATTGAACGAACAGACTATTTCATGGAACTGGTTCCGCAGGAGTAGGATTCACGGCTTAGAGGGTTGGCCTGGTTGGAGCCAATGGCAGGCAGTATCACATCCCGCGGCTTGCTGACGGGTTTGGAATGGGAAGCCCAGACCATAGTGGTGTGCATTATACCACCCACGACACCATTGCACCAGCTCTTACAGCTATGACTCAAACCATCCCAGTCCTCATGGACCTGTATGGTTTTACCGGCTAGGGGTATCCACGGTTTCAGCCATCGCTCTGCCCGTGGCTCGTCGAGCATTCGCAGGTGGCCATGGAGGAGGACTGGTCTGATGTGGCTGGTAGGCATTAGGCCAGAACCCAAAGTGAAACCGTCATCTTCCCAACATTGCCGGTGCCTGTGGTTAATCAGAAACCCAGGGATGAGCACCATGCAATTTCTGCCGTATGCAGAGCATGTCGTGGATATGTTTGCAGTGGCAGAGGCATCTATTAAACCGAATGGACGACTGGCGAAGGCCCCTTGCGAGGTGGCAAGATGCTGTTGTATCTGGCCAGTACCAGTGATACAACATCATGCCAAAGCGGATGATCGCACTGCTTCTGGCGACAACACGTGGCTAGGCTACCCGGGAGCGCTGTGCATGGGCGTTGCACAGTGCAAACGTGGTATTGTGCGATACAAGAGGAGAGCTATCTCGGCCCTCTCCCATGTATCTCAAATATTACAAGGTGTAGTAACAGCTTCTGTATCATGCCCAGCTATCTCCGTCACGGTCCATAGAGCCATCCAGGGTGGAATAAACCTGGCTTTAGACTGCATGACGCGGTCAGTCACTAAGAGTGTCCGGTCATGGTGTACTTTTGCATTATACAACTTGTGCCTGTCTCGGAATCTATACAGCAGCCCACGTATCGAGGTGTGTGTGGCATGGGCAGGGGGCGTGAGGATCTGGTCATACCTGATGGGCCGGTTGCCACAAGGACCACTCTGGTGCTACCGGAGACGGTGCCGCTCTTGCACTTCTCGTGTCCACCTCTCTCCCTAGGTGGACCCAAGCAAGAGTGGGGGCGGGTGACTCAAGACTGCTTAGTCTTGCCATGGCTTTCAGTCCGTTACCATCCCGACTGGATAATAGGACCGCCATCACTACTGTCTCTGGTTCCGATCTGGACTCAAAATCCAAGAGATCCAGATCAACGGTTGTGTATCGAGGAGGAAATAAAATCCCTCATACAGAAAGGACGGCACACAGCACAAAATTGCCCGGCCTTCCACTCAACCGTGTTTCTGTTAACAAAAAGCACCGGAGGGTGTAGACCAATTCTCAACCTCAAGCCTCTAGATATGTTCATGGAACCCCGAGTTTCAAGATGGAAACAATCAAAACAGTGTTGACAGGGTTGGAGAAGGGAATTTGGACAGGGTCAATAGATCTTAATGATGCTTGATCCACATAACAGTTTAAATTTCAAAGAGAAAATATGTCAATTCGCGGGTCAAGAGGAGACCACCCCTTCACACACACACCCCCCCCCCCCCCCCCCAGCACCCTCCCCCCCCCCCAGAGTTCACCACCGGTTCAATTATCTTGTCAGTCATTACAGTGGAAAGAAAAACTCCTGGAGTGGGCCTCTCTCAGTCCGCGAACCAACATATAATACTGTAACAAGGTGTGTGTAAGAGTTAGTCACTTGGGTTATTATTATTATTATTATTATTATTATTATTATTATTATTATTATTATTATTATTATTTAGCGATACATATGGGTAGTAAATAAGGACAAGACAGTTGCGTAACAGACAAGCACAGAACATAGTCAAGTTCAATAATATACATGTATGTCTATGATTATAGATACAACAATAAACATTTATATATTTTTGGGGGAGGGTACTTTTACTTATAATGATGATATACTGTTTACAGGATGCTGGCTAATGGGGAGCATCCTTGGACAAGGGAAGGGGGATGGAGGGGATGGGTGCTCATTCTCCTGCTCGTCCTGTAGTTTGTTACTATGGTAATTGAAATTATTATTGGATATAATAGCAAGTGGAGTAGTAGTAGTAGTAGTAGTAGTAGCATTCTTTACCTTGTTTTGTAAACGAGTCGGGCCATTTTTGAGCTGTACTGCATGAGTTCGATAATACTAGTATGTGTTAATCAAGTGGTTTTTTATTGTTTTCTTGCAGAATTTCGTTGATAGAATTTTCTCACGTGTTTCCTGTTTTATGTTGTTCCATAGTTTAGTGGCTGCAAATGATATTCAGTGTTTTCCTATGTCTGTCCGTGTGTATTGCTCATGTAGTTTATGTCTGCTTCTAGTGTTATGTTGGTGGATGTTAATATTGTTTATAAAGAAGGGGGCTATAGAGTTGGGTAGAGTGTCGTGGTGGAAGTTTTTGACAATAGTTAGCATTTGAGATTTTCCTATGTCGGTGAGCTTAAGCAATCTTTCTGCTTTGAACATGTTTTGGCCCTCTGCTGGCCTAGAAAATAGTTTGATGCTTTTTTTTTGGAGACTGAATTTTGGATATTCTGTTTTTGTAGGTGTTAGTCCAAACAGCGTTGCAGTAAGTGAGGTGAGGGAGGATCAAGGTGCTGTACAGTGTTTTAACCGTGCCCTGTGTCATATATGGTTTTAGTCTTTGGATGACACCTATTTCTCTTGCTACTTTTGCAGTAACTGTTTCGATTTGTTTGGCCCAGGTCAAGTTTTTATCTAAATATACTCCTAGGAACTTCATCATCAGCAGCAGCAGCAGCATCACCATCAATAAAATATTCAGCCAGTACATTTTGAAGTGTTTTCAGTTTTTTAGACTGAATATGTTGAAACTCCCTTTAGAATTAAGTACACGTTGTGCATGTAGGCTCAAGTGCTTTAAGTGTCAGGCAGCTGAAAGTCAATACTCTTGAGCCTCTTGTTTTAAAAAGGTCTAAGCTGAACAACTGAATTGCCATATCCAAAATCTATAGAAATCTACTCGTGGAAAATATAATAATGTAGCAGGCATTTATATAGGAGCTTTATAGGAAAGACAACAGCTTAATTTTCTTGAAGATTAGGTATTTGTGTTTTGAACTTATGGCAGTCTTCACATTGCTTTATAATCGTCTATGTAATCAGCGACAGAGGCTCGTTGCACTGTGCAACTGACGGACAATTCCCCTGTTCTGTAACATATTCCACTGGCTCAAGAAACTCGATCTATATGTTGGTACATAGTCTTGTATTCCGGGTTAGGCGTGTGCGAGTATTGCTTTGAGTGACCCTGGTCGATTATTTAAGAATAATTGCGGTGACTCGATTTATCAGTGTTGATACCAATTAGCTAGAAACGTGTAACAACAAAGTCATATCTATGACGAAAGATGCAATGGTGTTTAGAAATGTCTATTTGCAGGCCAAGAGAAGACTATTTTTGAAAATGTGTCACTGGAATGCCTGGCTCGATGCTCTAGCCAGTCATTTCAGTGATACATTTTCAAAAATGGTCTTCTTTTGGCTGTAAATGGACATAGATTTTCTGACGAAAATATCAATTTTCGCGACCGATCGCATTAAAAGATAATTAAAATGTATGTTTTGATCTAATGTAGATATCGCGGTGTTGCTTTACGATAAAAGCTATTCTTGCATAATTGTGTTAGTCTAATTTCTTTTGGCATCTAAATGCGAATTGTTGGACTAAAGAAAATTTGTCTGGGACTGAATCGTGTGTAGCTATTTCAGTGATAGCTTCCATCTCTGAAAAGGCTGGTAGGTTACCACTCATTCTATCTAACTTTCTTTAGTTTCTGGGTCTCCTGTCTTTAAACGTCTGAAGTTGAATTTCTGGTCCTGTATTATGGATTTTAGGACAATCTCTCCTGCTTCTCACACTCCGGATTCTTGATGCTTCTTACCAGCGTCACAACCTTTCCTTCTATATGGGTGTTCAGACAGCCCTCCCTACCCATACACTTAGATTGTGTAGCAGAAGTTCTATTTTGTCGTTTTCCTGTTGCATGGGCCAAATGCTGTGTTGATGGGTGGAATGCTCTCTAGGCAACTGGGAGATGAATCCATGCGCTTCTGTCTACATTCCCTTAGACAGATGGGTGTGTTCCCGAGTCTCAGAGCTGGAAGATGTTCATATCGTTAATGGTTCTAAACCGCGTTTAAACTCTGTTAGCATATCATCTGTTGAAAGCACACCAGGATATAGCGAACTATGCATGTGTCTTCAGCTCGATATAGTCAATGGGAGCAGCCAGGGCGTACTCTTGGTTGGCAATGCCCAAACTTCCTAATGTTCATCTTGATGTTCTGTCTTTCTCTGGCTTCTTCGAATTTCTTCAGGTTTTTTAGTTTTTAATTATGTTATTCCGTACCAGGGATTTGAATAATAAACAGTAGCTTTCCAGTCAACAAGCAATGGAAACGGACGGTAGAACAGCATTATTTGGGCAGAATTATGGGGAGCTCTGAAATTGTGAGTTTTGGTACTCGGGATCCGGTGATATTTCTGCACGCTATGTCATTACAATAGCATGTATTCCGACCTTGGTCGATCGTAACAGGCAAACATCTTAATTTCATTATCAATGATGGATTCAGAGAAGGTATGCACCCGTCCACTAAGCATGGATGCCATACACCGGCTTGTGTGTCCTCTCCTCCCAGCACCTACATCTATTAAATAAGATTTCAACTGTTATTACCTCTACAGATACAGGTGACGAGGCCATTAGTCTAAAAAATTCCAAGGAGCAGATCAGTGTCATTTTCTCCTCCAGCAACTACATATATTCAAGTAACATCTGAACTTATATTACGTCCAGAAATGTAGGAAACACACAGATTATCTAAATTTCAAAACTTCCCCTGTATGAGCTGTGTGTCCTTCTCCAAAAGATCCAGAGATGCAGGAGAAACGCTGGGACTGTCTAGATTACAAGAAGGGGGAGATCATGTGCCATTTCTTCTCGAACACCTACACATATATTCAAGTAAGATGTCATCTGATGTTACCTCAGGAAATGCAGGGGGAACAGCAGGCACACCCAAAGGTCAAGAACTTTCCATGAAAAGACCGGTGTGCTCATTCTCCTCCAACGCGTATACATATTCAGGTAAGGTCTTAACTAACATTACCTCTATAAACGCATCAAATAATCTCTGAAACCATCTAACTTTCACAAGTTCTCAGGGAGTGTACGGGGGAGGGGATCCAGATACCCCCTCCTCAAAACGTTTGATGTGAACTGACCCGATTATTATGGCCTTTTTGTCCTTTTTCTCGCAGCGTTACTCTCCTGCAAAATACCTGGATCCGCCTCGGGGATTCACATTCTACTGAACGGATGTCTCTTCGGTAAAATCCATAACAATATTACGCTTTTGGTCTCTTCTACAGAAACTTGATGGTCATCCTAATTTCCACCAAAAATTCATATGACTATAAAAGTCGAAAGCTTGTTACTTTTTGCAAAGATTGTGTCTTTTAAAACACCCTATGAATGTCGGGTACCAAAGCATACCGAAGAGCGTGTATATATCGGCTACACCATGCACTTAACCAATAATCTAAATGTTTTAAATAATCTACTTCGTGTTCTATTCATCGTAAATTCCTAAGATCGTGGTTCTATCCATTTCACGAGTGCAAAATAGATATGCCTGCATACCAATCACCTGAAAGGTCTGTCGTAGGATGGTGTGAATGGGCGTGTGCATTAACACAAAGTATGGCAAGACATCCTTTATACGCATTGGTAAACTCGTGGTATTATTCTCTATTGCAGATAATACTGATTTCTTGACCAACTAACATCGTATACATATTTATATAATTATATCTGTCAGGAATATATCCATATTGCCTATATTAGTCACACCATCCGACAGAATTGCCAACCAATTAAAATTTCAGAGAGTGCAGGGATCGATTGAACCCAACACTGGCAAAGCCTTTGAGGAGCTTAGCTAGAGATGGGCGAGCATAGCTAAAACTGGATTCCCCCATTTGACTGGTACTTGTTATTGGCGAAAATTTGAATTTTCACCAATTTATTAATCGGTTCCGTTACGCCGTCTTCTGTCTGTTTGACGGCGTCTAATCTCGGTTGAGCTAATATCTCGGCAGTCGGCATGGCTTCACCCTATTGCGACTAAACTTGGACACATGCTTCCTTATAGCAAAGGGGTGGAGCACAATAATATTGAGGTCAAAGTTCAATGTCACTGTGGCCTTGGTAGAAAACTATATTTATCGTTAAGTTTTTGGTTTAGCTCGAACATATTGTCATATCTCGGGATTAGTTCGCCCTATTGGAACTAAACTTGGACACATGCATCCTTATGTAAAGCGGGTGGAGCAGAAATATATTGAGGTCAAACTTCAAGGTCACTGTGCACTTGGTATAAATCTTTCACAATTAAGTTTTTGGTTTAGTTCCACGTATTCTCTTATGTCTCAGGATTGGTTTACCCTATTGGCAGTAAACTTGGACACATGCTTTCTTAAATCACGGGGATGGAGCACAATGATATTGAGGTCATAAGGTTAAAACTCAAGTCACTCTGAATTTGGTATAAAACTATTTTTGCGGCTCAGTTTTTGGTGTAGATCAACATATCGTCTTATATCTCGACATGGCTTCACATTATTAAGCTCAAGAGTCATGGTCATTGTACCATTTGTATGAAATGCAGACTTTAACAGTTACTGGTAGATTATTTTACTTATCTCATTTTGCATTTATTCCAGAATTGGCCAAATTATTGGAACTAAACATGGTCATATACTTCCCTCAACAAGTACGAGCAGCGCACAGACAATCAGACTACTGAGTTCAAGGTTATTGTGATCTTGATACAAATCTAGATTTGCATTTGGAAATGCATAATGCCACGATTTTCACCAATATCGCGTCACTGATGTCTTGTTGTTGTCTCGCCTGTGAAGTAAAACTGTTACGTAGGTATCATTTTCCAACGACGTCGATGGCTGTGTGGACGTTAACGTTAGGTTTTCTGTTTACTAAATCGTTTTGGCTTATATTTCACGCTATCTTAAGCCTGTCGGAACTAAACCTGGATACATGGTTGTAGGAATCTGCGTGATAATAGTTAAATCGCATTGGCAATGGTCAAGGTCACTGTGCTCTTACTGTAAAACCTTAAGCAACTAAGGGGTTTCGCTTATCAAAACTTTTCAATTTATATTTCCAATCAGAACTAAACAGGGACACATCATTGCCTATGATGTTGGGAATAGGCATAATGGCATTGCGGTCACACGGTCAAAGGTCAAGGTCATTGTGAAATTAGTACACAGCTATTTTAGTATTAAGCTTTTACGCTTAGCAAAACCTCTGTTATATCCCAGAATGGGGGAATCCAGTTTTAGATGTGCCTGGCCAATCTATAGCTCAACTCCACCCACACGTCGCCTGTTTTGGGATCAATGGATCCCTGAAATCTCCGACTATCAATTTCCAGAAAACTATACAAGTACGGTGTTGATTATTTTGAAACTAATTTGGCAGCAACAGCGCCCAATCAAATTAGTACAAATTTTCAAAAGCATATTTATTAAATAGTAAAAAAGATAAAAGATACAATTCGTACAACAACGCTTATATAGTCCGTCATCAATTAAGCATTCGTGACAAACCTAACTACGTCTTTCATGGCGTAATTGATTATGACGTCATTCTACACGACACGGTTGATTATGCTGTCATATGATTGATTGATAAACTGGAATCCTCCATTGCAGTCCCTTCCATATAATGACTGGTATTCATTTTGGAAACAGGATTACGGTAAACTCTTTTTGTCCATGACAGAAATAGAGGCCTAGTCAAAGTCTTTCTTCCACGACTGTGTAGCAATAGAAAGCTCCATTTATAGCTAAGCTTCGTGGGGATTGAGCAAAATGATATCGAGGTCATGAGGTGAAATTTAAAGTCACTGTAACCTTGGTATAGACCCTATTTTTTTTGTTTAGTTTTGGGTTGAGAGCAACATATCGTAGTATATCTCATGATTGGTTCACCCTATTGGGATTAAACTTGGACACGTGGTCATGAGGTCAAAGGTCAAGTTCGCTGTGGCATTTGGTATAAAGCTTTATTATTTTCGGTTAAATGTTTGGCTTGGCTCAACATATTGTCCTATATCTCATTCAGGATTTGTTCACCCTACTTAAATTTAACTTGGTCACATGTTTACTTATATCAAATGGATGAAGTAGGCCTACAATGATATTGAGGTCAAAGTTCAAGGCCATTGTAACACTTGTATAAAATGCTGACTTTAACAGATAGTTTCTTCTGCTTAGCTCATCTGGCCTTTATTTCAGAATTTGCTAAATTATTGGAACTAAGCGTCATCATACAGTTACCTCAAACAGTAGGTGCAGCACAAAGACATTCAGACTTGATGTCAGAGTCTTGTGATCGTGATACAAATTTAGATTTGCATTTGGAAATGCAAAATGCCAAGCATTTTGGTCAATATTCCGTCAGTGTAACACTGATGTCTTGTATTACATAATCCGTCTTGACAGCGACCCGAGAAATGCTTTCTATAATAGAATATAAGAGTTAGGGATTTTCTAATTATGTGGCTTGTGACGTGTTGCAAGACAATGGACCATTCCACTTTTAGCTATGCCACGCCCATCTCAATCTAAGCTCCACCAATACCACGTCCATGTTGGGATCGATCGATACCAGAACTCCCTGGCTACCAATTTCCAAAAAACTATACATGTAAGCTGTTGAATATTTTGAAACTAATTTGACTGGGTGCTGTTGCAGTCAAATCAGTTTCAAAATATTCTACAGAATGTTTATTAAATAGTAGACATACAATTCGTACAACGTGTCGGACTATTCAGCGTCAAAAACGGACTATATCAAATTATTCACGACGTAGTGATTATGACGTCATCATACACGTCACTTAATTAATTATGACGTGATATGACGTCAGATGATCGATGGATAAACTGGAAAGGTGAATTGTACATGGGGCAAGCTCCTGAGTAATTGTAAACCTTATTAAACAAGACCCATTGGAAGACGGTATTCCCCGGATCCAAACATTCCAGATAAACAGAGATCAAAAGTTGACATAACGTTAATTGTAAAAGACAGTATTTTAGAAAAACTAATCAGTGAAAAATGACATCCTGACACTGCATCTCTATCCACTGAGAAAGATTTACAAGTGCAGCTTCAATTCCGTTCAAAGACAATTTTGGTGAATTTTAAGTTTTTCAAGGGCGATAACTCTGGAAAATAAGGATGAACTTCTTCGAAACAGAATCATAGCACTGCTTCTTCAAGTAATATATCCAGTGACAAAGGAATTGAGAGCAGAGGCTCACAATTCTTCGAGATATGGTACGAACAAGACAATTTTGATTAACTTTAAGTATTTCAGGTGAGATAACTGGAGAATATCGATAGATTCCAACGAAGCAGAATCATAGCACTGCGTATTGAAGTAATAAGGACAGCGAAAAAAGATTGCGAGCATAGCTTCAAAACTCTTGAAGATCTGGCACGAAATTGGCGAATTTTACCTGTCTAAATGGTGGATAACTCAGCCAGATATGGATGGATATTGCCGGAAATGGCACATGCACATCTTCAGGTGGTACTGGTAACATTCCCCAACATTCACAAGCATCACACGCAAACTGTTGGAGGAGTTGCGTTGACAAGAAATGATTACAGACAAATGGACAAACAGAGAGACTGATGGACGGACTGAAGGAGATGCTGATCGCTATTTCACCCCATCAGTAGCAACAGAAATAATCAGATGATAGAAATTTTACATGAATCCATGCAGATATTCTGAAGTTTTACATCGTTTTCAAGATATTTAAAGGCGAATAGCTATAATGAATAAGTTCATGGGCCCGAAAAAGCACATGCATAGCTGCACATGATACTGATAATGTGCACCAAATGTCAGGTTAATCCATTGGAAACTTTACGAGGAGTTGTGTTTACAAGAAATGATTGTCCGAGATGGACATACACACATTCTGGACATACGGATTGACGTACAGCCAATACGGATAGCACATGCACATGTAATGATGGCACTTACCAAGTTTCAAAAGAAGTGCAACTAAACTATATGAGGAGTTGCGTTTACAAGAATGGGGCAGACAGGCGGACGGACGGGCATGCTGGTCGATCGGGGGTGGGGGGGATAAAACGAATAAAACAAAAACAATATTAGATTTTGGGGGTTTTCTTATAGCATTTACTCTTCAATAAGACAGAGTTATATGAATATCACACTAAAATAATGTTCCTATATAAATATACCTTAAAACAGATGTGTAAATACAGTATGGTAATTTACACAGAAATGATAATAGCTTCTTTTAAACATAAACGTATAAAATATCACAGTAGCTTAATTACGCTTGACAGATTGGGCATGGAACGTGTAAACAGGTAAGGTGAGCTCTTAAAGTTCTCCAAAATTAATAAAGGCTACACATCTTAAAAGGCGCACATTAACACCCGAACGCTTGAAATAAATAGTTTTTAAAGGTGTATGCTTTTTATAGGCTTAAGCTGTGTACCTCAATGTAATGAAGCGAAATAAATCTTAATATATGACGATGTCATTCCGTAAAAATTTTACTTGCGAAGTTGAACCCCTAATTCAAATTCCTAACTAAAAATGCCAGGCCTATATTAATTTATATGGAAAGAAATCATTATAGACCTATGTTAAGTTTCATTACATTGAGGTACACAATTTAGGCCTCTATACGTATGGAATTTAAAAAATTCAATCTTCCTAGTGTGAATATGCGCTAAATACTATGTTTTGTTAGTTTAGGTGCATCTTAACGTACATATATGCCAACACAATTTCGATAAGCATTCATTCAATTTAACTGAAGTACAAGCAACATCATTCTAATACATATAACGGTTTGTACACGCTAAAAATGAATGAGAAATGCAAATTGCAAAATGTACAAAATGAGCAATCAGATTCCGCTTTTTTAATTTGTCTAATAATTGGCATACCTATAATGACGTCACTGAAGTCATGATTAATTCGACTGTCCATCGGAACCCATAGTGAGCAAGGCAGATATTGGAATCAGTGTAGGGGAATTATATTTGTTATAATCATCGCTTAAAATGGTGTTTGTGTAATTATCCCTGTACCGGTCATATGTTTTATTAAACAAAGAGGGGTATATCACGACTCAGGAAGATGTGGGAGTCAACTTGAGCACATTAGGAACATTTCGATTGACATTATGGTGGTAGGTAACTCTGGTCTCAGTATTTTAACTGCTCGTTTATCCACGCCTAATTGATTTGAAATATTGTCTGGGCTAAGTAGGAATGGACCTTTGCACTTTATCCATCCATCACATGATGTCATAGTCAACTACGTGATGTGTAGGATGACGTCATAATCAATGACGCTATGCGTGGCGTAGATAAGTACTCACGAACGCATAATTGACACTATAAGCGTTGTTGTACGAATTGTATGTCTTTACTATTTAATAAACATTCTGTTGAATATTTTGAAACTAATTTGACTGGGCACTGTGGCTGCCATAGTCAGTCAAATTAGTTTCAAAATATTCAACAGCTTACATGTCTACTTTTCTGGAAGTTGATAATCAGGTCGTTCCGGGATCGATCCCAACATGGGCAAAACATGGGTGGAGTTTAACTAGGGATAGGCGGGGCATAGCTAAAGTCCATTCGAAAACAAAATCATAATATCCGAATTTCCAGTCATGTGTTATAACCTATATATATTATGGACGGAAAACATGAAACTGAAATACTATGGTTGTTTTAGATATGATCACAAATTTACATATACATTTTCATGGATTGTGAACGGTTTTCATCGTACAACACACAGCAAGAATTATAGAAGATTATTCATTATGATGCCAATAATACTCTGTTAACTATAATCAAAATAAAAGTTCATTGTACAGAGGTAGCAATGACCATAAATACAAACTGTGTATACGATGTTGAATCGTTAATTATAAATTGATTTATTTAATAGCATTTCAGCTAGCATATCCTATAAATATATTGTTCGTGGGTGGTTAAGCATCTCCGTAAAACTCATTTTAAATAATAGCTTCTACATTTCAAGGCTTCATCAATCTTTGACAGCCTGGCTGTCTGGATAGGAACAATTATGTAGGTACAGTCACATTAATTTCTTAGTTTCTTCTGTTCACTGACTGAAAGTTGGTTTCTACCACAGTATATAATAAAATATATACAGCACCGCTACTTTGGGCATAGTTTAACAAATGGGCAGTTTCCTGATGTGACCAGTGCCCGGCTTGAATATTTCACTTATAAATCTTTCATATGGTATTTTTCCTGTCATGTCCTCGTCAAATTGGTTCATCACATGGTACACCTCGTCCTCATCTAACAAGATATTTGCCAGCTTAAGCACAGAACGGAATTCTGGGACAGAAAGGTAGCCATCGTTAGCTGTGTCTAACTTTCTAAAGGCACGTCTCAGGTTTTTCCACTCACCAGATAACTGAAAGGAACGATTAAGGTGGATAGATTGCTTTTTTTCGAATTTACCAATTGTACTGCTGCTTTCCCTGATAATGTATTTTACTGGGCCGGTACAGGACCGATACTGAGCCACATTTGCGCGATATTAGTCTAATACCGGCCCAGTAACCTGAATTATCAGGGTTATAATCCTTTAATAACCAAATTTTCAAGAAAACATAAATTATTTCCTTATTGAATGTCGATTTGCAGGCCAAGAGAAGACAATGTTTATTAATTTACGACTGGAATGGCTGGCTGGATCACCGAGCCAGTCATTCCAGTACTAAAGTTTCCAAAAATAGTCTTCTCTTGGCCTGCAAATGGCCATTCCTCAATACCACTGAAGAGGCCGGGTTTTTTTCCTTCTTTATCATGAAAGGGTTAAACCAGTTATCAAATATGTCATTAAGGATTGTAAATCAAATAATAAAAAATATATTGGTTTAAATTGTTTAACTCAGCATAATGAAACGAAATAAACCTAATGAAATAATCACATGCTAAGATTTATTTCGTTTCATTACATCAAGGCACACAATTCTTAAGCCTCTAAAGGCATACAATTTTAACACTGATTTTCAAGCATTTTAGTGTGAACATACACCTTTAACAACGCTGTATGTTGCGTTATAGACTTCTGGTTGTGTGATTGCGCATTCATGTTTGTACTCATCACGGTCATTTTGGCATTGAATTCTTATATTCACGATGGTCGCTAAATGATTGTTAACAAACGCTAATAAATTTTGACAGACACGAGGCAACCTGTCATTTTTCAGTATTTTCACTCCTCATAGTGTCATAATTATTAACCTGTCAGATTACTCAACAAGGGTGTGTCCTTGAAATTTTTGTCACCGTCTTACAATCATCGGTCACAAAATATAGTTCATATATAGTTACAATATCAGTTAGGCCTAATAAGAGCCACTCGGCTCACCAAACAACCAGCTATCTGTCAGGTCAAACTGTCGAAGTTAACCCATTAACCCATACAGACCAGCAACGACTCGTCCTGTTGAATATTTTAAAACTAATTCGACTGGGAGTTGTTACTGCATATGACAGCGACAGCTGTCATGCAAATTAATTTCAAAATATTCAGCAGTTTTCCAGTATGGTTGTCTTGAAATTGAAAGACTTGAATTTTAAGGGTTAAACGTCTTGGACAGGTAGCCGAAAATCCACCTGCCTTACAAGGAAAGATATAAATCACGTGATTCGCCTCCAAGAGGCCCCAGGTCTTTAGTGGCAATATTTCTTTCGCTCCCTAAGTTGTTCATTTAAGGCGAGTTAAAGCATCCCTGGTAGCGCGGGTTACTGGACCGGTACTGAACCAATACCGTACTGGCCAGGTATTGGCCCTGTAACTGCTCAGAACCCCGCGCTATTAGGTATAGCTGCTATTACACGTACCTTTTGCCTGAGTCTTGCTGTGATACCGTGCAATCCTTTCTGAGGCGGTTGCACCACGTTGTCAATGGGCAATTCAGACATCGGATGTTGCAGTAGCGAGAGCAAGTCGTTACCATGTCGCCATATTTGCTTGCGCAGAGCAAACGGCTTCAGAAACTCCAAATACGAGACTCTGTTATAGAAATAAAACAGTATAATTAGGAATAAACTTGAAATAAAATAGATATTCGATGACAGGATGACAATTTGCACATTTAAAGCAATTAAATAAAATAATTTGATTAAAATTCGCTAATAAACACCTGTGTATTATAACATGGAAATAGCAGTCACAATTTACTTTATTGCTTCTTTATAAAGTTTCTTGGAGATAGCACAATAAATTCTAGTATCTCAATTTCAAAAATGGAAATTTATAAAAGTATACAGAACAATTATTTGACTGGTGGAAATTGTTTTACAATCCAATTTCTGTTCAACAGAATATATGATGAATGTGTTGTATCTGGTGCATAATGACATACACATCCACTCTGGCCACCGTTTTCTTAAGATCGTGTGGGTGATGGCTTAGTGCTGTATGCAACTATCTCTTCATTGCCTTGTCACGTCTGGCAGGCACTGAACTGGGGTTTTATCTGGCTTTAACCCTTTAAGCCTTAAATTTATTTTTAAAAAGTTCAATTTTCTCAAAGAAAATGTAATTTTGCAGACCAAGAGAAGAGTATTTTTGAAATTATACCGCTGGAATGACTGGCTCGGTTATCGAGTCCGTCATTCCAGTGGAAAATTGTTCAATAATACTCTTCTCTTGGTCTGCAAATTGACATTTCTCAAGACCCCTGGTAGAAGCCGTTTGGCTGATATGAGGGTTAAAGGGTTACGCGGAGAGATGGCGTGCTTACAAGACTGACACCACGCATACCCGATCACGCTCCCAAACTAACTTGCGAATTTATAAATAAGCAAAGATTACGGTAATATACTGGCAATGGCAGTCGTTTTGTTCGTTTTACTTAATATAGTCATGGACAGTGACTGATAAGGCGTGTGTGTGGGGGTGGGGGGGGGTGGGGGGGGGGGGGGGGGTCTGCATCTGCATTCGTGTCTACCCGCGCACTAGTAATGCACTACCTAATGCCTGTATTGATTATTGAATAAAAAGTCCTGACATAGCAATAAAAACACCAACACATTTATACATTTATACACATACCTTCCATTGTTTTTAATGTCAAATTTGCTGGCCAACATTTGCAATTCATATGGAGAAAGATGAACACAGAGTTCTGATAGAACTTCGACAAACTCCTCGCCGGTAACGAAACCTGTTGCATATGGATCCATGTTAACAAACTCGCGTCGCAAGTCCTCCCACATGTAATCAATCTGCAATGAAGTGTAACAACGACGATGATGATGATGATGATGATGATGATGACCGAGACTGACACGTGCGTGCTCCAGGCAAGCAATGGACCTTTCCAGTTTTAGCTATGCCACGTCCATCTCTAGCTAATCTCCACCCAACCTCGCTCGTGTTGGGCTCGTATTTGGCTATCAATTTCCAGAAACCTATGCACGTAAGCTGTTGAATATCTTGAAACTAATTTGAATGGGTGCACATCACCCAGTCAAATTAGTTTCAAAATATTCAACAGCATCTTTATTAAATAGTAATGAAATACAATACCTACAACACCGCTTAATCAGTCACCAATTATGCGTTCGTGATGTACTTATCTGCGTCATTCAAGTTGTCATTCATTATGACGTCATCCTACAAACCACGTAGTTGATTACGATGAATGGATAAACTGGAAAGGTTCATTAACCCGGATGAGCCACTAGCCAGCGGGACTATTGACCAATAAATGTTGCTAGCCTTACACAGTTAGCGTGCGCCAATATATACAGGCAGTGTCTACTGATTTTTTTAACAATAATTTGAGTGAAATATGTTGCTGCCATTGACAGCAAGGACTGTCAGGCAAATCATTGTCGAGATATGCAACAGCTTTCTCGCACTTTCTCTTGGACATTGATAGGCTTGTACTGAAGAGTATCATTGGCATATGAGTTGTCAAGCTACTGCCGTGACTATGCACTAACAACTCAAGAGACACAAAAGTGCTCACCTACGCTAACAGTCACATCATTTGGCCTCAGACATCGCAGTCAGGACAGATGATAATCACAAATAAAATGGCGTCCAATAGCCACAGTGACATTGCATGCTGGGAAAATATCACGGAAATCAACCCAGAGTACTATGTGCAAATGACACCATTTATTAGTACCCGGTAACTTTAATTAGTATGCCCCAGCCCATACTTGGCAGACTGTAATAACATTTATGTATTTTGATGCATAATGAGTCCCCCCCCCCAAACCCACTCACCCACCCACTCACACTCCCTATGCTAATCGCGGGCCCATGCACGTTCTTCGTAAACAAAATTGACCTGTTTTGTCATTTACCCGGTAACAAGGCAGCAACAGCGCCCAGTCAAATTAGTTTCAAAATATTCAACAGTATGTTCATTAAATAGCAAAGAATTACAAAGACATACAATTCATACAACGTGTCGGGCCATTTGAGATATGGTGACGGTCTATATGGAACCCTTTGTGGCGTGATGATTATGACGTCATCATACACGCGCTAAGCTCATTATGACGTCATACGAGGTCTGATGAAGGATGGATACTCTGGAAAGGTGAATTGGAGAAGAAAACTACCGGGAATTTGTCAGTGATTGAATCAACACCGGAAAGACAAATATGTAGGCTCGAATGCCAAAATTACAAATTGGAAGGATGTTCGGAAAACGAAAGCGTAAGCTAGATGTAGCAACTGAGATTGTGGAACTGAAAGATGACTGGTCTTCGTTTAGCACGTCTACTTATTATATCCCGATCATGGCCTGAAGTTAACTTGAAGGATGCTGTGGGCCGGTATGAGTTCACTGCTCCACCAAGAGCAATCTTCACACGAGCTGGGGGCATTACACCCATGTACTTACAAGAGCAAGGGAGTCGATATCTTGGAGAAGTTGCCTCTGAATACTGTTGAACATGGAGCAACAGAATCCATGAACACTGAGTCCCCGAAAAGAGTCATTGTAATAGATGCAATTCCATACATCGTCTAATCTGCTGTCTTCAATTGTAGATCCTACTTCATGGAGAGCAATCATGACTGTGTGCATTTCTCCAATTCTCAAAATCCACTTGACTTTACCGTCAT
The DNA here is from genome assembly GCA_034401795.1 of Chaetoderma sp. LZ-2023a. NCBI lineage: Eukaryota > Metazoa > Mollusca > Caudofoveata > Chaetodermatida > Chaetodermatidae > Chaetoderma > Chaetoderma sp. LZ-2023a. Next base: position 107,180,270 of record CM067372.1, on the reverse strand, counting down.
TGTCTCATTTCTAACTGTTTGGCTTTCTCATAAAGTACTATAGCTAGTGTTATAACTGTCTTTCTATTCGATCCAATAATGTTGTATTTATGTGCTGTGCCTGCTTTAGAACTGTCACACGTGTTTGCCACTCGTGTGCTGGTGGAAAGCTGACTAATGTTATTGCAAGTGCTGAACTAACTAAGGAAGTATATACTGACCATACAGGAATATGATGATGCTACTCTGCGGTAGATTGAGTAGGGTGATCTACTGGTGAGGGAGACTATTCCTCTTCTGATCCCATAACTATTTCTCGAGGCTTTGATATCAATGCTGAACTGGGTTGATCGGAAATTTTTTGGTCAAGCTGCTTAGCATTTTCTGACAGATCAATAATTGTACATGCGCAGGATACCCCAGTTTTAGTAGTGCGCAGGATACCCCAGTTTTAATAGTCTTTACAACATCTAACATGTTGCTGGCATAGAGATCGATCCAAACCAAGTCCTTCAGCTGGCAATCTTCCAGTAGCTTTAAATTTTGCCCTGGTTGGAATTGGTCAAATGTTGGATTCATTGGTTTACCTGGTCACTCGCATTACAACGGGTTAGGTTCTGTTCTTATGACCCCTTTCAGAGATCAATCACGCCATTTCATTCTTAGGTTTAGGTGTACATCTTATATATTTTCCTTTTGTTTTCCCTGATATGCAGTTGCAGTTGCATGAAGTCTTTTTTCCATCTGGTGTACTCACTAAAGTCGCTATTATCAATAGCAAAGAATACAAATTTATCTGTAACCACAAAAGGAGGTACGTGGACACCGATCTCTGCAACTCATTCTAGAACTGCATTTGCAAGGTGTGTTTCAAGCCTCAGAACACACCCATAGTCAACCGATAGTCCAAATCCATATAATAGGTATAGTAGTTTTTTCCTACTCCGGGTAGCTTGGTGTATTGCAATACACACGGCTACGATTTGAGGCCATTCATACTTGTGTCAAAATAAAGAATATGTGCTCCGTGATTTGTGCTTCACCTGACGATCAATTGTCTAGGTTTATATAACATTTTGAGACACGGATAAAACCTCTTGGTGGGCTTTTGTTGTGCAGTTATGTGTGGGGGGGGGGGGGCGGTAATGAGGTTCTACTATTTCGTCCACCAATAGAACTAGTGTAATCATGAGAACACATCTGCTTGAAGCCGGTGTTGACTTTGGTAGCAACAGCTTTCACCAACATGGTTTTCAAATTTGCACTCATGTTTCCTATTAACTATCATACCCTGTTTAATACGACTACTGTGCTACATAGGCTAATTGTGATTATTTCGTTTCCATAAATATCTGTCTACTTACTTCGTAGGTAGGAAAAAAGATTTTGGGTCAAATGAAAGTGTTTCCTTGAGATGGGTAGGCATTCACCCTTCTTAAAGAGCCACCATAATTTGGATCGTAGGGTAGTTTCCGCTATAGACATGTTAGACTGCAAGCATATTGTGTCCTGACACCATAAAACACTTGGTTCCAAGGATCATTAATATTCCATAGCCCATACTAACCTTAGCTCTAAGACTATCCTGCAGCATATCAGCAGCGCAGTTTAGTTTCCTGGATCTCAACATGTAGTCGGCATCACCACGTTTAGGAGGCGACACCTTAGAATTAGGAAAAGCAGCAGAGCGGAGTGAATAACCAAAATGGCGTACAAACTGTTGGTAATCAAGGGTTTTATCAGTGTTCGTGATGAAGGTCTTCCAAAGATCTCTGATCTCACCTCGCGTCACTTCCGGTTTTATGTTGAATCTGAAAATAATAAACCCCGTACAGTCATTGATTGCAGTGGATCAATCGAAAGTGGATCGAAGGTCAACTTTCATGGAACACCAGATATAGTATACAACATAATATGCTTAGGCATGGAGCAGCACATGCATTTACTAGTACAAATTGTACCATCGCTACTAAAAGTTGCAGATTAAAGATTAGAAAGATTAGAAATCTGGTCGTTATTTTAATTGACTGATGATACGAAAAACAAGGTTCAGTTAAATTACACGTATCTTAAAATATTCCACATATTTAGCCTACATATAATAGGCCTATATGATTTGGCTAGGCCTAATAGGCCTATATGATTTGACGCCTGTATTGGTAAAAGGCTAATGAATAACAGAAGAGGGGGATATTTCTTGTTATTCCCGTCCATATTCAGCTAAGCTCCACTCACGCTCTGTCCGTGTTGAGATCAATCGATCCCTGCACTCAGTTTCCAGAAAACTACACATGTAAGTTGTTTGATATTTTGAAACTAATTTGACTGGGTGGTTTTGCTGCCTATGCCTATTAGAAAATTATACATGTAAGCTGTTGAATATTTTAAAACTAATTTGACTGGGTATTTCTGCATCCTATGGTAGCAACAGCTCCCAGTCCAATTAGTTTCAAATTATTCAAAAGAATGTTTATTAAATAGTAAAGACATATAATTTGTACAATTTGTTGGCCTATTAAGCGTTTACGCGACTAAATCGTTTCATTCATGACGTCATTGATTATGACGTCATTGATTATGACGTCAGTCAACATGTGACGTAGTTGATTATGACGTCATATGATTAACTGAGAAACTGGATTCCTCTATTAAATGCTATTATGTATCTTGATCATGACGTCAGATACTTATTGTCAGATTGGTACCTCTGTTATGTTTATCTCTATAAGATGGTATATCCGCCAGTCACCTACTTTCTCAGTAGTTGAAACATATCTTCCTGTGACAAACGTTTTGTGTTTTTAACGTCCATGTCATAGTATGCTTCCTCGACTTCTTGATATTTCTTATACAACAGAGCTTTGATGATCCTAAACAACTCCTGGGCTGGTCGCTTCCCTTCTATGTCCTCCATAATGGCATCATGAACAACTACGAGCCTGTCCACATCAGTGTCTTCTCTACCTCCAGGTTGAGGCGATGATCTCATTACTTCGTCATCTGGGATGTCCATCTTCTCCGGGTCTTGGAAAAGGCTTGGGGCAACACCTCTGAAATAACGAGATTAGGTTTCATTGTCTAATATGATAACGCGAGTTACTGGGCCGATAGTGGGACAATATCGGGCCGTATTAGCTCAATAACCTGCGCTATTAGGGTAGTAACATAAATTTGAATTTTGCATATGAAACCTGACTAACTATCTAAACCTTGTGGTCACACAAGAATGCATTGAATACCATAATTTAAAATCATAGAACTTTTCTCTTTACTTATATCGAACGTGCATGCACACTTTGCGGTAGGCCACCTAAGCTGTTCCTAAATAGGTAGGCGTAACTATTAGTAAAAGTATCGTAATGGATGCTAATCTTCCTTGTCAGCATTCGCTACAATCTCTTGTAGCGGTTAATTATAGATGTGTTTAAATTGTAATTTATTTCATTGCCATAATGTGTGGCCTAATTTTGCCAGATAATGTATGCCTTACTTCGTGTCAAACTGCCTCATGAACTCCCTGTATCTCACGCTTCCTTCCTCGTCCAGCGGTAGTTTATCTAATAGAGATGTGAATTGATTGTCGGTGAGTTCAATATTAAACCGACTCTCCATAGCTGCGCGGAACTCTTCTGGGCTGATAACGCCAGTACCAAATTTGTCAATTTTTCTGTAAATAATAAATTCAGAAAATTAAATCGTATCGTTTCTAAAAAAAAAGAAGTTCTATAGTCATAGAAGTGTGACTATAAAAATTGTGTGGACATTACAAACCTCTCCATGGCAACAATGGTGGCTATGGTGCATGATCGTTTATGCAAGTCACGTGATTTCATAGAGAGCCATACCGTGATATAGGTTCATATGGAGAAGTTAGGCTTGTGCGATTATTGTGTTGAGTGATCGCGATCGATTATTAAAAAATTATCGTGATTACTCGATTAATTAGCTTGGATACAAATTACCAAGACATATAACAACAAAAGAATAACAATGACGAAAATTGCAATGCTGTTTAGAAAAGTTCATTTGCAAGGCAAGAGAAGACTCTTTTTGAAAATGTATCACCGGAATTCCAGGAATACATTTTCAAAAATAGTCTTCTCTTGCCCTGCAAATGGACATACATTCACTAAGCAAAATGTCATTTTTCACGTTAATCGCATTAAAAAGTAATATTAAAGTTAGGTTTTGAATGAAGGAAATGTAAATTTCCCTTTCTCCGAGATCCAACAATACTCACCATTCTGTTACTTCTGATATACAGCTGGCCTTGACAGCTGGCTCTAGGACTATAGACTTAGAAAGCTTTACAGACTCCTTGGAACCGGGTACTCGGCTCCCAACTGCCGAGTACCCGTCTACCATAGAGCTCATATTGTTTGCATAGCCACCAAACAAGAGAAATCCATGGCTTGCCTCCGTGGGGCTGGGAGGCTGGGTCCGTAACAGAATGGTGAGTATTGTTAGATCTCGGAGAAAGGGAAATTTACATTTCCTTCATTCTCCTTCGATCAATACTCACCATTCTGTTACTTCTGATATACACCAGATTTGGTCAGTAACCTGGTAGGAAGGGGCAAGCCATAAATGCTACTTTTGCCCCTTGGAGAAATAGTTAGACTTAAAACTTGACTAACGGAGACCTAAAAAGGACTCAAGTTAACGGAACCGAATCACATTCGCATCACTGCCCCCCCCCCCCCCCCCCCCGCCTGAAAACACAAATATGCCAAGAGGGTTAACTGCTCTTTGCATATACACATGTATTAGCCTGGGAATGAGCATGAAAATATAAGATGAATGAACATGATATATAGACATAATACAAAAAACTCTCAATCTTGAATTACCTCATGATAAATGGACTCCAGACGTACCGCCTCCAACCATTCACTGGTCCGGCCATCAGTGACACAATCTGGTTGTTATACTCTCGCTCGACCATGTCTGCTTTTAAATTCTTTTCCTACCAAAGTGAAAAAAGGGCGAAGAGCAGTGTGGTCACTTAACTATCGTTTCAAAACAGCTAAAGCGAGTGGATTGGCTGAGTCTGACACATCCCTCATATAGTAATCCGTGAATGAGGACTCACATTGCCATTGTGCAACGGCCATGATGTCCTCTAACAGAACACCACTGTAAAGGGCGGTCGAGGCGGCTATTCCTCTAACATCGTGTGCCCTTGCGCCTTGCACCTGGTGCCCAGTCGCCATCTCATGAGTAGTCTGAATGCATTCGACTACCCAACGAGCGATAGTATCCATGGATGCGGCGCCATAAGGCTTCTTATGGCAGATCCATAGATGTCTATCGTTCGACCATAATGAGTCAGTCCGTTTCCTGTACTTAGTCAAAGCACGGACCAGGCACCAGACACTGGCATCACGATCAAACCTTGTTAACTTCGGTATTATGATCGGTTTGCCGGGATATCTCAAAGATTGATTCTTTGACATAAACACTGCTCTTGGCAGAAGACGCAGACCCTCTCCGGAGACAATAAATCAGTCCCTATCTGCCGAAAGCGCATGGATCTCACTGCGCCTTCTAGCTGAGGAAGCTGCCAATAGAAAGACTGCCTTTAGAGTCGAATGCTTTAGACTAGCCGAACGCAACGGTTCGAAAGGGTGCTTGGCCAGTACATTAAGCACTAAAGATAGACGCCAGGCTGGAATGACTACCGGTTGTATCGGTCGGAGATTGCTCATTCCCTTCACCATCACATTTAACTGGGCCACCTCTGGACTATCCCTGTTGGCTAGACAAAGGATAACTGATGCCAAAGCTGACTTGTATCCAGCAATTGTGACGGGAGCTAGTCCTGAAAAGAACAGCTCACAGAGAAAGTCTGCTATTTGCTTAATAGTGGATTGAAAGGTATCAATACCCTTTTCTTCACACCAGTCTGCAAATCTGTTAACCTTGTTGTTATATGACTTGAAGGTTGACCTCCTTCTCGCAGCCGTGATGAAATCAGCAGCTTGTCGAGAAGAGCCTTCCAACGTGGAACCTTGTTTGCTAACATCCACGCAGTCAATTTGAACATTTTGGGACGCTCGTGTAGGAAGCGTCCCTTGGCCTGGGAGATTATGTTCGGAATCTCGGGCAACTGCACTGGGTTTTCCACCAGCAGATCTAGCAGATCCGTGAACCATGCCCTGCTGGGCCAATACGGCGCTATTAGCAGGACCAGACACGGTTCCTCCCTGATCTTCACCAATACCTTCGGCAGAAGAATGGTGGATGGGTATGCGTAAGCGTGCATCCCCCTCCAGCTTATCGCCTGCGTCTGTATCGACGGCATTTGGATCTGGAATCGGCGAGACATAAGTCATGATTTGAGCATTTTCCCTTGTGGCTAACAAGTCCACGTTGGGTTTGCCCTAATGCTCGAAGATCCTTCGTAGAACTGGAGGGTAGAGGGACCATTCTGTTGGCAGAATTCTCTGTCTGCGAGACAAAGCATCCGCCAGAATTTTCAATCGCCCAGGAATGTGAGCTGCTTTCAAAACAACCGAGTAAATCCTGCACCATTGAATCAAGTGCCACACTTTGATACACAGCGTGGGTGACCTGGTCCCACCTTGGCGATTTATGTATGATACTACCGTCGAATTGTCCGACCGTGTCAATATCACCTTGCCCCTGATCATCGGAAGAAACTCTTCCAACGCCAGTTCCACTGCCATCATTTCCAACAGATTGATATGCAGCTGGGTCTCCTGGAGAGTCCATGTGCCCGAGACCTGGTGTTCTCCCAGGCAGGCCCCCACCCCTCCAGCGATGCATCCGTGTACACGGATAGCTGGGGGTGGGGTAGGTGCAGCGAAACCCCTACTAGGAGATTCTGACGCTGTTTCCACCATACAAGATGCGACATTATCGGCTCCAAAACTGGCACCAGTTTTGACAGGGGGTCTTGTTCTCTGTTTCCACAGAGACATCAGATACAACTGGATAGGTCTTCGCATTAGAGCAGCGTACGGGATCACCCGCTCCATGGAGACCATCATGCCCAGCATCTGAAGAAACCGCCTCGGCTGAATGTGGATTCCCACCCGAAAACCTTTGAGGATGGCTAACAGAGACACCACTCTGGGCTCTGACAGGTAAACCCTGCCCTCCTCGCGATCGAATCGCGTCCCCAAATAAACGAAATGTTGAGTGGGTGTCAACTCGGATTTCTCCTTGTTGACTATCCAGCCTAGATCTGAAAGTAACTTCAGAGTCAGAGCAGTATCCACGTCCAACCTGGCTGCCATATCTGCTTTGATCAGCCAGTCGTCTATGTGGGTGTGTAGCGACACATTCTTTTTCTTGAGAAACACTGTCACCGCAAGGACCACTCTTGTGAAAACCCTTGGAGCTGTTGACAGGCCAAATGGGAGAACAATAAACTCCCATACTTGATTCTGAAACGCAAATCTCAGAAACCTGTGACAACTCCTGTTCATTGGAATGTGGAAATATGCATCTTTCAGATCGATCGATACACACCACATTCCCTTCCTCAACCCTGCCATTACAGACCTCGGCGTTTCCATCTGGAACCGAGGCGTATGGATAAACCAATTTAATGGCCTGAGATTGAGTACGGGTCTCCATCCCCCTGTGCTCTTGGGGACAAGGAACATATTTCAATGGAAGCCTGGAGTGTTCTGGTTTGCTGGTTGTATTGCTCCCTTCAGAAGCAAACCTGACACTTCATTTTGAATGGCTTCTAACTTGTCTGGTTCCCATGGTGCGGGTGTCCAGACAGGTGCCAAAGACAGATTCTGGGGCGGAAAGTCCCACCACTCCGGCATGTATCCCTGGGATAACCATCCCAGGACCAGACTGTTTGACGTCACACCTCGCCAAGCCTCGACGAAACGCATGAGCCTTCCACCTACTATAGACGCCTCGACGCCTAACGGGGTTGTCCGGCTCGTGGTCCGCTCCCCCCCCCTCTCTTAACGAGAGAGAGAGAGAACCATTTCGGTCCTGGCTTGGCAGGTCTAACTGGCACCGCTGTTCCTGTCGCACAGGTGCGGTCCAGGCGGATACGAAGGGAGCTCTCGTACCCTCAGGTGTGATCCGCTCCCTTCTTTCCGCCCTTTGAGGACTTACCCTTTCCCTTCCCCTTGCCCTTCCCGCCTCTAGGGCGATCAGGAGCAACATTGGGGAGGGTAGGGGCCGCCACAACCTTCCTGGCTTTCTTCGCCGGTGGCAGCTGAGAAAAGCCAGACGAAGCAGAAGCCGCACTAGGCTTAGCCTTCGCCTTGCCGTTATGCTTCTTTTGCTTCTTGGAAGGTTGAACAGTCAACGGCTTCCCTACAGCCCCTAGTGCGTGCACTTGCCAGACTAGCTCCAGCTGTAAGTTTACCGCCAACCGATTCTGCGCAATGCTAGCAGTGTCCTCTAGGATGGCCCGCACCTGGCCACCGAAGATGCTAGGACCTGTCAGGGGCGTCCCAAGAAGACGCTCCCTGACGGCCATAGCCGGACGCATATGGTCAAGAACCATTTGCCTCCTGGACTTTGTAACACGCACCTGCACCCTTGCCAGCACGTCCATAGACAGCACCAGGCCGTCATTGACGCACGAATGCGCCACTGGTGGCACAGGGTGGCCTGCCCCCACTTCAGCCCACACCGACTGAAGAAGGTGATAAGAGTGGTTGACAGCACTCATAGCTGCCCTCACACCCTCATCACATAGGGACAGGACTTCCTCATGGTGTGCCTGGGACTTGTCCACCAGTGCCGGACTGGGCCACCCACTCCAGCACTCTGGACACCCAGAACCCATCGGTCGTCCTCCGTAACCGATGGTACCACACCATACCTGTCGTATTCCCCCCGTGGAATACGACACCTCGCCCGCACCTCCCTGGAGGCCGCAGGGAGCTGGCCCTTGGTCATGAGCTGCTTGCTAAACCTAGCCTCTAGCAACTCGATAAACCCTGGATCCAGTCCAACGGACTGGATCCGGGCTGTGGGAAAGATCCCCGTCCTAATCGATGCAACCGACGGACGGGGCGCATCCTCCTCGGCCGTGGCCGAAACCACAGACGGGTCCACCCTGGCTAGCCAAGCCAGAGCCTCCGACCAGTCTACTTCCGAGGAGGACACACCTGTGAACACGTCACCCGTTGACGCATTCACGGACCCACCAGCCACGGCCTCCCGGCTAGGAGCCGCAGCTGATACGCCAGGAATTCCGGTACCATACGGTTCCACCACCACCCCATGGAACACACCAGTCCATGGAGGAGGCCTGCACGGAAAACCGTGCGGACGCATAGCAGACGCAGAACCATGGCCAGACACGGGCGCCAATGGCACCCCACGTATGACCGCTGGACCAGGCGATAGGTGAGTACCACGCCTGGCCCGGCACACCCGTCACCGTGTCAGCTGGCATCAAACCAACCATCACGGGACCGGTGCCCGGTACCAGATTGGCCTCAACCACGGGTGGAGCCGCTGCCCTGGCTTGCGCCAAGCCAGACAGATGGAGGACGGTTCCATCCAGGACGGAATCGACCTCCATCTTCTCCACCCGTGGCATCACAGGCCGCAGCAACCTCTCCTCCTCGGCCTCCTTGTCTTCAGACCCCAAAGAGTCGTCACTAGACAAAGAAACCGTGGAGCCACCCTGGCGGACAGCTCCCATGCCTGATGGACCGGCCACCGCTACTGGACCACCCGGAGGTGGCCGCAGAGAGACAGAACTCGTCAGGCTGGAGCCCGACGGGACTGCCAGGGGGCCGTATGAGACGGCTCCCTCGGTGACCAGTCCAGAACCCTGTCCAAGGACAGGGTCCGTACCAAGCATGGGGAGAGACTGTCCAACAACCTTCGGCAACAGGGACGACACCAGCGTGGGCAGAACGCTATGCAGAAATCCCTGCATAGCCGGACCAAACCACGCCGGCGGTGCCATCTCCGCCATCTCCAGCTGAGGACGTGGAGCGCCCCCACCGGCCGAACTGGACGCTCCACGATTTAACCTCGGACCGCCTGACCCTGCGTCAGACCCAGCCAAATCCTTCTGGGCAAGGAACTTCAACATCATATCTGCGGACCACACTGCACACACATTACACCTACTATCAAGGTTACATGCAGTACATCTAAAGCAGACATGGTCATTAAATAAGACCCGTATGAACTTGTGGCACTCGTCACATGATGGCGGGGCTGGCTTGGCCTATAAATAAGCACAAACCTACAATAAGCAAGCGGAACGAGACACGGATGGAAGGCAGACAATTAATTCTCAAATAATTTGACCATAAATTAATTGTAACCCTCCCGCACCCAACCCACAATGTTACAGCAAAGATCGCATTGATTATGACGACAAGAACGAAGCGGGCATTAAATACACCCATAATTGATCCTCCAGGATGTATAACGGAACCTGGAATCATATCGCATAGCATTCGGGGTATATTTACCATCAATATAAATTATACTCCTAACGAAAGCCAAAACGATACGTGAAGAAACAACAAAATGTAAACAAACTGCTGTAGCACACGGTAAAAACCGCAGACCACACATCTAATCAAGAATTTTGAAACCACCGATCATTGCAAACAGATCGAGATAACACGCAAAACTTGAACATTCCAGTTTTCTGGTACCATTTTTAGTACGCAGCACCCAGAACAAGATGTGCGAATTAATGAAAAAATTTTCTTCACATAAACATCCGAGCACCACGGGTGTGACGTCACCCGCTCGGATCTTACAGAGAACCACGTCAGCCGATATTCGTCTTACAAATACCGTAGCAAAAACCTTATTTTCATATCTGCCGATCGCCTGTTGGGGTTAAAGAAGACGACCATCCGGCATATTTCGTTGTTAACACACGTCCCAGATTCTTTGGGGTCAGAAATTGGAACATGCGACACAACGAAATTTAGAGACCTAAGTCTTTTAACTATGGAATAATAAGGAAATATACGACCTGGTTATCATCGGCGGTATCCATATTATCCAATTATCCTTGCAAGAGAGTAACTAGCTATCACAATCACAGTTGCACAAAGACTTAGATTTTTATTTCTCAATCTTTCCACTGCAAAAAGCATGTATAGCTCTTGTTGCTATGCAAACAAGAATGAGCTCTATGGTAGACGGGTACTCGGCAGTTGGGAGCCGAGTACCCGGCGCCAAGGAGTCGGTAGAGCTTTCTAAGTCTATAGGCCTAGAGCCAGCTGCCAAGGCCAGCTGTATATCAGAAGTAACAGAATGGTGAGTATTGATCGAAGGAGAAATGGTTTATGCAATAGAAAATATTCACCACTATTCGATTATTTAATTTTTAATCATATAAATTCACGATTTAAAACATAATCGCGATTTTTTTATTTAATCAAAAATAACGCACGCCTAGGAGAAGTAGCGCATAGCTGTGACACCACCATAGGCGCGTAAAATCTGACATCATTGATGGCGTTTTGTTGCTAACGAACAACATTGTTTTTATTTTACAATCGCCTAGCCTTTTGACAATTGCAGACTAGAAATGTCACATACTCCGTGATTATGGCAGCAACGACTTCCAGTCATAGAGGTTACTAAATATTTTTAACAATTCACCAGCTTTCATATATATGTGTTTCGAACTGAGACACTGAACTTCCAAGGGGTAAATCTTTAGCAAACAGGTGGACACATCGCCATGTACGTTCGTTCGTTCGTCCGTTCGGTCAGTTGGCTATATGCTTAACCCTTAGCACTCTGATGTCAATATTCTATCTTTACTGTGTCAATATGAAAGAAACTGGTGTACATTTTTCAACAATTTTGCTGGAAGAGGTTGCTATCTACGACAGCACCATCTCACACCAAATTTGTTGAAAAATGAACATCAGTTCATCGTTTAATTTAATTTGAACATTAAAATTTTTGACAGCAGAGTGTTAAGGGTTAAGGAATGGTCTAGTCTTTTGCCCAAATAGAGCAGGAGTACTCGAGAGATTGCAGACTCTCGCTCTCCAATTTTGTCACATTGTAAAAGGTTTTCGGATTTTCCGAGGGTTTTTTTCGGATCAAGCCCAAAGTTGTGAAATCCTAGTATATGATCACACCCTTTCTTGTCTTAATATTTGAGCCAAATTGGACCAATATGTTCTCCCGAGATATCCATAGATCCAAAAAATTGGTCAAATCCGGAATTGGGCTGTTTGGTTTGTTTTATCCGTAGCAGGGCCAAAGTCTGGATATCCTCTTGCACAGCAAACTTCTTTGTTGTGTTAAAATTTGAGCAACAACTCACATCGCCTACGAAATATACTTACTTGAAGAATCCCAATAAAGCCAGAAAATCTCTTTGAAACATGTTGAGGATTTGTGATTCCAGAGCGCCTAATGTAGATTTCGCAGCACTCACCACACGATTATAGCTGTTGAAATAAAAACATATTTATACACTGTAAATGATGATAAGGACGACGACGACGACGACGACGACGACGACGATTTAGTTGTAGGGCTAGATGTAAGATCTGCGTCATTGCATACATCCTCGTGACTATTACATTATTACACCGTATTTGAAAGTCAAGTGCATGGCAATACAGATTACGCGTAAAGAAATAGAAATCAGTATGAAACCTGACACGAATAATAACGCTAGTTTGGACATTGGTAATATAATAGAATATACGTGCGACCTATTTTACCCGAATACTATTCCCTGTCCGTGTCGATAATTTTAAACATCACCTTATATTCCATGTTGAAATATTTCGTCCCTATAGCACCTATAGGCCTACGCACACTATTGCACACTATAGAGGCACGTGCATGCGCACAGTAATCAACAACCCTGATGATGCAGCTTACTGGGTTAATGCCGGGCCGATGCCGGGCCGATGCCGGGCCGATACCGTGCCGATACTTCAGTATCGTCCCGATATCGGCCCAGCATCGGCCCAGTAAGCTGCGTTATCAGGGAATATTAGAATTTTTGTATTTCAATGTCATAGCAGTTAACAGTTCAGGTTTTAGCATCTGTCTCTCAGCTAACGTATTTTCTAGTCATCTATGTTTGGTATTGATAATTTCTTTATGATCTTCGACAAGATAACCGCAATGTCGCAGCACAGAGATAAAAATTAATGGGCGGAAAAACGTAAGCATTGCACTTTAGCAAACATCCAAATGATTCAATCATAAATGAGATTAATCAATTGATGTAATTGTTGTGGCAGGTAACACGCAAAACATTTATTCAGTCTTATTCTTCAATTGCGTATATTGCGTGACCTACTCATGTTGAGGGTTTGCCAGTATTTTGTGGGTCATTCCATCCTCTCCGCGATCCTGGAAGCGGTGTAGGAATTCTCTGTACTGGACCCCATCCTTGCGAACCTGTATGCCACAGCGATTCAGGAAAGGTGCCAACAAATTACGTTCTAGTGCTAATCCATTGTCTGCTAGTACTTTCAAGAAGGCGTCGTGAGCAACCTACAATATAAGACAAATGTCTAATTAAATGTGTTAATTCTTACCAAAATCAAATCTCAACTAACTTTCAAACTGCTTATCCATCCACCGTTACATACAGTTAATGCTAGTCACGCTGTTCCAAACTGCGTTTTAGTTCCAATCTGTATTAGAGTTTGTTGAATCAACTATATTAAGCTTCTCTACGTCCAATGTTGTCCAACTTATATGGCTCAAAACATGTAAATAAGAATGAACAAATGAATGGCAGTTCAAATTATGACAGTCACTCAAGATATCGCCGTGTCTAAATCATAAAAACCTGATTCTATAGTTATATTTGTCTACATGTCGTGGAAGTTTGTTAGTCTACTAATGATGATAAGAGCATGCAAATGTCTTATTTCTTATTATCCATGTATTTTTGACAAAGTTTCGCACGTGCTTCACCAGGTTCAGGTGAAGCAAGCTTGTCAGAAGCCAATAATATTACTCTGACTAAATGTAGGATACAGTCTTTGAACTTTGGTATCATTATACTTTCATATTTGTGATGTCTGACTTACTATTCCAAACTGGTTGCTGTCCTTTTCTTCGAAAGCATTCTTCATCGACTTGAAACCTTCTCGGAATTTTGCCTTAAGCCATCGTTCTACATTCAATGATTGTTTGCGCTCAATCTCACGCTTTCGCGGAGTTCTGTCTGAGATTTGGCCAGTAGCAGGAGGAGGAGGAGGAGGAGCTGTATAATAAAAGATCAATCAATCAACCTATCAATCAGTCAGTCAGCTAGCCAGCCAGCCAGACAGCCAGCCAGCCGGGCAATCAGTATGTAAATCAAGCATGCCATCAAACCAACCAAGCAATCAACAATCCAACCAATAAGTTAATCAAATAAGTCAATCACTAAGTAAAGAAGTATAAATACAGAAAATGTGTTTTAACTTATTTTGTTAACGATTTAAACAGTATAAGCATCGTGTCGTCCTCCTCACCACAGTCATTGTCGTCACTGTCCATGTCGGCGTAGGCAGGATAGTAGTAGTAGTAGTAGTAGTAGTAGTAGTAGTAGTAGTAGTAGTAGTAGCAGTAGCAGTTGCAGTTGCAGTTGCAGTTGCAGTTGCAGTAGCAGTAGCAGTAGTAGTAGTAGTAGTAGTACGTAGTACCTGAGGTTGGAGGCTCTTGTCTAATGCGTCCATCAGCTGTCTTGCAGAGGCTAATACCCAGAGCGTTCAGGAATCGCTCACCATTAATGGTACCAGTACACTCATGGTCGTACCTGAAATTATAATTGTAAAATATCAATATAAAAACCAATCATAAGTCAGCATTTCACATTTCCAGGAAACTCGCCTCAATGTAATAAATAAGCACTTGACCTGACGTCACTTAAGCTGACATCGCTGTCAGGCTTTTGTCAGATGGAGGTGACGAAGTGGAATGAGCAATAGAGGGGGCCATTTCTAGCTATATCTCATCCATGTCTCGCTATGCTTAGCCCTCTTTGAATACGTGTTGGAATCAATTTATGTACTTTGGACCCTGAATTACCAGAATCCCAATTTTAAGGTAACTATGTGGGTAAGCTGTTTAATATTTTGTAACTAATCTGACTGTCAATCAAATTCCTTTCTAATTGTTCAACAGAATGTTGATTATACCATAAATTCATCAAAGACATACATTTTCATACACTTGACAGACTTTTAGACCGTCATGACGGAGTTATAACACGTCAATATGAGTGTGGCGTCAGATTCAGGTGACATAATTGATTATGGAATACTTGAGTGACAGATCGGATTCCCAACCCCCATTAACTAATTTGACTAAATTCTTAAGAGTAATAGATGAGTGAGTGTTATAAATGCACGTTTAGAGTTGGAATGCCATGTCTTGAAACTGACACGATCCGCTTCCTGGATATGACGAATGTCAAAATATGACATATTGGGATGAAAGGTTTTAGATACCAAGATTCTATTGTTAACCATTTCATCAATAAATTCCATGTATGTCAATCTCAAGGAAGCAAACAGGAAATGTGTTGGCTATGTTGAAATTAACATGATTGGAAGCCATATTGTTGCCTTAAGCAGCAAAGGATTCCAGTCATATTGATTTCAAAATTTTCAACAGCATATGCTACACATCGCAAAGAATTTAATTTTTACAGGGATTTGACATTGAAATGGTTAATTTGATACAATGTATTTCTCTTATCAACATGTTCTAAAAATCTTAATAATTTAATTGTATTGTTCTTATATGAAAAATTAATCACTGTTAATAAATAATTGAAAATTGTATAGTTATTGGTATATTATTGATTCCATAGGAATCTTATAAACCTTGTGCAATGTAACTGACTCACTTGTCCCAGAGTTTCTTAAACTCTTCGTCATCCATGTAGAAGTTCATGCGATTCAAGGCATTTCTCATCTCAGCTCGCTCAATGTGCCCGGATCCATCCGGATTCAGTTGTGGGATCAAATCAGCTATATCCAGAAACCTTTACAGAAAATCACGAAAATATTGCAATGTAACTTCGATTTTAAGATTTTAATTGTGTCCATTTACAATACCCTTAAAACTGAGACAGTAAACGAATCTAGAATTGGTGCGGCCTTCAAGAAACGCCGCCGCCGCCGCCGCCGACGACGAGGACAACAACAATAGGCGTAGCATTGGTATTTAACCCTTTGCACCCTAAATTTCCGCTGTATCAGAATCACAATGTCAGGACAATAATACATTCATATATGCATTGAATATTGGAAACTAATTAGACAGGAACATGTTTCATCAACCGCTCGCAGAAATGATTTTTCATTGTTCCTGTTCAGTGTCATGAGGTTGGTTGGCCATTGGAAATATCACACTCGTGAAAATAAACAATAACTAGCGCTGCTAATGTGCACACTTCTCGTTTCGGACAAATTTTGCCCACATTCTCACCTCTGTCTCGCCCTCTGTTTGAGGTTGCCGTGTACTTGTGCAGCATTCATGATCACCTTGTCCTGCCAGTGCCGATGTACTGGATCCATCCAGCGAGGGTACTCACCATCAGACACATCTCTGTGAGAATATGAAAGAAACCCAATACGTGTATATAGCACATAATGTTTTATGGCTAAGAATAGCCTAGTGTGATACGGTATAGGACTCACGATGAAAGACAGGAGATTGAAGATGATCGATTAAATGATTGATTGGTCAATTGATCGATCGATCAAATCAAATCAAATTCGATTTATCCTATTAATCTTTTGGATACACATGATTGAATGATGCAATTCAGCATAATTGTATTGCTTTCATAATTAATTGACAATGGGCACAGTGTATATACATGTATAAAAACGGTATCTACTATCGTACCCGATGATGATGATGATGATTTCACATGTTAAATATTACAAGTAACAACTACTGCGATTAATGATAATATTTGACCACATTTTGCGTACCTGAAGTGGCTGAAGAACTCTGTGTAGTTGATTACCTCTCTCCTTTCAAAGCCAAGTCTCTGCATGAGCCGCGAGAATGAAGACTGGTTCAGCGGTCGATTAAGTAATGTCACAAGTATGCGTGACATTGCATCTCTGTGTGGAAATGAAACTCAAATTATAAATGTAGCCTATATTACAATCGATAGGGCGCCCTGTTATCCTTATATGTCTTTTACTGTGGGTGATTGAGGACGTGTGATGTAATTATAACATTACTGTCGCTAAAATTTGCCAACCTCCATACTAGATTCCAATCATGATTAACCTATCCAATAGAACATCGTCAGGACACTAGTAAATATAAATATGAATTCCTCAATTGCCGCAATTTGACTGATCGTTGTTGCAGACAAATGCAACAAGGACATTCAGAAAGCTTGTTGTTGTTGCAATCTATGGCGAGATTTCACAATTATCATCAACGTGAATGTAGAATGTGTCGACTTAAGTGGTGGGTCATTTCAACTATCATAGTTGGCATCCATTTGCGTGGACGCTTAAAGCATAATTAAAGTTATTGCTTATTTTGAAGAATGGGAATAAAGACGTTTGTCTATTTAACTGCACCACCTGGTCTTAATGTTGGATTGAATAATGGTGTTAACACCCAGAGTATTCCACAGAAATATAAATTTAGCTCCCATCATGGGTAAGTTGTTAGTAGGTGTAAGTGATATAGATATTTTCCTTAGATTTAAACGTCCAATTTTCGAATTAAACATTCTCATTTTTGTTTTAGCAATTAAATTTCGCTCATTATCATTTATAATATATCGCCATGCTTACCTTGTGACGTTGCCTTTCCCCTCTGGATCATTGTCTTTGAACTTTTTCTTGATTTCGTAAAAGTTGGATTTGATTTTCTGCTTCAGATTGACTTCCATCTAAAGTAATACAGCATAATATATGTTTAGAGTCTGGATAGCGGCTATGGGTAATAATAAATGTTTGCCTCTGTAGATACGCTTAAAATGTTATTCCGTAGATTTAGCCACACCCAGACAGAGAGGGACCCCGGGACACCATTGCGTATTGACAACAACGTGCTGAGAATAACGTGCCGTTATAAAACGTTGGTCGATTTAAAACTTTAATTTGACACTTGGTTAAGTTTGAGGCTATAAGTGGAAGCTTGGTCATCTTAATTTGCGACGTGTACAGTACCGGACGCATAGTGGGTTCGACTACTCTACTTTCATGGTTTCATCTGCTGTGATATATGGTAAATATAGAGGAAATTGTGTGAGTTTAAGTCTACACCTCAGCAATATGGAGACTTGATGGGCTCGTTGTAGGCATGTGGTTTGATCTATGTGTATAGTTGATTAGTCCTTATTCTAAGTGTGAACGGTGCCCACCTCTATAATTATAGGAGAGCGTTTGATAAGGTAGAATCCTTACACGAATTAGATACGTGCTGGGCTCTAGGTTACTGTTTGGGTAATTAGGGCCTACTCTGAACTTTAGCGGCACATGAATGGCGAATCACGTCTTTCAGACAATCCTTGGGATAGAACCGCATATGCTCCTAATTGTCGTCAACACATGGACACATTGGAGATATGTTCATTGATAAGGTGGTGCCATTAAATCCAGGCCACAATACGCTACGTTGGATATGTATGAGGAGCACCCCCCCCCACCCCCCCCCCACCCCTATGATGAGCTATGTTATTCCTGTATACAAAATGAAAACGTCTATAGATTTTAATTGGCGGTACTACAAACATGTAAAATTTACCTGAATCAAAAGTGTTCATGATTAATATATTTCATTCTCAATGTATAGAACTAGTTTCTGTACAAATAATCATAAGACATATAGGTGCTATTGAATAATTTGAAAATGTATGTATTCAAACATGGATGGCATATGTTATATGTACCTCATCTATCTCTATTCGCGCTTGTGTTGATGCTCGGGACATTCGACCGGACATCCTGCTCTCCAACTCTGGTCTACCCTCCAGCCCTGTGCGATTACCTGCGTGATGGAAGCAACATTATTAAAATGATATTGTACCTTCACTGATGCAGTGTAGCGAGGGATATATCGAGGGTGGTGTCGGGTGCATGAGTCCAAATGGTGAGTGGTTACTATGATATAGATAAATCAATTTCTAGCTATGTCTCGCTCATTTCTAGCTAAGAGCTGTCCACTTTTTACGCGTGATGGAATCGATTTGAAACTTTGAGACCTGACTTCACAGAATTTTCATTTCACGGTAACTATCATGTAATAAATTGTTTGTAACTAATTTGACTGATTGCAGGAAATGTCAATTTCCCTTTCTCCGAGATCTAACAATACTCACCATTCTGTTACTTCTGGCCTTGACAGCGGCTCTAGGATTATAGACTTAGAAAGCTTTACCGACTCCTGGGAACCGGGTACTCGGCTCCCAACTGCCGAGTACCCGTTTACCATAGAGCTCATATTGTTTGCATAGCCACCAAACAAGAGAAAACTATGGCTTGCCTCCGTGGGGCTGGGAGGCTGGGTCCGTAACAGAATGGTGAGTATTGTTAGATCTTGGAGAAAGGGAAATTGACATTTCCTGCATTCTCCTTCGATCAATACTCACCATTCTGTTACTTCCGATATACACCAGATTTGATCAGTAACCTGGTGGGAAGGGGCAAGCCATACATGCTAATTTTGCCCCTTGGAGAAAGATTTTAGACTTCAAACTTGACTAACGGAGACCTAAAAGGACCGTCAAGTTCACGGAACCGAATCACATTCGCGTCACAGCCCCCCCCCCTTTTTCCTCCTAAGAAAAGGGAGAGAACTAACGAACATGTATCTCGCCTGAAAACACCAATATGCCAAGAGGGTTAACTACTCCCTGCATATCGCTTGTATTAGCCTGGGAATGAGCATGAATATATAAGATGAATGAACATGATACATATACATAATACAAAAAACTCTCACTTGTTGAATTACCTTATGATAACAGGACTTCAGACGTACCGCCTCCAACCAATCACCGGTTCGGCCATCAGTGACACAATCTGGTTGACATCCTCTCGCCTGACCATGCCTGCTTTAGGTTCTTTTCTTACCGAAGTGAGAAAAGGGTGAAAAGCAGTGTGGTCACTAACTATCGTTTCAAAACAGCTAAAGCGAGTGGATTGGCTGAGTCTGACACATCCCTCATATAGTAATCCGTGAATGAGGACTCACAGTGCCATTGTGCAACGGCCATGATGTCCTATAACGGAACACCATTGTAAAGGGCGGTCGAGGCGGCTATTCCTCTGACATTGTCTGCCCTTACGCCTTGCACCTGGTGCCAAGTCACCATCTCGTGAGTAGTCTGAATGCATTCGACCACCCAACGAGAGATAGTATCCATGGATGCGGCGCCATAAGACTTATTATGGCAGATCCACAGATGTCTATCATTCGACCGTAACGAGTCAGTCCGTTTCTTGTACTTAGTCAAAGCACGGACCGGGCACCAGACACTGGCATCACGATCAAACCTAGTTAACTTCGGTATAATGATCGGTTTGCCGGGATATCTCAAAGATTGGTTCTTTGACATAACCTCTGCTCTTGGCAGAAGACGCAGACCTTCTCCAGAAACAATAAATCAGTTCCTCTCTGCCGAAAGCGCATGGATCTCACTGCGCCTTCTAGCTGAGGAAGCTGCCAATAGAAAGACCGCCTTTAGAGTCAAATGCTTTAGACTAGCCGAACGCAACGGTTCGAAAGGGTGCTTGGCCAGTACATTAAGCACTAAAGATAGACTCCAGGCTGGAATGACTACCGGTTGTCTCGGTCGGAGATTGCTCATTCCCTTCAACATCACATTTAACTGGGCCACCTCTGGACTATCCCTGTTGGCTAGACAAGGGATAACTGATGCCAAAGCTGACTTGTATCCAGCAACTGTGACGGGAGCTAGTCCTCAAAAGAACAGCTCACAGAGAAAGTCTGCTATTTGCTGATAGTGGATTGAAAGGTATCAATACCCTTTTCTTCACACCAATCTGCAAATCTGTTAACCTTGTTGTTATATGACTTGAAGGTTGACCTCCTTCTCGCAGCCGCGATGAAATCAGCAGCCTGTCGAGAAAAGCCTTCCGACGTGGAACATTGATTGATAACATCCACGCAGTCATTGAACATTTCGGGACGCTCGTGTAGGAAGCGTCCCTTGGCCTGGGAGATTATGTTCGGAATCTCGGGCAACTGCACAGGATTTTCCACCAGCAGATCTAGAAGATCCGTGAACCACGCCCTGCTCGGCCAATACGGCGCTATTAGCAGGACCAGACACGGTTCCTCCCTGACCTTCACCAATACCTTCGGTAGAAGAATGGTGGGTGGGTACCCGTAAGCGTGCATCCCTCTCCAGCTTATCGCCAGAGCGTCTGTATCGACGGCATTTGGATCTGTAATCGGCGAGACATATGTCATGATTTGAGCATTTTCCTTTGTGGCGAACAAGTCCACGTTGGGTTTGCCCCAATGCTCGAAGATCCGTCGCAGAACTGGAGGGTTGAGGGACCATTCTGTTGGCAGGATTCTCTGTCTGCGAGACAAAGCATCCGCCAGAATGTTCAATTGGCCAGGAATACGAGCTGCTTTCAAAACAACCGAGTAATTCCTGCACCATTGAATCAAGTGCCACACCCTGATACACAGAGTGGGCGACCTGGTCCCGCCTTGGCGATTTATATATGATACTACTGTCGAATTGACCGACCGTATCAATATCACCCTGCCCCTGATCATCGGAAGGAACTCTTCCAACGCCAGTTCCACTGCCATCATTTCCAACAGATTGATATGCAGCTGACTCTCCGGGAGAGTCCATGTGCCCGAGACCTGGTTCTCCCAGGCAGGCACCCCACCCTCCAGCGATGCATCCGTGTAGACGGACAGCTGGGGGCGGGGTAGGTGCAGCAAAACCCCTAATAGGAGATTCTGACGCTGTTTCCACCATAGAAGATGCGATATTATCGGCTCCAAATCTGGCAACAGTTTTGACAGGGGTTCTGTTCTCTGTTTCCACAGAGACATCAGATACAACTGGATAGGCCTTCGCATTAGAGCATCGTACGGGATAACCTGCTCCATGGAGACCATCATGCCCAGCATCTGTAGGAACCGCCTCACCTTGAATGTGGTTTCCCACTCGAAAACTCTTGAGGATGGCTAACAGAGACACCACTCTGGGCTCTGACGGGTAAACCCTGCCCTCCTCGAGGTCGAATCGCATCCCCAAATAAACGAAACGTTGAGTGGGCGTCAACTCGGATTTCTCCTCGTTGACTATGCAGCGTAGATCTGAAAGTAACTTCAGAGTCAGAGCAGTATCCACGTTCAACCTGGCTGCCGAGTCTGCCTTAAGCAGCCAGTCGTCTATGTAGGCGTGTAGCGCCACGTTCTCTTTTCTGAGAAACGCTGTCACCGCAAGGACCACGCTTGTGAAAACCCTCGGAGCTGTCGACAGGCCAAACGGGAGACTGTAAACTCCCATACTTGATTCTGAAACGCAAATCTCAGAAACCTGTGCCAACTCCGATTCATAGGAATGTGGAAATATGCATTTATCAGATCGATCGATACACACCACATTCCTTTCCTCAATCCCGCATTACCGACCTCGGCGTTTCCATCTGGAACCGAGGCGTATGGATAAACCAATTTAATGGCCTGAGATTGAGTATGGGTCTCCATCCCCCTGTGCTCTTGGGGACAAGGAACATGTTTGAATAGAAGCCTGGAGTGTTTTGATTTGCTGGTTTTGTTGCTCCCTTCAGAAGCAAACCCGACACTTCCTTTTGAACGGCTTCTAACTTGTCTGGCTCCCTTGGTACGGGTGTCCAGACAGGTGCCAAAGACAGATTTTGTGGTGGAAAGTCCCACCACTCCGGCATGTAACCCTGGGATAACCATCCCAGGACCAGACTGTCTGACGTCACACCTTGCCAGGCCTCGACGAAACGCATGAGCCTTCCACCCACCATAGACGCCTCGACGTCTAACGGGGTTGTCCGGCTCGCAGTCCGCCCCCCCCCCCACTCTTTCTTAACGAGAGAGAGAGAGAACCATTTCGTTCTAGGCACGACGGGTATAACTGGCACCGCTGTTCCTGTCGCACAGGCGCGGTCCAGGCGGATATGAAGGGAGCTTTCATACCCTCAGGTACGCTTCGGCCCCTTCTGTCCGCCCTTTGAGGCCTTACCCTTACACTTCCCCTTGCCCTTCCCGCCTCTAGGGCGGTCAGGAGCAACATTGGGGAGGGTAGGCGCCTCTACAACCTTCCTGGGCTTCTTCGCCGGCGGCGGCTATGAAACCCCAGCTGAAGCAGAAGTCGCAACAGGCCTAGCTTTCGCCTTGCCCTTATGCTTCTTCTGCTCCTTTGAAGGTTGTCCCGTTAGCGGTTTCCCCACAGGCCCTAGTGCATGCGCTTGCCGCGCTAGCTCTAGCTGTAGGTTTACCGCTAACCGATTCTGCGCGATACTGGCGGTATCCTCTAAGATGGCCCACGCTTGGCCACCGAAGATGCTAGGCCCTGTCAGGGGTGTCCCAAGGAGACGCTCCCTGACTGCCATAGCCGGACGCATATGGTCAATGACCATTTGCCTCCTGGATTTCGTCACACGCGCTTGCACCCTTGCCAATGCGTCCATCGACAGCACCAGGCCGTCATTGACACATGAAAGCGCCACAGGTGGCACAGGGTGGCCTGCCCCGCTTCAGCCCACACCAACTGAAGGAGACGATAAGAGTGGTTGACAGCGCTCATCGCTGCCCTCACACCCTCATCGCATAGGGACAGGACTTCTTCCTGGTGTACCTGAGACTTGTCCACAAGTGCCGGACCGGAGTGACCCGGCACGGCACTCTGGACGCCCAGTACCCATCGGTCATCCTCCGTGACCGACGGGACTACACCATACCTGTCGTATTCCCCCCGCGGAATACGACATCTTGCCCGCACCTCCCGGGAGGCCGCAGGGAGCTGACCCTTGGTCATCAGTTGTTTGCTATAAATAGCATCCAACCATTCTATGAACCGTGGATCCAGTCCCACTGACTGGATCCGGGCCGCGGGCAAAATCCCCATCCTGATCGACGCAACCGACGGACGGGGCGCATCTTCATCGGCCGTGGCCGAAACCACAGACGGGTCAACCCTGGCTAGCCACGCCAGAGCATCTGACCAATCTACCTCCGCTGAAGACACCCCCGCAAACACGTCACCCGTTGACGTGCTCACGGGTCTGCCAGCCACGGCCTCCCAGCAAGGAGCCACGGCTGACACGCCAGGCACTCCGGTACCACATGGTTCCGCCGCCACCCCATGAAACACTCCGGTCCATGGGGTAGGTCCGCACGGAAAACCGTACGGACCCGTAGCAGTCGCGGAACCATAGCCGGACACGGGCGCCCACGGCACCCCACGTCCGACTGCCGGACCAGGCGAGATAGGTGAGTACCACGCCCGGCCCGGCACACCCGTTCCCGTGACGGCTGGTGCCAAACCAAGCCGCACGGAACCGGTGCACGGTAACGGATTTGCCTCAGCCACAGGCGGAGCCGCTGACCTGGCTTGCGCCAAACCAGACAAATGGAGGCCGGCTCCGTCTAGGACGGAATCAACCTCCATATTCTCCACCTGCGGCTTCACGGGCCGCAGCAACCTCTCCTCCTCGGCCTCCTCGTCTTCAGACTCCGAAGAGTCGTCACTAGACGAGTCAACCATGGAACCGTCCTGGCGGACGGCTCCCACACCTGACGGACCGGCCACCGCTACTGGACCACCCGGAGGTGGCCGCAGAGAAACAGAAACCCGTCTGGCCGAAGCCAGACGGGACTGCCAGGGGGCCGTACGAGACGGCCCCCTCGGTAACCAGTCCAGAATCCTGTCCGAGGACAGGATCCGTACCAGGCATGGGGAGAAACTGCCCCCCAACCTTTGGTAGCAGGGACGACACCAGCGTGGTCAGAACGCTATGCAGAAAAACCCTGCAGAGCTGGACCAAACCACGCCGGCGGTGCCATCTCCGCCACCTCCAGCTGGGGACATGGAGCACCCGCACCGGCCGAACCGGGCGCTCCACGATTTACTCTCGGACCGCCTGACCCCGCGTCAGACCCAGCCAAGTCCTTCTGGGCAAGGAACTTAACCATCGTTTCGACGGACCACACTGCACAAACATTACACCTATGATCTATATTACACAGGGCACACATAAAACAGACATGGTCCTTGAACATTACACGGACAAACTTATGGCAGTCGTCACATGATGGCGGGGCTGGCTTGGCCTATAAAATAAGCACAAACCTACAATAAACAAGTGGAACGAGACCCGGATGGAAGGCAGACAATTAATTTTCAAATAATTTGACTCATAAATTAACCGTAACTTCCCCGCACCCCACCCCGCCACGTTACAACAACGATCGCATTGATTATGACGACAAGTACGCGGCGGGCACAACACACCCATAATAGATCCTCCAGGATGTGTAACGGCTCCAGGAATCATATCGCATAGCATTCAGGGTATATTTACTAATCAATATAAATTATACTCCTAACGAACGCAGCACGATATGTGAAGAAAACAACAAAATGTATAACAAACTGCTGTCTCACACGGTAAAACCGCTGACCACACATCTACTCAAGAATTTTGAAACCACCGATCATTGCAAACCGATCGTGATCGCACGTAAACTTGATCATTCTAAAGTTTCCGGTACCATTTTTAGTACGCAGCACCCAGAATAAGCTGCGCGAATTAATGAAAAAAAATTTCTTCACATAAACATCCGAGCGACCGGGTGTGACGTCACCCGCTCGGATTCTACGGAGAACGACGTCAGCCGATATTCGTGTTAGAAATACCGTAGCAAACACCTATTTTCATATCTGCCGATCGCCTGTTGGGGTTTAAAGAAGGCGATCGTCTGGCATATATCGTTGTTAGCACACGTCCCATATTCTATGGGGACAGAAATTGGAACATGCGACACAACGAAATTTAGAGACCTAAGTCTTTTAACTATGGATAATAAAGAACAATACAACCTGGTTGTCTTGGGCGGTATTCTCCATAGTCCTTAGTTAATCCTTTCAGAACACACAAACTATCACTGATTAAAGACTTAGATTATTTTAAAACACTAAAATCCTTAATGCAAAAAGCATGTATTGCTCTTGTCGCTATGCAAACAAGAATGAGCTCTATGGTAAACGGGTACTCGGCAGTTGGGAGCCGAGTACCCGGTTCCCAGGAGTCGGTAAAGCTTTCTAAGTCTATAATCCTAGAGCCGCTGTCAAGGCCAGCTGTATATCAGAAGTAACAGAATGGTGAGTATTGATCGAAGGAGAAAACTGTTGTTGGCAACAGCTACAAGACAAATAAGTTTCAACATATTTAATAGAATATTTATTAAAATCTAAATTCATTAAAGACATACAATTTGTAAGTTTTCATGACGGAGTTACGCCATTCTGATTTTGACGTAAGCTAACACGTGACGTAGTTAAATATGACTTCATATAATTGAGTGACAGCTCTGATCCCTCAATTGAGATGCTATCACAGGATACCGATATCCATCCAACCACATCCCAAACAACCCCACGCCCTTGAGTGACCTTATGCAATAGATATTAATTAGTTTTCGCCATTTGTTGATCGAATAAAACAAAATTTGGTAGATAAATTCGTTTTGTCAATATCACGTTCATGTTCAACTTTATTTTAATATCAATTTGAATTCTAAAAATGAATGGATCACATCTCCAAATAGCACAGTTGCTACCCTTGATAGAGTGTCAAAGGATTGAAACCGATGTGGATATTTAGAGATTTGAATCAAATAGGATAATACATCAATGTTGTACTCTCTTCAAAGTTTCACCCATATTATGTGAACATTTAGTCGGAGTCTGCTCTGACAACATTGCTATTCCCTGTATGCTATAGTAGACACTGATAAAAGATATTTATTTATATTTGACAATGGCATCGTTCATAGATGCAGAAAGTGGAGCAACCACGTTTAATCGAATTGACTCCAAACCATCCAGTATATTTAATAATGGTGAATCCAATCTACCACTCAACTATCTGACGTCATCATCAAACGATTGCAACATAGCATATGTTAGCTGACGTCACAATCAAAATGACGTAGCTCCGTCACGAAAATCGAAGTCTGTCACACAAAGTGTACGAATTGTAAGGTCATTGGTGATTTTGCAATTTAATAAACATTCTGCTGAATATTTTGAAATTAATTTGACTTCGAGCTGTTGCTGTCTTATGCAGCAACAGATTCCACTCAAAACAGTTTAAAATCAAAATATTCGAAAAGCTTCTCAGAAATTTCGATTTGGGGAAAATCAAGTTTCAGATCGATTCTAACACAGCTAGAAATGGGCGAGCATAGGTAGAAATGGATACTTCTATTACCTCCATTGGGACGAGGTTTATGGGAATTCGCGATGAACGTGGTTAAAATAAAGGGACCGTCGTGCATTACAATCAATATGCGCTTCGCTAATGGGACAGTTTGCGCTCGCACGTCAGTAAGCCTTTAACCATCGAATTTATTCAAGAAAATTTAAATTTTCTCATAGAAAATGTCCATTTGCAGACCAAGAGATTATTTCTTGAAAATTTACCACTGGAATGACTGGCTCGGTTATCGAGCCAGTCATTCCAGTGGTAAATTTTCAAAAATAGCCTTCTTTTGGTCTGGACATTGCTCAAGACCACAGTCTGCAGAAGGCGTTTTGTGTGATATGAGTGTTAAATGGCTAACCTGTTTATAGAATACCATGTACAAGAGATTCTGTATGATGTTGGAAAGGCTATGTTAAATATGTTTACGCTAATTTGTCAGGAAAATGTTGCTGTCAAATGTGTCTCTTATCCTTCAACAGTTTAGCTGCATTATTCAGTTAACTATCAGACACTCAGACTGCTAGGCTTAGATTTCAGAATTGAAGAGTTAAGCAAATATACCTAACAATTTTGCATCATGAAATAGGACGGTTTCCTGTGTTTGTATAATAACGTTTTATTTACCTGCACTTAAGTAAGTTTACCTCAACAACACTCGATTTAATGTACTCCCAGATTGATTTATATTCAGTTAAGTATAGCGATATTGAGTTGTAGATAATGCGTTATATTTCCCTCATATCATTATCACTATGAGTGGTAGAGTATCGAACTGTGCACCATGCCCGCCCCACCCACACCCACATTACTGTGCACCATGCCCGCCCCACACACACACAAATTACTGAGCGGCGTGGTTGCTAGCGCGTGTGCGTGCGTGCGTGCGTGTGCGCGCGCTCGCGAAGGGGTGTGTGTTCGTTCGTTCGTTCGTTCGTGTGTACCTGTGTGCGTGCGTGTTCCCTAAGTTTCCCGGTTAAATGCAAACAAGAAGATCAGTACTGATCACATGTCCCCCGACGGGTGTTGTTAGTAACACAAATTTTTGAGATTCCTGCCTTTACCAAATTGCGTGTGTGACTGTGTGTATAATCATGTGAATCTATGGTGGCTACAACGTTACATATAATATCTTGACTTCTATGTCATTCAAGGGGGATAACTTCATCACATCTAGACGCACGTCGCTGAAACGCAATCACCACCGAGGCCTCGTCATAAGGAATCCCTATTCCAAATTTGAAATAAATCCATGCAGGCTAGCTAAAGGTATTGAACGGAAACCAAATTTTCCTTGACTTCTATGTCATTCAAGGGGGATAACTCCATCACATCTGGACGCGCGTCACTGAAACGCAATCCCCACCGAGGCCTCGTCATAAGGAATCACTATACCAAATTCGAAAGAAATCCATGCAGGCTAGCTAAAGGTATTGAACGGAAACCAAATTTTCCTTGAATTCTATGTCATTCAAGGGGGATAACTCCATCACATTTTGACGCGCGTCGCTGAAACGCAATCACCACCGAGGCCTCGTCATAAGGAATCGCTATACCAAATTTGAAATTAATCCATGCAGACTATGTAAAGTTATTGAATGGAAACCAACTTTTCCTTGGATTTTATGTCATTCAAGGGGGATAACTCCATCACATCTGGACGCGCGTCGCGGAAACGCAATACCCACCGAGACCTCGTCATAAGGAATCACTATACCAAATTCGAAATAAATCCATGCAGGCTAGCTAAAGGTATTGAACGGAAACCAAATTTTCCTTGAATTCTATGTCATTCAAGGGGGATAACTCCATCACGTTTTGACGCGCGTCGCTGAAACGCAATCCCCACCGAGGCCTCGTCATAAGGAATCGCTACACCAAATTTGAAATTAATCCATGCAGACTATGTAAAGTTATTGAATGGAAACCAACTTTTCCTTGAATTTTATGTCATTCAAGGGGAATAACTCCATCACATCTGGACGCGCGTCGCGGAAACGCAATACCCACCGAGACCTCGTCATATGGAATCACCATGCCAAATTTGAAGTAAATCCATGCAGGCTAGCTAAATGTATTGAACGGAGACCAACTTTCCCTTGAATTCTATGCCATTCAAGTGGGATAACGCCATCACATCTGGACGCGCGTCGCTGAAACGCAATCCCCACCGAGGCCTCGTCATAAGGAATCACTATACCAAATTTGAAATAAATCCATGCAGGCTAACTAAAGTTATTGAGTGGAAACCTAAAGTGTGACCGACGGACGGACGGACTGACTGACGCACGCACGCACGCACGCACGCACGCACGCACGCACGCACGCACGCACGCACGCACGCACGCACGCACGCACGCACGCACGCACGCACGCACGCACGCACGCACGAACGCACGAACGCACGAACGCACGAACGCACGCACGCACGCACGCACGCACGCACGCACGCACGCACGCACGCACGCACGAACGCACGAACGCACGAACGCACGAACGCACGCACGCACGCACGCACGCACGCACGCACGCACGCACGCACGCACGCACGCACGCACGCACGCACGCCACCTATTACTAGTGTCCCTGTCGACCGCCGTCGGGGGGGGGGGGGGGGACAATTATAACTAAATATCAACAAATATGCTATATCTGTGAAGAGTTGGAAACTGAGGTTACAGTTGAATTCAATAACATGTCAGCCTATGTGAATAGAATCTCAAATAGTTATGTTGAATTATGTACATTTTAACCATAGCCATAACCATTATGAAACTTTAACTTTTTAGCGACTAAAATTCTAGCGTCTCAATTACAAGGCACCCTTGAAACCGGATGCTGTCATAGGCAGCAACAGCTCCCAGTCAAATCTGTTTCAAGTTAGGCCATAATCAAAATAATCGAAAGGAATTTACGCTTTCTGGCTTGTACGGGTTAAATGGTTAACTGAACAACCTATTTAATAATACTCAATAAGGAATCATTCGGCTTTTAAATTACTATAAACTCACATACATATATCGTTATCAAGGTTGACTTAACGCTTAGGTTTGAGCGCATTAAGAGCAATGTAAATGTACGACATAGTGGAGCTGGCCCGGGTTGATATTTCATCTTGAGGCCACTCCGCGTGGGGTGTTATTACAGTATTATAATGATAATATTATGTATGCACAAGCGTGGTATGATATAGATTATGCTTAAAGGATTTTTTTTCGTCTGAGTACTGACTAGGCCTATACATGCCAACCGAAAATATGGAATTAACCATTGTCTCCCTGACGGCAAATGCTTAGGTCTAATTGCTACAGAGACTGTATATTAAAGTATTTATTTTAGTAGGGATTTGTCATTGAAACGGCTAAGAGCAATGTTGTCGTAATTTGTTGGTGTCATCGGCCGACCTCCATCCCAAAGTAAATTTAGCACTACGAGCATTCACCTATCTTATATCTGGAAACATCATGCCATAATGTGCAGATAATGCCTAGAGATTATATTTATGCGTGGACAACTGGAGATATGATAATATCGATTCGAATAGGTTAACATGTTACACATTAATAAAACAGGGTTTTTAATTTGAAACAAACCTACAGAAATTAGACAACAGATAATCGTTAATACCATGCCAGTTAGAACACTAAAGCATCGCTTAGCAATAGAAGATAGAATTAACGCTGAGTGGGAACTGATAGAATGGATCATAGAAGATGAAATACACATTCTCTTCGTATGCCCGAGATAGGAAATAGAGAGAACTAAATTTGGATCTGCGTATGAGAATATTAAGGGGCTGCTCAAATTATGCAACAACCCTGTTTTAAGTAGACTATTAAAACTTTTATTACATTCTACGAAAAAACAGTAGCTGTTCCGTGTTGAAAAGACAATCAATTATTATTATTATTATTATTATTATTATTATTATTATTATTATTATTATTATTATTATTTTTATTAATATTAATTAAAATAATATACTTTGACTATCTTACCAAATATCGGGATTTTTGTCTTGTTCGGATCGCCATGCGCGACCTCTACCCCTTCCGGAATACTCTCGTAGACGATTGGAGCCAGCTTCTGCTTCTTTCCGCTTCCAGGACCGGAGATACTCCTTCCTCCAGACGTGTGGAGTCTGCTTGGTGTCGTGTACTTAGTCTCATTGGCCAGAGGGCGACCTGAGCGCGACGGAGGTGCCTGACATCTATAGGACGGTATCTGATCTTTGATATGAATGATGCTTTCACTTGTCGCTGGGCGTGACCCTGCTCTGGACATACCTCTCACATCTAGATCCCCCGGATTGGTCATCCTTGACAGAGGGTGTTGAATCTCTGGAAGAACGGGTCCTGGCATACCATGACCAAACTTTTGCATATGACCGCTCAGTTGAGAGGGAGGACGTGATAAGAGAACTTGAGACATTTTTTTTAACGATTTTGTGACGTGAAGTGAATTCCTAATGTGTATATCTATATATCTATCTTCACGATAGTCCTGCTTATATTTACTGCTGCTTCTATATCATATGTTATGAGTTATCTAGCTCTAGCCATGTCTAAGCATTCGATATATCACTGAGCGGTTGCTAAATAAAACACATGTAACGATAACTATTCTCCACACACAACTAATAAATATTCCATTTTGTATCTCTTAAGTCTAATGCTACAAATACCTTTGTTTTAGAATAAATCTAGATCCACTAATAATATGAAAAGTATTTATTACTTATATACATATTTCAAACATTTATTCTATTGAGAATGTGCATATCGTGCGACCTCTACACAGAAAACAAGCGAGCCTTGACAACGCTTGCTTGGTAACCTATGTGCTTGGTTGATTAATTTGACAGTTAGCATGTTTTGGCTCGTATGTTCGTCTTAGAGTTAACCCTTTGTTATCTTTGATATTATACAAGACCTGTATTATAGAGTACAAAGCATGAAAATTCTGATATTGTACAAACAACTTGATTGAAGTCGTTGTTCCATAGGCACCAACGACTTTCAGTCAAAATTGTTTGCAAGATAATAAGCATATTCTTAGAATAGTATGTAACAAATATTATCTACAAACATGTATCGTGAAATGGGTTATAATTTTATAAAGGCGGTCTATTCAAACTGCCTCAAGCGGGACCGATTTTGCTTATTGTTGCAAACAATTGCCTATTACATTGCAGGTGAATATGTATTTGATTTTGAACCGTTCGATCGATCGAAGATTAGTTAGCTTTGCTGAGAGAACATTGTATTTCAACATGTTCATACAGAAACGTCACGTATAAAACGCTAGCTATCAGATAGATAGCAATACCGAGAAATATCTTGTATTAATTAATCACACAGCACATGAAATTATGTGTTTGAATGAAAGCTTAAGTAAAATACCTAAAGTTAATTCACGTTTCCAGAGTACCTACCCATCATATGACGTCATAATGAACTGCGTGATGTGTAGAGTGACATCATAATGAATGACGTCATGAATGACGTCGATAAGTACGTCACGAACGCATATTTGAAGACGGTCTATGCGTTGTTGTACAAATTGTTTGCTTTTACTATTTAATAAATATTCTGTTGAATACAGCACCCAGTCAAATTAGTTACAAAATATTCAACAGCTTCCCTGTATAGTTTTCAGGAAATTGATAGCTAGGGCATTCGGGGATCGATCAATCCTAACACGGCGAGGTGTGGGTGGAGCTTAGCTAGTGATGGGCGGAGCATAGCTAAAAATGTAAACGTCCATTAAGTATATTATGTTAATGGGATTAGCGTCGTGTTATAAAACGGGCATTAAAGGTGGCAATACGTTTAATCCGTTATTTAAACTTTTTTTCAATCTAGGCAGTTGGTTTTACCATTTACCAGTTAAAAGGCTCCGACCTATGAATACATTGTCAGATGCGTGAGGAAATTTAGAACTACCTTATTGACTCTCAAGATGTAGCATAGTGTGCCTATAATTCGGTAGGCCTATATTGAATTTATCAGGACCATAGTCCACTGGGCAGTGAGGGGGAGGGGGCTTGGAGGATGTGTTCCCTTTGCATAAACGTCCCCCAAAGAATATTGAAAATTAGATTAGCTGAGAAGCTATTTAGTGGCTTGTCAGCGCATCTAATTGTCATTTTCTACTGGGAGGACCACCCCACCCACCACCCAATCGAACCCACGTCTATGGGCATACTGCCATTTCATACATTATGAGTGATAAATAATATCCTTATTTTGCTTCGATTGATGATATTAATTCTTAATAAAATTTGGTCAGAAATTTAATCTTATCACAATAATTCTCACTGATCTCCCATGGTCGTTATAATTTTGTCTTCGCAACACAAAATTTACTTCGTACTATTGCTATACCTCGATCATTTCTAGCTAAGCTCCGCCAACTCTTCTAAGCATATGTCCCTAAATCGATTTTGAAACTTTGCAACATGAATTCCCTGAACCTAAGTTTCAAGGTAACTTTCCAGGTAAGCTGTTACATATTTTAAAACTAATTAGACTGGGAGCTGTTGCTGGATATGGCAGTAACAACAACTCCCAGTCAAATTAGTTTCAAAATTTTCAGCGTAATGTGTATTAAATTGTTACTTTATCAAAGACATACGCTACACTTGATAGACTACACTTTAGCGGCGGACTTTTTGATTATCATGACGGGCTGCGTCATTTCAGTTGTGACGTCAGCTAACACGTGACGCATTTGACTCTGATGTGACAGTGTGGGCTGTATGATAATGCTAAGAATCGTGTTGGAAATGTTTCACAACACGTACGGTATAACATATTTTTTTTACAAATTAAGGATGGATCGCTCTTCTAACCCCTACAGGGGGGTGGAGGGGGGGGGGGTCCGCTATGGTGGGAATAATCACTTCTAGATTCTAGAATACCAGCCTCAGGTTTTATCTGGACCCATTCGTCAATAACGGAGTAGGCCGTGCGATTTTAACTTTTGAGGCTAGGGCGCCAGTCAAGACAGGGGATCGAAAATCGAGATCCGTTTTGTGGTGGAGCATTACATCTAGAATACCTGACGACGGAGGAGTAGATATTAAAATTTTTAATTGTGGAGCGGGTGGGTCATCATTCAAAACCAACCAGTTTGGTGAATCTAAAATTGGGCTCTGCAATGATGTCGCTATTTACGACGAGGGCGGGCCGGAGATCACATCCCTGAGGTTTTATCACGATGCAATTATCAATAATAGAGGTTGCGATTTAAAATATTAAAGGCATTACAGCCATTATAAAGGGCACCAAGGGGTGAATAAAAATTCGGGAGTTGGCCGGTGGGTGGGGCGGGGGTGGACGTAAATGAATGAGGGTGTGACCGTGATAGTCAGTGGCTGACATTTGTGACGTCACGGTGGCGAAGTTACCCCGGCTAGCGAATACTCGAACTCACGCTTGTGTATTACGGAAGTCTATTCATGTAGGAGCTACCATCACATTTAGAGCCACGTGACCCACAAAACAACCTGTCTTAAAAACAACTATAACTTAACGCGCACGAAAATGTTATTTAAAGCAACTATTTTATGGGTTTTTTAAAGAATCAGTGCTTCAAGTTCGTCTCGTAAACGGGCTCTTAGGCACAGATAGGCTTCAGTTGAGTTGGATGACTAACAGATTCTCACAATAAGTCTTTACCATGAGCCTGATCACAGAGTGGCTATACCCGTTGTCATTGATGATATTTAGGCATTGCATTTTCGCTGTTATTTACATTTTTTCAAGGGTGTAAAAAATTGGGGCTGTTATCGTCCCTGACAGGTGTGTAGTTATCCCCGGTTTCAGTCTCGCACTATGACATGCCTGAATGCAGGCTCGGCATCATCGAGGGCAGGGTTTATGCAACTCTGAGATTGGCGACTCACCAATCCATTCACCACTGTCAGGTAAAATGACGAATTCGGCTGATTAAATAGTCTCAGATGCGTGGCGTCGCATCAATCTTTAATGTTCGCTCGCGATTAATAGAATGACACAAAGTTTGTGTTTAAGTAATCCGATCACCAGATGCTACAGTAATCTTGCAAGCTAATTGAGGACAAGAGTTTCAAATTTAATAACAGTTTTTTAAATTATGGGTCAGATCCAAACTTCAAAACCACGCTGTTAAAGCGGAAGAATGCAGTTTCCAATGATATTAAATAGCATAAGAATCGTCCAGGTTGTTCCGAGATGAGGCCTGAGGCAGTCCATCAACATTTTAAACTGGATTACTTGGTCGAGGACGCGTTATCGCCAACATCGACGTTCACCGCTTTGATCAATTGACACACATAAAATGTAAATGTCTCCTTGCATTCCCGACTCGTGACTCATATCGGTAATTCACATAACAAAAATGGTTGAATTCCATCCAATGGTTTCGGAGGAGTTGTATTACAATCGATTTCCATGCACACGCGCATATACGCATGCAGTTACGCACGCACACGCGCGCGCGCACGCACACGCTATCACCATCCACGCGCGCGCGCGCATAGGAACTATGGTTGAATTCCATCTAATGGTTTCGGAGGAGTTGTGTTTCAATCGATTGTACGCATGCAGCTACGCATGTACACACGCACGTACGTGCGCATGCACAAGTAAGCACTCCACCACGCGCGCGCACACACACATACCCATCTTCGTTTCCCTGTAGTTGTCACACCTGCAACAACAGACCCTAGTACAAGCGCCTCGTCATAGGTAAATGTATGAAACCCACCCGACACCCCACCCTGATGCAAATTTGTCTGAGAAAACCCAGTGAAACAGCTATCAATAAGTTCTGGACTGAGAGTCTCATAAAGACTGCAAACAGAAATAAACCGTATGCTGTTTTGCTGCAGCAGTACGCAAAATTAGAACCACACACCACATATGGAAGTATGTGTAAGTCATGACTGGCAAAGTTAAAATGAAAACTAATATATATATATAGGCCGAATTTTCACAACTGAACTAAACTGAACTATGCATGGAAGATGATCAGTTCTTTCCAATCAGTGTATATATATATATATTATATAGTTCAGTTGTGAAAATTCGGCCTCTTTATTAGGAGCACACAGGTTGGCCTGGTAAGAATATGTCAATCAGGTTATCCTCGGGATCATTATTTCATATGCGAATATTTATAAAGTTTGCATATTAGCATAGATCTACTATGACGACACATGATTAGTAGGCCGAACGGTAGTAAAATCGTGACTGACTTTCGGTCAAACGGATCCCACCTGGCGCATCACTCATACTCGATCTGTTGGCATCAGTCATCATTCACTAAATAATATCGCATGTCGTTGCACGTACATTCCAGATGCTCGGAAGAAGAAGTTGAATTGCCTAGCCGTTTAGACATACATCTAGAAGTGTTACGGTAGTTTGCCAGACCCATTGGTTTTCAGATTGCTCGGTTAATGACACATCATTGCAAATCGCCACATTGACCGCTTTCATCTTTTTCCCCAACCCAACCCCACCACTGGCTGCTAAGCCAAATGTAAATGTCCTCTTCCACTCCAAAATCATATGGGTGACTCACATGCATATGGAGTTTGGTTGATTTCTATCCAACTATCTTTGAGAAGTTGCATTACAATCAATTACTTGATCTTTCAACATCCCACCCCTGGGGATAGAGCCAAATGTAAACTTACCCTTGCACTCCACATACCAAATTTGGTTTAATTCCGTCCAACAGTTTCGGAGGAGTTGCGTTTCAATCAATTGTTTTCCCTTTTAACACCCCCACCCTGACTCCACCACAAGCTACATCCTTTCCTGGGACAGAGCCAAATGTAAATATACTCTTGCACTCCACAATCATATGTGTAACTCACAAAACAGATTTGATTGAATTCCATTTAGCGATTTGGGAAAAAGTTGCGTTACAATATATGTAACCTTGTAACCCTGCCCTGGGACATTGGCAGCTACTAGAGATTGGTCGGGCAAGTTGTGGAAGTGTCTGTGAGACAGACACAGAAACACAGCAGGGCGGCATAATACCAAATTTTCTTTGAAATAGGTTGGGATAACTATCCTAGTATGCTAAGCTAGCCTAGTAGGCTAGTCTAGTATGCAAGGTTAAAATGTTATCCGAGTAGGCTAGGCTAATAAGTTAGGCTAGGTTTGTAGGTTAGGCTGGTGGCTAGGCTAATAGGTTAGGCTAGGATAATCTGTTAGGCTAGGGCTGTAGGTTAGGCTAGTATGCTGGCTAAGCAGGCTAGGCTAGGCTAGGCTAGGCTAGGCTAGGCTAGGCTAGGCTAGGCTAGGCTAGGCTAGGCTAGGCTAGGCTAGGCTAGGCTAGGCTAGGCTAGGCTAGGCTAGGCTAGGCTAGGCTAGGCTAGGCTAGGCTAGGCTAGGCTAGGCTAGGCTAGCTATTATGTTAGATTACGCCAGTCTAGCATACTCTAGCAGGCTAGCCCTTGCCTTGTCTAACAGGCTAGCCTAGTCACCCAGGCAGGCTAGCATAGCCAGTCAAACAGGATAGCCTAGATGCCCTAGCAGGTTAACTTAGCTACCATAGCAGGCTAGACCAGACATCTTGCAGGCTAGCCTGGCTGCCTGCCATAGTAGGGTAGCCTGGCAACCTTGCAGTCTAGTGTAGCCTCCTTAGTATGATAGCCTGGCCACGCTAGTAGGCTAGACCAGGAGACGAGGATGGCTGCTAGGCACAGCTTGTAGGCTTTGTCAGTAGGCAGGCTGGTAGGCTAGGCCAGTAGGCTATGTCAGTTGACAAGCTAGTAGGCCATTCGGCAGGCTGGCTAGAATGGTAGATCAATAGTAGAATGCTATACGAGTAGTCAGGTTAATAGGTTATATGACAGGCTAGTAGGTATGGCTAGGAGTCTAGGTTAGTAGACTACCCTAGAAGACTATGCTAATAGGCGAGTAGACAAGAGTAGAAGGCTACATTGGGCTAGTAATCTAGTAGACTAGACTAGAAGTATATGCCAGTATGCAACTAGACTAGGCTAGATGTCTAGTCTAGACGTCTAGGGTAGTAGGCTAGGAGACTAATATAGAAGTCCTGTAGACTAGACGAGAAGTCTAGGCTATTGTGATACTAGGCTAGGCTTGAAGTCTAGGCTAGTAGGTTAGAATTCTAGGCTAGGAGTGTAGGCTTGTAGGCTAGTATGCCCAGCCTGAAGTCTATGCTATATGTCCATGCTAGTAGGCTAGTAGACTAAACTAGAAGACTAGGCTAAATGTCTGGTCTATGTTCGAATGCTAGGCTCGAAATCTAGGATAATATACTAATATACTATGCTAGAAGCCTATGCTGGAAGTCCAGACTATCAGACTATACTAGAAGTCTATGGCAATAGGCTAGAAGACTATGTTTGAAGTGTATGCTAGAAGTCTAGGCTATTAGACTGGTAGACTAGGCCAGAACTCTAGACTAGAAATCTAGGCTATTAGGCTAGTAGACTAGGCAAGCAGTCTATGCTAGATGTCTATGCGAGACTTCTAATGGTCTTGACTGGATCTATCAGGTTATGGTCTAATTTAATAGGCTAATAGACTAGGCTAAAAGTATAGGCTGCAAGTCTAAGCTAGTAGATTAGACTAGAGATCTATGGTCGTATGCTAGTAGAATACGCTAGAAGTTTAAGCTGATAGACTAGGATAGATGTTTAGGCCAGTATGCTGGTAGACTAGGCTAGAAATGTAGATCAGTGGATTAGACTAGAAGTCTAGTCTAGTATGATAGTATACTAGGCTCTGGCTCTAGGGTGGTACGCTAGTAGACTACGCTGGGAATCTAGGCTAGTAAGCGAGCAAACTAGGCTAGAAATCTATGCTAGAAGATTCGCCTAGTAGACTAGGCCAGAATTCTAGGATAGAGTCTAGGCTAGTAGGTTAGTAAACCCGGCTAGAGGTCGAGGCTAGAACGTTTGGTCGGTAGTCTAGAATTCTAAGCTAGTAGGATAGTACACTATGCTAGACTAGTAGGATAGTATAGTAGGCTAGACATCTAGTAGATTAGTTTAGATGAATAGGCTAGAAGTCTAGGCAAGTAGGCTAATAAACTAGGCTAGAAGTCTGTGCTATTCGGCTAATACACTAGGCTAGAAGTCTAGACAAGGAGACTAGCCTAGAAGTCTATGCTATATGTCTGTCTATGCTAGTAGGTTAGTAGACTAGTTTAGAAGGCTATGCTATTAGGCTAGAAATTGAGGATAAAAGAGTAGGCTAGTATGCTAATAGACCGGGGTAGAAGGTTCGGCTATTAGGCTAATAGACTAGGCCATATGTCTATACCAGTAGCATCATAGACTATGCTTGAAGTCAATGCTAGGAGACTATGTTAGAGGTATTATGCTAGAAGTCTAGAAGAAGTAGGTTAGTAGATTATGCTAGAGGTTTAGGCTAGTAGGATAGTGGATTAGGCTAGAAATCTACTAGACTAGTTTATAAGGCTACGCTAGTAGGCTAGACGTCTCCGTTGGAAGACTCCGCTAGTAGGCCAATAGTTCAGGCTTGAAGTCTAGGCTAGTGGACTTTAATATAAGTCTCAGTTAGGAGGATAGTAGACTAGTCTAGAAATATCAGCTAATAGAATATGCTAGTAGGGTACGCAGTAGACTAGGCGAGTTCCACCAAACATTTCCACAGGTGTGCATTTGAGATGAGGTTGTCTACTAGCCTACTAGCCTAGAGTCCTAGCCTAGTCTACTAGCATATGAGCCTAGAATTCTAGCCATTGCATAGTAGGCTACACTTATAGCCTGGAGTTCTAGCCTAGTTTACCAACCTACTAGTATAAACCTCTAGCCTACCAGCCTAAGCTTGTTACCTAATCTACTAGTCTACTACCCTTCAACCTCTAGCGTAGTTTACTAGCTTTGCCTATCAGTCTAGGCCTATATACTAGATTACTGGCTTACTAGCATAGACGTATATCCGAGAGATCTAGCCTAGACTACACTAGCATTCACCCATAGATTTCTAGCATGGACGTCCTCTCTAGTCTACTAGCCTACTAGCCTAGATTGCTACCCTAGAGGCACATGCTAAGCTATCAGCCGACTAGCCTAGACTTCTAGCCAAATCTACTAGCATACCCTTCTACCGCAGACTTCTACCATAATGGTTAAGACTTCTAGCCTAGTCTACTAGCCTAAACAGTTAGCATAGTCTACTATCCCACTAACCAAGACTTCTAGTTTAGCATACTGCCATAGACTGCTAGCATTGCCTACTAACTTAGACTTCCAGCCTAGGCTTCTATCGTAATCTATTAGACTATAATCCTAGATTTCAAACCTAGCCTTGAATTTAGACTAGTTTACAATACATCTAGCCTAATCAGCTAGCCTAGTAGCCTACACATATAGCATAGTCTTCTAGCCAGTCTACTAGCCTACAAGCATAGAGCCAATGTATATACTTCTAGCCTAGTCTAGTAGCCCACAGGCGTAGACTTATAGCCTAGACCTCTAGCCTACTAGCCTAAACATATTGTCTAGTCTACTAACCTCATGGGCTATATTTCAGGTTTGCTTTGGAATTAACATGCTAGGATTACTGCATAAATATCAATGCGGAAGTGACGAGTAAGATAGCAGACTTAAGAGCAAGTGAGGCCAGGAGATGTAATATCATTATTCATAGATGTTATGAATCAGAAAAAGAATCGCAGGAGGATAGGAAAATGGAGGACAAGGAAATAGTAGCAAGCATGTGTGCTGTCCTAGAAAAAAATGGCCAGGCTATTGCAAATGTGACAAGAATAGGGAAGAGGGTGAAAGAAGCCCACAAGTTAAAGCCAAGGCTGCTTAAAGTAAGATTTGAATACAAGAAGTCTAAAGGGATAGTTATGAGGAACATCAGAAACCTAGCTAATGCAGATAAGAAGTTGAAAACGGTGAGCACAGCACATATGACTCAAATGGAGAGGATTGTAAATAAGGAGAAGATAGAGGAAAGGAAGAGATGTAATGCAGAAAAGGAGTCAGCGAAATTCAAATTCATTGTACGAGGACCCCCTTTGGAGCGAAATGTGGTCAAGGTGCGGACCGAGAAGAAAGAAAACTTATAAAGAAGAGGAGCCAACATGCATATAACGGTGTAAATAATTGTAAAAATGTTGACAGGTTAAACAGTGTGAATAGAAACCACATCGCAGATAATCCATGGTGTATATACACCAATGCAGATAGTCTGCCAAACAAGTTAGAGGAGCTGAAGACCAGACTCAAGGATGATCTGACACAATTTTACAAAAATTGTAGATATCTGCTATCAAAAGCTGAACTAAGCATAAAGGGCTATGTTTGTTCACAAATGACTATGTAACTGGCAAAGGGAGAGGTGTCCCCTTATATATTAATGGAAAGTTAAGGTGATAGGAATATAAAGTGGAAGGTGTGTCCCAGGAACAAATATGGGTGCGGGTTAGGATGACAGACAAGGAAAACCTGCTAGCCAGGGAGCCCAAGTACCAATGGAGAAAATGCAGACGAGTTTCAGAACATAATAAAAAACAATCTTTCTGAAAAAGTTTGAACATCTACTCATCATAGGAGATTTCAATTACCATAATATTAACTGGACAGACTGGTACACGAGAGAGGATTCGGTGAGTGAATCATTTGTCGAATCCATAAGAGACTGCTTTTCATATCAACATGTCAGAGAACCCACTCGTGTTCGACATGGTAATGATCACTAAAGATTAAGCAATATATGAGATTGACCACCACAGCCCCTTAGGGGCCAGTGATCATGGTGTATTAGATTTTAACTATCAGATACATAGTGAAAGAACAAAATGCAAAACAGTTAGATTGAACTTCTTCACAGGTGACTATGCAGCTATAAGTGCCCAACTAGATCTGAACTGGGAGTCATTATTGTTGTCTGACACCCAAACCATCTTGTGGATACCCTAATGCTGTATCTTAACATGGTGAAGGAAAAATGTAAGCCTAAAATTAAAAATGCAAATACGAACCAAAGACAAAACTCAAATTAGCGAGGAAATGTTGCCGAAGATTAGGAAAAAACGCAGGTGTTGGCAGCCATTTATGGAGACTAGAGACCAAAAAAGGCATAAAGAATATACACGGTTAAGAAACAACGTGAAACAGCTAATCCTAAATACAAAATAAAATAAAGTGAACAGGAGATAGCCAGGAAAGACAAATCAGATCCCAAGCAGGAAGACAAAGTCTAAATTGATGAAGAAACTAAAGTGGTCATTGAGGATATTGAGAAGGCAAATCTTCTTGCAGATTTCTACATCGGTGTCTTCACCCGGGAGCCTGAAGGAGTATTGCCAGAATTTGAGGAAAGATTAGTGGAACATAGGTTCCAGGCCAAAACGTATTCGGAAGTTGAGGGGTGGAAGATTCTTAAGACGCTGGACAAGACAAAGTCCCCTGGTCCTGATTGACTACACCCAAGGGTCATGGCTGAGTTAAAGGATACACTTGCTAAACCCCTGAGCATTATCTTCAAAAAATAAAAACAACTTGAGATAGTACCAGATCAATGGAAATTCAGCTCATATTACAGCAATATGCAAGAAGGAAAAGACATCTTAATCAGGAAATTATAGACCAGTAAGTCTGACCAGGTACTGTGTAAACCGATGGAAAACTGATAAGGGCAGAAATAATTTAACAGATGCAAAGAAACAAATTTCTAGTAAGAGACTGTTTGGTTTCATGAATGGGTGGTCAACAACAATCCAATTACTAAAGGTGTTGGATGATTGGATGGTCATATTAGACAATGGAGGAAGGATTGATGCAATCTATATGGACTTCATGAAGACGTTTGACATGGTACCTCATCAGCGCCTGATGCTAAAACTTAAAAAGGCAATACAGCATAAGCAATCAGAATGGTCATGTGGGAGGAAAACTTTCTCTCAAACAGGAGTCAGTGTGTCGCTGTTAATGGACAGCCCTCTGAAAGCCATCCAGTAAATAGCTGGATACCCCAGGGTATCATACTGGGACCGATACTCTTTGTTATATATGTCAATATACCAGACTGTGTCGAGGCATCGACATACTTATTTGCAGATGACACCACGATATATAAGCAAATAAAAGGAGCGGATGATGTAAACGATCTACAAGCGGACCTAGACTCCATACAGGGCTGATCGGATAAGTGGCTGTCACGGTTCCACCCAGACAAATGTAAGGTGCTGACAGTAGAAGGCAAACGTGGAAAACAAGAAGGGGCATGTAGCGATCATATCACCTATATGGTGAAAATGGGTCCAAAACAATCCTTGAAAACATAGAACAAGAGAAAGACATTGGAGTAATAGTAGACAATAGACTAAACCTGTGCAGCCACATCATATCACAAGTCAACAAAGCAAATAATATCATGGCCCTCATCAGGAGATCGTTT
This sequence comes from Chaetoderma sp. LZ-2023a, assembly GCA_034401795.1. Taxonomy (NCBI): domain Eukaryota; kingdom Metazoa; phylum Mollusca; class Caudofoveata; order Chaetodermatida; family Chaetodermatidae; genus Chaetoderma; species Chaetoderma sp. LZ-2023a. The sequence continues at coordinate 107,136,472 of CM067372.1, read as the reverse complement.
ACACATCTAGATGAGGATATGTTTAAGCAACTGTTCCATGCATTGCTGAGGCCACACATAGAATATTCAGTGAGTGTATGGAGCCCATACCTAAGGAAAGACAGCGATCCCATTGAAAATGTAATATGACATTCATCTAAGCAAATACCCTCACTTAGCAACGTCAGCTACGAAGAGAGACTCTTGTGCCTGAAGCTACAATCTATGTGCTACAGAAGGCTTAGAGGGGCATGATCGAAGTGTACCAGATACTGCATGGCATCTATGACCCAAATGTAACAGATGACCTACTGGAAGTAGCAAGTAACAGACACGTCAGAGGCCATGGCCTGTGATTGGTCAATCACCATTGTAGGATTATTGTGTGGAACCATTCATTTACGAATTGTGTAAATAACATATGGAATACCCTCTCTGAGAATATTGTGCATGCCAGAACTGTCTTTGCTTTTGACGTAGCATTAAAAAGATTTTGCGAAAACCAGGAATTCACATACAATCCCTCTGAGCCCTGCCATATATCAGGAATTCAGATACGCAAAATGGTCGTGAAGGAATATTCAATGGACATATAGGCTGAATACCAGCCCTCAGAAACATCCTAAGACATCAATTCATTAAAAAGATTGATGTAGGCTAATTAGTGATCGTTTATATCACCACTCCTTTTGATCACTGAACACATGTCATTTCAAAACAAGATTGCATAGGCATGCTGAAAGATGAACGGGGAAAATACTCACTGTTTATTGGCCCAAACTGTTTTGATAATAATTTTAGTGATTGCCCATATACATCGACAAGAGAAAATGTGCGAATCATTTGTCTCGGGTGAAGCTAAGTAAATGCTATTAATGATGCAATGATCAAAGTAGATATAATTGCCCAATTGTTGATAATCTGCACATACTTTATACCCTCTCCCCCAGCGAATTCAGGCAAAGATCACAAAAAGAGTCGGGTGCAAAAGGCTGGATGGAGATAAACAAAGGTGGAGGTTATCGATTGAGCTTATGCAGAAACCAAATGGGTGTCGCTATACTTTCCGAGCATGGGGTTACCTTGACAGTTGACTACGGTTCGTGGATGATTCTCCTTAACCCATAGCTTGAAGTGTACACTTTGATTATAGATGTCATTCAGTATCCCGTGATGGGTTCTTCTTCTTCTTCTTTGAATGGAATTTCCTCTCTTGATGGAAGCACCCTTGTCCAGCAAGTTATGTTGAATTCACTGTGTTGGCGTCACTCGTTTGCGAATCTGCTTATCCATAGTTTGTATGTAGGCTTATTTTCTGCAGTATTTTCGGATTTCTTATTTTATTTCATTGCGAGGTTTTACTCCCCATCAAGTTGTCCGCCTTTGACTTCACCATAGCCTTCCTTGTCTCCCTGAATGAATCTAGTGAAATAATCCACACATACGTAACAAGTTATATTGTCTTATGCATCTGGGGACATGCACCATAGGGTGCTAAATTGGCACACTCATCTTTCCGCTGCTTCTCTCCCAAGATGGCTAACAGCATCCAAGGCCTGCCATAGTTGTATCCCTGAAAGTTATATACATAGGACTCTTTATGTCGGTGGCTTCTTCTTGATCTTGATTTTGTTCTTCTTGATTAGTTATGGCACAACATCCAAATGACATTATTTTCGCTGCACATTCGTAAAATGGCTGGGTTACTAGGGCTGCGCGATATACCGATACCTTATTTAAAACCGATATCCTGCACTGACGGTTTCATGACCGATTATAAAAAATAAATATCGAAAAACCGAATATGAACATATTTTGGGTTTTTCGTATCAGGGCCCATGTTCCGGAAGCAATCCTTAGCTAGCGATATTGTTACATTCATTGCTTTAGTATGCTGTAACGATATCCTAACATAACGAGATCTTCTTGAACATGGGCCCCATTGTTAAAAATAAAAGATACTAACGAGCATGAAAATCGTAATGAATAATATTGGCCATACTTTCCATAAAACTACATTCTGGTTCATGTAACTCGCTGTATGCTGAGAGAAATCAAGCAGCGAATTAATTAAATAAATATCCACTCGTCTTTTCTCTGGTAGTCTCAGATAAATTTGCAATATAAAACACAATACTAGCGCGGGAATTTGTCATTGTATCAGGGAAAGATTTTTAAACAACGGCATCCATTTTATTTACGTCACCGGCTAATTAACATAGTGCAAAGTCGTCCCAAAACTAAATCGCCTGAATGCATAAAAATCTCGCCAATAAATATAATGCTGAATACATTTTGCTGATTAGAATATTATTTTAAATAAAATTATTACTCAAATCGTTTTTAAAACGTTATCTTCTATACACAATATCATATTAACTTATCAAATTCGCGTTCGCAATATTACAGTTAATATTTTCTTCAAGGCATGATTTCGTCCTCGGCCGAATTGGAAATGAAAGAAGAAAGGGAGATAATTACATCATAATTAATTACAAGCACATCATTTACGTCTTTTCGCAACCGGTTTTGCTGATTTATGATTAATTTTGACAAAATAAACGATGTTTATTTAACTTGTGCGTAATAATTAGGCGGTCTAATTAATAATTTCACTCCCGTGATGATTGATAGTATAAGGTATATTAAGGTTTAAAGGCGTAAAACGTTACGAAAGTATCAGGGCGTGAAAATACGTTCTGTTTTCGTGCGATTTTTTATCATTTAAATTTTTTGTTTCATGTCCATAAAGCCGATATTCGGTTAAAACCGATATGAAAAGTCATATCGAAACCGATATGGCTGTAAGCCAAACCGCGCAGCCCTATGGGTTAGATATGTTTTTCCCATCTGATTAATTCTGCAAATTTACTAGTAGGATTCAACCGCTTAGAGGATCCTGTGATAATTTATTCCAATCCCTTATCATACTGTTGTGTATGTTTTGGGTTTTCCGAATTGGCGTCTATAGACAGTTTAATGGTATATTTGTGTGTTGTTGTAGACCTTTGTAGAACCGAATTGAAGGCAGTTTGTTTTCATCTGTCTGACAATGGTGGGAGTTTTAAGGCTTCTATTAAGCTTGTCATATTGCCTGGTTCATCGCAACAGTTTTAGGTGATAAATCTATCTGCAAATCTTTGCACATTTTCTAGTTTGTCCTGAAGATGTATATGATGAGGGCCCCAAACTGTACTTCCATAGGCCAAAACTGGTCTAATCAGTCCTGCGTATGATTGAAGTCTAATTTCCTGGTAGATCTCTTGTTTGTATTCACTTAGTACTAAGACTACATTGATATCTATGAGAGCAATGTTGTCTGAAACCAAATTGCAGTCGATTTGTTCATGAACTAAGAAGAGGCTGAATACGTTTCATTATCTCATTTTCTATCATTTTTTCGATTAGATACACCACTGTGTTGCATCTATAGCTATCCGTTGATCTGTCAAACTTTCCTTTTTAGGCACAGGTGTCATGATGCCAAGTTTTGCAGATTCAATGATTTTTCCATTGATTAGGCCATATGGTACTTTGTTTAGTTCATTTTGAAAAAACCCCAACCTGATATACGCGAGCACCTCAGAAGCACCTAGCGAGTCAGTGAAATACAAACATGACAAAAGTAGAAACAGTCTCATGCAGGTATCACATAGTCTATTTACTCTTTATAATTACGAGGTTTGTGTCATCATGTGATTGTGTAGTGAGTATAAATATTGTCGCACTGAAATTTCTACTTTATGATGACAGTTACAGCTCGTTTTTTATGCATATTTGTAGAAGGATCGAGCAGGAATGATGTTAGCGTGTTGCTGTTGGTCCAGATGTAGGGTCTGGTGTTGCCCATTGCACATTGGTTAGAGTGGATCAAGTTGAGGTATTTTGTGTAAAGTTCAGTTAAGGTAGTGCAGGTAGTCAGGAAATGCGGGTTCACCATTACATAGCAGGCAAGTTGGATTAGTAGTGTAGCCACTGAACTTAGCTCGGTTCAGTTAAAGAATGTGACATTCTGTCAGTAGTCGAAGTCGTAATGGAAGTAGCCATATATCGTAGGGTGGTGTAGTGACAGAGTCAGCTATTGGATCTACAGAGGGGAAATTAATTAGATAGTGCTGGAAGTACTCTAATGAAGGGTACAGTTGCAGATGTGAGAGATTCGTGAACCATTGTTTGTGTATGTTAGCTCTGATAGCGGTCTTCCATGCACACTTTCCTGGCGGTCTGTTCATGAGTTCATAGATGGATGGACGTTCATACCTTGCCGATATCATGTGTATATCTGCAAACTATCTGTCCTGCTCAAAGCCTCCAATGGCACTTTGCCTATCAGCTACTTCGAATAGAAGCATTTCCTGATTTTTGCAGATATGTTGGGTTTTGATGAGTTTTAGCATATGTATATGAGCCTAAACTGGTAAGATATCGGATAGGCTATAAGGTGACAAGTATACCGTGCTGTCAGGAACGCCTAATATTTGAATTAGTGGTCGAAATTGTCTAGGAGATTAGTTTCTGTAAAGCTAAGAATAAGGGTGTCCAAGCCATGAGTAGTACAGGTCGGATGTCTATCTCAATCAGGTGTATACTGGCGTTAGGCATTAGCCCATTGATGCTGTGGAGGCCTGTATCCATGAGAGAGTAAGCTGCTCGTCTTCATTTCTTATGTTTTCATGGATGGTGGGCCATGCACTAATGATCGAATCATTAGTTTGGATGCATAAGTTGGGAGTACAGCCTTGTGCTGATACTAGTTCTCCATTTAGAATAAATGGTTCCCCATCTACAATAAATGGCTGTTTCTCCTGTTTGCAGTTTGATATGATAGCACATTTCGCAAGCTGCAGTTCAGAGAACTGGACGGGGGTGCTGTAATAGCTTGATATTTCTTTAGTGACAATACCCATAACCTCAATTATCTTCCGTGCTGCTAATCTGACGTACCTCAGGTAATGTCAGGTAAATTCCGAATGCAGGCTTCCCTATATATCCAAATCGTCTTCTTCATCCTCAGTGTTTTATGACTGCTGCTGCCATGTGTCTCGGTGAAGAAATCTTAAGCATTGCATCGAACTGCTACTTCATCTCCTGCTGCGACTAGGGCTTGTTTAGGCATGCTTCAAATGTATTTACTGGAAGGCTGCTCCATGCCTCGGCTACTCATCCAAACAAAGGCTATGCCACCTGTAAATACTAGCCGATCTCCTCTTATAAATTTTCAAATTGTGACCTCATGTTGTTGTGTCTTCTCTAATTCGTATGAGAGGACAAACTTGCCTGTCATATACCCCGATCATCATCTTTTACGTCTCTATGATATCCCCACAGTCCTCGAAATGTGAGAGTTGGCATCTTACGATTCTTTAACCGGTCTTCATAACTTAAGTCTTTCTCTTCTGTTGAAGCTTGATGGGTACTACATTTTTTCCCCTCAGTTGGTGCCATACCGCATTAGGATACTCTAGATGTGGTCTGATCCTTGTGCAGATGCGGTCTGTGCCTTGTATGACCACTTAAATTTCTTCATGTCTAGATGTATCAAAGTTTGCCGGATCATCGCCATCAGTTGTGTTTCCTTATTTTCGTTCTCATTTATATGTGCCTCAAAGGACAACTTGTTATCTACCATGACACAAGGTCCTTTTCTTTACTGATCGTTGCCAGCATGTGTTGTGGAGCCAAATTTCTCTCTTCTCTCACAAAGTATTGCCACTCAGTATCAGTTTTTCTTCCAACTGCCATGACCTTGCATTTGTCATGGTGGGACCTCAGTAAATATTTATCCAACCAGTCATGGAGCCTGTACATGTTTGTGTGGAGTTCCAGCTGATCGCTGTCGCTGTTCATCTGGCGAGAAATCTCTGTGGCATCTGCATACATGTATGCTCAGACACCAGTGGGTCAAGAAGGTAATTTATGTAGAGGACAAATAAGATGTATCCCAGCATGCTGCCCTATGGGATGACACTCAGCCTGTTGGCCCATTCTGATGCTGCGTTATTCACAATGACTCTTTGTTTTCTATTTGACAAGAGGGCTTCGGTCCACTTATGAACTTTCCTTGTTATACCAAAATCCCATAATCTTTGCCAGCAGACCCTTGTGTAGTAGCGCCGAAAGCCTTCAAGAAATCTAGGTGTATGACATCAATGTTGCCGCCCTCGTCTAACTACTGTGTCCATGAGTCCAGCACCCACTGACTGCACAGTTTGGCATAATGTCAAACCGGTGACATTGTCAATTTTCAAACTGGTTTGAACCTTAGATCAGTTATGTGGAATGGGGTAGGGGCTATGGAGTTGATACAATTATATCATGTAATAATTTTCCATAAACGTGTAAGAAATATACATGGTTAGAGCGTTTTGCCCAAAATACATGCTCACATGTTTAATTGTTTTATAAGCATTGGGAATAAATCAAATACGGGTTCTCTATAGTATATATGAAACCAGTATACTAGAGAATTCAAATACCCATGTCTGGACATGACGAATAAGACATTAAGACATTTAAGAAGATGATCTTGATACATCGAGATGTGCATATGCAGACTATGTTTTCCAAAGATTTAGAAAATGCTCTTTTATGGCCATAAAGGTCCTATGTGTATAAGGTATATCCACCCTTGACCGATTATAGTACCCATGCGAAGCCCACACACTATGTATAGATAAAGATAAAAGACTTTGTTTTTTCACATCTTACCTGTCTCACTGCTGCAAACCACCAGACAAATAATTTCAGTGAGCAAAAACTCTTGACTTTCTAAATATTTTGAAAAAAATTTGACTGAAAATTTGTGGTGGCTAAGCCACTGACAACATTCAGTCAAATTGTTTTCAAAATATTAACCTGACCAGAGATAATAACCCTTGGAATATGTTGTCTGCAAAAACTGCAGTCAGGTGCTTAAAAGACACGGAAATCTTTTGCAACACACCACAAATACAATGCTACAATCGAATGAATCGTATAAGCATTTGGTATGCTAAGAAATTGACAAATTATTTTAAAACAATATGCTTATAGGTAGTTGCTCTCCTTAGTGAGCGATAACTTTGAGTCAAACTGTTGGGTTTTTTCAAAAGAAGCATAAATTGGTAACAGGTCATGGACAAATGTGTTGTCTTACAGTCGTCAAATAGCACAGGACGCATTGTCTGTTTCTGTTTCATAATCCGCTTAATCATGGAATGCTTTGATCTCCATCACGGCAGACAACTCACTGAACAACAGGGCAATAAAGCTTTAAATAACATTGTTTGTACATTGTCTGCTCGACCATCAAGCAAAAATCCCCAATTGCTGTTAAATGTCTATAATGGGCGCCTACATCTTAAATCAAAATGTGTGGTTCTTTAAGAGAGTTTGTAAAAAAAAACCCCGCACTTGAATTAATGTACTGACACGTTGTGCCCATAAAAGTTGTTTACAATGATTTGTATTTTAAATAACTTGTATTGAACATCACCTGTCTTTGGTGAATACCTTATACAGCAATAATACAGCACTAAAATGGATTTAACATCTCTTGGTTGCATGCAATAAATAAAAGACAATAGTCACAACTCGCGCAATTACTATCATTTCAATCCTAAAACCCAAACCACATAATCGCTACTTAAAACATGTGTAATCGGCTGAATATTTTGAAAATAATTTGATTGAAGCTTGTTGCTCACAATGCCGATTTCCAATCTATCTATCACATTTAATGATAAGTTATCTTACTGTAATCCGCTGATGTTGTGGCAGTTTGGGTTCTTCTTAACAGGTCAGCATTTTAACCAAATTAATGGACAGATTTGGTCAATAAAATTGGAATTTTCCTATGGAAAATGTAAATTTGCAGACTATGGGACGATTATTTTTGAAAATTTACCACTGAAATTTCTGTCTCCATCATCGAGCCAGTCATTCAGTCTAAAATTTAAAAAGTAGTATTACCTTAGTCTGCAAATTAACGGTTTTCAAGACCACTGCAGAGAGTGGTAATGGCCAACTTAGGGATCAATATTAATAAAAAGGAATTGTGATTAATCATTATTGACTAGACCAATTATTTTATTAAACTCGGTATTTAGGCTTGAATGTGATAACAGTGCTTTGTAGGCCTAAACTGTCACCATATTGACTGGTTTACAATGTGAGATCGGTATATTGCGCAGCTCTATCATCAAGAACTGCAATGCTGTCGATCTGCCTGGGACAAAGCCAAACTGCTTGTCACCAATTAGGTAATTCCTTTTCATGTGTATGATACTGTGTACGACAATGCACCTCCCAAGCCAGCAGCTCTAATTTAGGTCTCTATTGGGGGGGGGTACTGTAACAGCCTCCCTAACTGAAGAATGGATTTTGTGAAGATTAATCCTTACAAGTCCAAACGAGTCTTCTAATCTGCAGATTCCTTTAATTGTACCAACAAACTCACACACTATTAACTTGGTGAATAACCTCATTACCAGTCCTGTTCTTCATCGATGTTACAACTTATATATCATGTATGGGTATATTCATCATAGAGACAGCTATTTATCAACCTCCAACACATTTTGTGTGCATGTGTGTAAGAAGGCTTGCTGATCACTTCATACATCTCTCTCAGTATTCTCAGATGTATTCCACCCGGCCCTGATGACTTTCCTTTCGCATCTGTTATAAATAGTCATTTAACCGGCTCAGTAGTAGTGTCGGGGTTAAAATGATACCACCTCCCTCAACTGGATTTCCATTTAGACAAATGAGCCCCCACCTCCCTCAACTGGATTTCCATTTAGACAAATGAGCCCCACCACCCTCACAATCCCTGGGCCATATGTTGCGGGGGCCATCATGGATCGCAGAATGGCTGCCAGGGAGGGATGATCATCCCGACACTACTATTACCAAGGGCTGAACGCCCATTTAAAGACAGGCATCCGCAGGGATATACACCACCCACAGGTACTGATCACCACACATAATAGGGTCTGAAAGCCCATTTAGAGACAGGCATCCACAGGGATATACACCACCCACAGGGATTGATCACCCCACACATAATAGGTCTGAACGCTGATCGCCACACATAATAGGGTCTGAACGCCCATTTAGAGACAGGCATCCACAGGGATATACACCACCCACAGGTACTGATCACCAGCACCACACATAATAGGTCTGAACACCCAGACAGGGGATATACACCACCCACAGGTACTGATCACCACACACAATAGCGTCTGAATGCCCATTTAGAGACATGCATCCACAGAGATATACACTACCCACAGGTACTGATCGCCAGCACCACACATAATAGGTCTAAACGCTGATCGCCACACATAATAGTGTCTGAACGCCCATTTAGAGAAGGCATCCACAGGGATATACACCACCCACATATACTGATCGCCAGCACCACACATAATAGGTCTGAATGCTGATCACCACACATAATAGGGTCTGAACGCCCATTTAGAGACAGGCATCCACAGGGACATACAGCATCGGTACTGTTGCACAGATTCGCACTATTGCAAAGCAATTCAGCCTTAGAGGCTACTCTAAGGTCAAGAAAGCCGACCTGCTCCAGATGATCGACCAGGTCCGTGCCGAGGAGTGGCAGAAGCGACTCTCCCGAGCAATGAATACGGGAAGGTTTCCAGCGCTTACCAAAGAGGCTCCTTGGAATCCCCCCCAAAAAGTGCAGTGGATACGTGAGCATCGTCAGTTGGTCGAGGAGGTGACTGCTAGCTTGCGAGCCAAGACTGTAGCTAGGCGGATGGAGGCCCATCCACTGGAGCGCTTAACTCTCAAACGCAGGATCGTTAAGCAATGACGAGGTCTGAGCATAAGGGGGCCGAGGTCTGAACCATCATCCCGGAGCATGAGGCGAGAAGGCGAACACATTCTCGACCAGCGTCTCGATGAAAGGGAGACAGAGGATAGAGGATGCCGGTCAGTATGCTGGACATTCTTCAGAGGTCTAGAAGGAGACCTCACAGGCCAGATCATGCAAAGGATCCAACAGACTGTCCAGAATGCCTTCTACCTCCGCTACACCCATACCTATCGCATCCGTCACATCGAAGACGGTAGGGTGATGCTCTTCCACAAGAATGCTCCATGGAGCCCGTGGCTGAACACGGTAGGAGCAGCTCAGGACTGGGTGGCAGCAAGAGAGCAAGCCCGCCTCAACACAGACAATATCGATCGACCCAACACCAAGTGGGCTTTCGTTCGATCAATCGACGTTGAGGTCAGGGCTATCATCGACCGCAGACCTCTGCTTGGGACAGGCCCCCTCCCAGACTGGCTACGACAGAAGAAGAGTATGACTGCCCTCGACACCTACAGGGACAACATGTGTCTTTGGAGATGTCTAGCAGTCCACCAAGGAGCGAGTGCTGATAGAAGTACAGCTCCTGCATGAGAGCTTGCCTCGCAGTTCTATGGCAAGACAGTACCTGATGTCCGCAAGACCTCGCTGGATCAGCTGGACAAGGTAAAGTTCTTCGCCAACATCGGGATTCGCGTGTATGAACCAACCGAAGAGGGCACCTGGCACATGATCAGGCAAGCGGCTCACTACCATGACACCATGACCATTGGAGTGTGGGACCACAATGCCTTCTACATCAAGAACATCTCCAAGCTGGCACATACACTAGTCTGCAGTCACTGTCAGCAGAGGTTTACAAAGGCATGCCATCTTCAACGCCACGCTGATCACTGTACAGGTGGCAAAACAAAAATCGTGTGTTCTGGTGAGAAGGTTGAGGTGCCACAGTCTGCGTATGACTCCCACTGTACCACAAGCGTGCATCCAGAGGCTCTAGCAACCTATGCCCCAGGGATTGAGAGGGCAGTGGGGCTCATTTGTCTAAATGGAAATCCAGTTGAGGGAGGTGGGGGGGGGGCTCATTTGTCTAAATGGAAAACCAGTTGAGGGAGGTGGTATCATTTTGACACCGACACTACTACTGGCTCTCCAAATCTTCTACATGCCCTGATGTTATGCCATATGCATCTGAAAGCTTTCCTAGTATCAGTCTGTTTATGATATGATGAGATACATTCTTTTCTGTAGACTGTATGGTTGTGGAAACTGAGTCTACCAACATTAACTTCCCTTAGACTGAGAGGCGACATGATAGAGGCCTTTAAGATGTTGCAGGAGGTTTATGACGGAGATGCAGGTCCAGCGATCCCACCCAGGGAGTCTACAACAAGGGGACATCACTTGAAAATCGTCAAGATAAGGGCAATGACTAGCTTGAGACACAACAGTTTCTGCATACTAATGGCAGAGCCATGGAACAGTCTACCTGAATCAGTAGTGAGTGCTACGACGGTAAAAGCATTCGAAACATGGCTGGACAGACAATGGAAGCAGCAAGAGATTTTGTACAAGTTTGATGCAGAACTCAGTATCTATACGCCTCGAGACACACCGCATCAGTTATGTTAGTGAATTGTGAAGGTGAGGATCTGGAACCATAGAACAATCCTTTCCAGTAAATAGACGAGGTTACATGAGGATCAAGTGGAGCAGCTACTGATGTTATCTGTCTCAGGCGGGGAAGATTCGAGAGGCGGGATGTACATAAGAAGAATAAAAGAAAAGTCTTCAATGTAAAATTAATGCACTTTTTCTTAGAACATTGTGTTCTTTATTGGTTAGACACAGATTTAATATTGTGCCATCATCCTCTTCATGTTGTCAATTCATGTAGTTAATAAATAAAGCCAAAAGATTATGTAATTACCAGTTTTCGTATTTGGTCAAAATCTAAATTGCACATCACCACCATCGTATTTTCAGGACTTAAGCTTTATGTTTCTTATGTAAACCTAACGGCTATATCTTGATTCTACCCCCTCCCATAGGTTTACTATGGACTTCCGGGTTGCCACGAAATCTCATTAAAACACTAAATAAGATTATTTAGTCAACCCGCCCCTGTGACAGATATTTGGACAGACTGATGGGCCGGAGAGAGTCAGAGCAATTGGTATGCCCAAAAGTTGGAGAACTCCTCCACCGCTTGGTAGCGTGCCTCTTAATCGACCGTAGCTCCAATATTCAACACAGTGACAAATCCTGGTTATTGCTTCGTATAATTCACTCGCACTTTAAATCCTGTTAAATATGTCCTATATCTCACGTTATTTAACTTTTTAGCTCATTGTTGACGAATTTTATCAAATTTCAAGCGAACAGCCATTGCAAAAACAGTGATGACGTAGTACACAACTTTTCGCCTTGAAAATCACGCAATTTCGCCCCGAGCAAATTCGATCCCCGGGATGATTAAATTAAACTGGAAAGAAAAGGACTGATCTAGATCACGTCAGTTTTGTTGGTTAGATAAGATATTCAATTATTTATGCTGCATTCATTATTAGCTCACCTGGCCAGAATGGCCAAGTGAGCTTATGCCATGGCGGCCGCCCATCGTCTGTGCGGCGTCCGTCCGTCCGTCCGTCTTGGATGACCTAGTTTTCGTGAAAACGACTTATTCTGCAGAACCGCTGAATGGATCGGGCTGAAATTTTGGGGATATGATTATGGACTAAGGGCCATTAAAGTTTGTTCATGGGAAGTTGATAGGTAAAAAACATCGCCGTGGACCAAACAAATTTTAGCGTGTTTGGCTGCCATATTCAATGTTTTTATTTGATGGATTTTGAAGCAGAAATTGGTTTTCTTAACTCCGCTTACTTGTCAGTCGGTTGTCGTATAGCGATAACCCCATCCGTCTTCTGTATGTCCGTCCATCCATCTGTTTGTCCGTCACCAACAATAGCGGCTCATTTTGGTATTTCTTGACGGATTGACACCAAGCATCTAATATCTGTGTTGTGAAAATGAAACTGATAGGACGTCAAATGCCAGAGTTATCACTCCTTAAATATTTGCAGTCTCACTTTCATATGGCAAATAATGGTTTGTTCCCACCGTCCATTGATTTATCACCATGTCAGATTTTATTGCCAAACTAGATATCAAATTCCAATTAACAGATTAACCTTTCCAATACTGCAGAAATATTTAAGATATGTATTATGTGCTCTGACATCTATGTTCTTAAAAATATTTGAAATGTATTTGATTGAAAGTTGTTGCTGCCTTAGGCAGCAATGAAAGTTGTTGCTGCCTAAGGCAGGCAATGACTTTCAGTCAAATTCTTTTCTCTAAATCAACTCCAGCTCACCCTACCCCTGCTGCTAACTCGGTGATTCAGCCAGATGTGCACGTGTTAAATGGATTGTGTGGTGGTGGGGAATAACCTGCTATAAAGACCACCTACCTGCCTTTAGAGACCATTTTCTTCAAATTGTATTTAAACCTCTAGTAACCGTCTGACTGAGCTTTTGCAGACAACATATTCCAAAGGTTATATCTCTGAACCTGATAAATATTTTGAAAACAATTGGACGGAAAGTTGTTGGTGGCTAAGCCGCCAACAACTTTCAGTCCAATTGTTTTCAAAATATTCAACAAGTCAAAAGCTTTTGAAAATTGAAATTACTGGCTGCACTGGCTTGCAGCAGTGAGACAGTTAAGAAACCTGCTGTTGTTAGCACTGATATCATCTTGTTCAAAATCACTAATGCAAAAAAAACAGTCCAGAGATTGTTGTCAATATCTCGAAAACTAAATCATTTGACTGAAAGTCATTGGGAGTGACACTGATGGATGTAAAACTTAAGTAAGATTAGTTGAAATGCCAATGTTCCAGGTGAGCGATACAGGCCCATTGGGCCTCTTGTTCTCATTTTATATCTGTGGGTGGTTGAGGGTGGGTGGGTGACATGGAAGTGGGTGAGTGGAAAATTAAGTGAGTTATTTAATGAGTGATTCAGGGACTAAGTGATTCAGTGAATTAATGAGTGGGTGTGCAGTCGGTTGGTTGGTCAGTCGGTCCGATGTCAGTCAGTCATTATGTCAGTGGGTCAGACGGTGGGTTGGTGGGTCCGACCTCGGTCAGTCGGTCTGACCGTGGTGGGTCGGATGGTCAGTCGGTGGGTGGGTTGGTGGATTGGTCAGTCGATTGTTGGGTCAGTCGGTTGGTGGGTCAGTCGGTGGGTGGGTCGGTTGGTCGGTCAATGGTTGGGTCGGTGAGTCAGTCAGTCAGTCCGACCTCGGTCGGTTGGTGGGTGGGTGGGTCGGTCACTCGATTGGTAGGTCGGTCAGTCAGTCGGTCCGACCTCGATCAGTTGGTCAGTCGGTCTTCTAGCCTACAGGACTAGTCTACCAGCTTACTAGCCTACAGGCCTAGTCTACCAGCCTACTATTCTACTGGCCTACAAGCCTAGTCTACCCGCTTACTAGCCTACAGTCCTAGTATACCAGTCTACTAGCCAACGGGCCTAGTCTAGCCTTCATGGTTAGGCCATAGCGATTCCTTAGCCAGTCTTGTCTAGGTCTTAATTAGATATTAGCTAAGCTATGGCTAGGCCTTACCTTGGCTTGGATATGCCTTATCTAGCCTTAGCTGTGGTTATGTAGTCATTACCTAAGCATTAGCTAAGCTTGGTTAGGCTTTCCTAGGCCTAATCTATGCCTTATCTATGCTTCGCTTAGTCTTATCTTGCCATTAGCTAATGCTTACGTAGGCATTAGTTAGTCCTTATTTCAACCTTACCTGGTCCTTATTTAGGCTTGTCTAGGTCTTAGCTAGGCCGTAACCTGGCTTAGCCTTGCCTAAGCATTGACCAGGCTTTGCTAAGCATTACCTAGGCCTTAGCTTGACTTGGGTAGACCTTGGCCAGGCTGGATTGGGCATTACTTAGCTAGACCTGAGCGTGGCCTTATCTAGGCGTGGATATACTTTATCTAGGTCTTAGTTACCGTAGGTTTTGCCTAGCATTAGCTAGGCACTACCTATGCCTTAGCTAAGGCCAGGCTAAGCCTTATATAGTTCTAAGCTATGCCTTATCTAGGGTTGGCCTAGTCTTACCTAGGCCTTAGCTATGCTTACGTAGGCATTAGTTAGTCCTTACTTAGACCTTACCTGGTCCTTATTTAGACTTGGCTAGGTCTTAGCTAGGCCTTAACCTGGTGTGACTTAGCCTTACACAGGCATGTCCCATGTCTCTTGTTTATGTCTTTTAGGACTAAGTTAATCCTGAGCTAATTATAGTACCGAGTCATGCCTTCTTGAGGTCACTGGGTAGTACGCTTAGGATATTTATGCAATGGATCTAACAATACTTACCATTACATTGTATGTATGATTACTGTATTCTGTGGCTGTAGTAGTAGAAACATCCTTACAGCTGCAATCAGCCCTTCTTCGCTTTTGCCCACTGTGTCTTGTCCTCAGGCAAAATCCTTAGCTTCCTCAGGTCCATTCTCGACTTGAGTGTACCTAATCCTGCTTTCTTGAGGTCACCTCGTAGCACGCTTAGCAGATTTATGCAATGACGTCCTCTCCTGGCTCTGTATTTGCTGACTCCGAGTAGGGCGAATTCCAAGGCTCTCTGTGCTGGTGTGTCTTCTAACATCCTTAGCACATGGCCAAACATGGACCATCTTTGCTGGGCGACTTACAGACAGTGGTGACGTATTACACATCTTGTATAGTGTATCGTTGGAAATTATGCTGTCTGGCCATCTGTGTCCAGTGATGGTGAGTAGGTGTTTGCGGTAGCAGGTGTCGAGTTTGTCTAGAGCTGCCTTTGGTGCTGCCTAGCTGTTATATATTATACATCATCAAGGATGCACAGGTTGCATTGTATAAACGTAGTCTTTTTTATCAAGGTCATCTTTGATATACGAATCCATAGCGTCCAGAAGGACTGTAAAGCTATGTTCCCCATGATAACACATGCAGCAATGTCAGCAGTGCTGCAAAGCAGTCAGTTAAGGATTGTACTTTTCCTTCATGGTTCGGCGCCACGGAGTGGATCATCATTTTCTTTAGTTTCATGCTTTGTAGATAGGTATATGTGGGTGAACTCTGTTTTAGAATCATTCATAAAGAGATTCTCAATTTTTAGTTTGCTTGCAGCTATTGGGAGAAGTTCGTCAAGGCGTTTCCCTTCCTCGTCTATAAAGTCCACAGTTATTTTTGTCGAAATTGGAAAAATATGTGTATATTTTGAACCATAAAATATATGTGCGTGCGTGCATGTGTAATATTGCATCATCCATGATTCCATGCAGCTGGTGTACAGTTTAACCCAGAAATAAGGTAACAGTACACAGAATTAACATTTTCTTAAATTTTGGATGATATGCAAAAACTTTCCTATTGAATATTTTGAACACAATTTGCTAGGAAGCCATTGCTGCCAAGCCATTACTGCCTATAGGAGCCATACCGTTTTTCAAGCAAATTGGGTTCAAGATATTTAACAGCATTGTTTGGAAATTTGTTATTTCTGAACTATAGCGATAGTGTAAGCTGATGCAAGCCATTTCAGTCATGGCAATAGATGACACAAATCTAAATCTATTAACTTATATTAGTAGCAAAAGCATCGGTATTAATGCAATAGGGAAATAAAGATTTGCAATTGCATGCTTAGGTGACCGGAAAATTTTCTGGAAAAATACGTTGGTAAATTTTGCGGAAAATTTTCTTTTTGGTCTTGTCGAATTTTCCCGTACGGAGATCAATGCAGCAGCCAGGTAACATGTGAAATGCACAGGGTATAGCCCATCTCCCTGTGGGGAGCCAATTGATGTCTCAAACGCTACAGACTTCACTGACTTGACTCATACTCTCAGTTTGGTGTCTGGAAGCAGTAGTCTCACTAGTCGTAGCTCATCTTCATTGCAACTGGCCTGACGTAGTACATCTAGGATCTTTGAGCGCTTAATTGTGTCAATGCCCATTTTGTGGAAATCCAAGTGCTTGGACATGACAATGGACACAAGCATGCGTTGAGCCCATACAATGTCTGCGCAGCTGCGTCCACATTTGAAGCCACTTTAATAATATCCGGTGAACTGTAAATCAGTTAAATAGTGTTCATGGTGCTCAGCCAGTAGGATTTTAATTTGGTTTCACTGATATGGGCAGATTTCATTTGGGCATGACTTGTAAAGTCATAGCTAAGGGGTAATCTAAAGCCCTGGAAGTGTATGTAACTTATCTCAAGGGCTTGCATGACAAAACCTCAGGAGCTAGTTATGCACAGTATGGAACAACAAAAAACAATCCTGACACAGATAAATCTTCAGAAACCCTACAGCACAAAGTGGCGAGAGCACACTCTGATAACATTCAACATTTGTTACAAATAAAGAATTCAAAGCAATTACATGTATTACAAGTTTACAACCTGTAAATCTGGTGAAACATATACACCAAATTACTCCATGAGGTGGTAGGAACAGGAACCTACAAACAAATTATATACACTATCTCTCTATCCTCTACCCTAAAATATTTTAAGGCAGCTAGTACAATTCCATGATATTCGGACACTTGTGGAAAAGCAAGACTTCGGCAATAGAAGTTCCAGCATTATCACACAATGAACAGTGTATTCAAATTTGCAGATTAAGAACAGGTATTAGTATAGAAGTGTTGCAGAGGGGCCATGTAGAGGAGCTCGCGGATCAGTGTAACTAAGACGCAAGAGTGTTGTGCATACTGAGCAGGAAATTGTTATTTTACAAACAGATGACAAACAGATGAGTATTTACATTGACTACCATGACTATATACAAAGATCTACTACATCTAGCCAAGCATGAGAACAAGTAAATCACAACAGAACTATTTAAATGATGATCAGACCTGAATTAAAAACAAATAACAATGGCACATGTGACCCTATGAAGATGAACCGCTACAAACAGGCCAAGGGAAGTAAAATCTGTAACATATATGACATATAGGTGTCATCGGGCCAATCAACATTGACACGCAGCCTTCATGTCTGTGATGATTACACTATGCAAGTCATGGTCAAAACAGATTATGAATCACGATTTTGCACTGATGTTTAATACAGGATTCGTACACAAGTATGGAAAATTAAGAAAACCTTTTCCAGGGCTTGAAAAAGTATGGAAAATCAATATTTTGCGTTACCGCTATGGAAAAGGTATGGAAAATTAAAATATCAGCAATTCGAACTCTCCCGGCAGACATTTTCCCATAAATCATCATCAAACACAAATTCTTGCTAGTCTCGCAAAATCTCGCCATTTGGTTCCCGGTGTAAGCTAAACTGCATGTTTAACCGTACCGGGAAGACACTTCGGCTTGTGTAAAACGTCATCAAACACGAATTCTCGCCAGTCTCGCAAAATCTCAGCGTTATTGCGTGAGAGTTTATAGTCGGCAACATCAGGTTGGTTCCCGGTGTATGCTAAACTCCGCTGTTAATGATAACCGTACCGGGAACACACTTCAGCTTGAGTAAAACATGTCTGAACTTGTCAATTGCAAGAATAATAATAATAATAATAATAATAATAATAATAATAATAATAATAATAATATTTATTTTAAAAGACCATTACATGCAAGTCTCAACAGTCTATATGTACAATAAAAACAAGCATGTCATATAATATATAACACAAAGCAGTGACACATACACAATAACTAAAATGTTGCTTAAAAATAAATGTTTTTAGGTTTGATTTAAAATTGGCAAATTTAGTAAAAGATCTCAACTCAAGTGGAAGAGTGTTCCACAGTTTCGGTGCCGCTATACTCATGGCGCGGTCACCGTACTGTTTCAAGGTTTTCTTGCCATGGGATTGATAAGAGAATGGGGTCAGCTTCACCTCAACGCTACTCCTAGTGCGGTATGAAGGCTTTTGAACTTTAATGATATCAGTGAGGTAGCTAGGCACTGACTTACCGTGGCGTATAACCGTGAAAATCATGCACAAAATTTTGAACAGAATCCGTTGTTCGACTGGGAGCCAGTGAAGGTCTTTGAGTACTGGAGTCATAGCCGCATGATGATCTAGGTTACGTCTGGTGACCAGTCTAGCAGCAGAATTCTGTATATGCTGAATTCTTTTGATCTTGTAGTCCGGAAGGCCAGAGAACAAGCTATTACAGTAATCTAGCTTCGATGTAACAAAAACATGCACTAATTTCTCAGTGCTGGCCTGATCCAAAAGATGATGAATTTTTAGCTCACCTGGCCCTGAAAGGCCAAGTGAGCTTATGTCGTGGCGACTGTCCATCGTGTGTCCATCCGTCGTCCGTCTGTCCATCAACTTTTCCTTTTGAACGACTTCTCAAGAACCGCTGGGATGATTTCAATTATATTTGGCAGGAAGCATTCTTAGGGCATAGGGATCCAAGTTTGTTCAAACGAATCCGATGGGCCAGTGGCCAGCTTGGATTTTGGCTGATTTTTAGAAACGTCTTTAAAAATCTTCTCCGAAACCGCTTGAGGGATTGAAGCAAACCTCATGAAATATGATCCATGGCAAGAGCTCAACCAACTTTGTTCAGGGGAACTTGATTGGATAAATGGTTCGGCGGCCATCTTGGTTGACCTAGTTTTAGCGAAAATTACTTCTCCAGAACCGCTGAAGGGATCAGGCCAAAATTTGGCAGATATGATTAGCGACTAAGGGCCAGTAAAGTTTGTTCAAGAGAAGTTGATCCTTCAAAAAACATGGCGGCCGTGGGGCAATCAAAATATAGTATGTTTGGCGCCCATATTGGATTTTTTTATTTGGACTTTGAAGCTGAAATTGTTTTTATATAGTTTTTTGGGTATTCTGATTTGAAATTGCAATTTTTGAAACTGTCGGATAAATGGTTTGGCAGTCATCTTGGATCATTTTCCCGCCAAAAGCGTTTCGAGAACTGCTGGGCCGATTTCAATTATATGTGGCAGGAAGCATCCTTAAGGCATAGAGATTCAAGTTTGTTCAAACGAACCCGATTAGCCAATTTGGTCAACGGCCATCTTGGATTTCGGCCAATTTTTAGAAATATCTTTAAAAATCTCGTTCTCCGAAACGGCTTGGGGAATCGATTCAAAACTTATGAAACCTCATCTAGGCTAAGAGGTAAGCCAAGTTTGTTCAAGAGGACTTGATTGACCAAATGGTTCGGCGACCATCTTGGATGACCTGGTTTTCACGAAAATGACTCCTCCAGAACCGCTGAAGGGATCGGGCCGAAATTTGGGCCATTAAAATTTGTTCAGGGGAAGTTGATCCATCAAAAAAGCATGGGCGCCGTGGGGAAATCAAAATGTAGTGTGTTTGGCGGCCATATTGCACTTGCAAAAATGTCCACAAACTCATTTGAAAGACTGCTAAACCACCCACCAACAATTTTGACAAAAATTGATGGTGCTCTAGGTGAGCGACACAGGCCCCTTGGGCCTCTTGTTTACATGGAGGATGTCTGAGTTGTAAGAAGGTGTCTCAACTAATCTTATTGAAACTAAGTTACTAAAGGAATACTCCCGGGGCCAGAATAATCAAGCCTCAGGAAAATTGTTAAACGACAAATAAGAAATAAGTATGATAATCAAATAGCATTAGTGAGAATTTGTACAAAATGGGAAACAATTGAATCAATCAATAAACACATATGTGAATATCTACTAACACCTCAAAAATGATTACCTGAACATGACCGTGGGAATTACTATCTACGGGCCAGCGTGACCTTGCCACAGAGGATATGAATTCTCAGGCCTAGATACTAAGTAGGGATGGGATGAGAAGTTAGTTCAGAAAGTATGCGCTTTGCAACATCCATCATTGTAAGTAGAATTCAATAAAGAGTCAGGTATTCATCATCCTCAAGGGCCTGCATGACCCAACCTCCAGAGGTAGATGCAACTATGACAATGTATGAGAAGGAATAACTACAAATAGGATCAGAGGAAACAGCAACTAACTAGTGCATCTTAGCTAAGAGAGCCTACTAGGAAGGACTTTGGAATCAAATGATCAAAATATAGAGCAATCGTGTCACCAGTCCTTCGAGTGTCAGATGAAGCCATTAAAAACAGATGCTATTAGAATACGCCATAAATTTAGAATAATCAATTGTGACGAATCTCCAAAGACCAGTTTATTCTAGCCTCATGGAGACACATTCAAATTACCTCATAGGCATGGATTGCATGTGACCAAGAAGACATAGTCTACAGAGTGTGATGTATGGGGACATTTACAAGTATTTACAACAAACCATTTCCATCAAGCGAATCTGTTGAATCAGAAGGGTGGCTAGAGGGCTATAGGAGCCAAGAAACTTAGAGGAGAACATCATACTTACAATTAGCAATAGTATGCCAACATTAATCAGGATCAGATGCCAAAGATTCATAAATCTGTCATGAGATTTCATCTTTGGTGCCGACACATTGAAATAGTTCAAATTTTCTCCTAGGAAAATGCCCTGAAGGTAACGGGAATTATATGTACATGAAGAAGACTGGAAACTGTGCTAATCTACTGAGTATATTTTAGGTGGCTTTTCTTTCACAGATATGCACAAATTTAGACCAGTCGTAGTAGAAGGAACACGTTGGAAACTCATACTCAGAAGAGACTGCTGAACTCGGACGTTTTCACTGAGTACCAGCTATTCCGACATGTCTGATTTGACTGGTAGTTCTGTGGATGTAAGATGCATAGTTGAAGCAATATCAGGTGGCTCTTCTTTCACTGATGCTGAGCGCACCACCTGATGGCAACCTAAGTGCAGCTCGGTCTTGGTCCTCTCCAAATGCCTTTCAGTAACGCGCTGCACGGAGCCTATATCAGGAGGTTGCTCTCTCAATGATAGAGGTGTTGGTGCCCTGGTCATTTCACTGTCAGGTGGTTCTTCTTTTACTGACGAAAGTGTTGTCAGTTGTGATGGAAGCAGATCAAATGAAAGAGCTTGCTGTCGATGCATCAGAGGCAAGGCGTGAAGGACATCAGCATTTGAAATGTCTGATATAGCATGACCCATGTTGTGTGGCATTGAAGTGGCAGGTGTTGATAATGGCATCACTATAGGTGTGCGGAGCTCATGCTCACAGAATGATGTGGAAGGTTGTGTCTTGAATCTGTGCTCCGATACCATATGCAGCTGACATAATAATGCAAACTCTACCAAATCTAGAGCCATCAACAGTGTTAATGGTTCCTGATCCATGGCAAGCATGGCCGCCTTTTGATTATCCACACCACGAAGAAAACTGTCAACTGCAATGTTTTCACAGACATCATCTGGAGAAATGGGATAGGCATCGACGGTCATGTCATCTGTAAGGTCGGCGAACTCGATCAAGGAGAAATCAACTTGTTCTATGACCTGCAACATGCGATGTTGACAACGCATATCATCAAACCAGTCACTGATCTTCATGATGCCCACTTACATTGTGTAAGTGGAAATAGCGTGAGCATGGACACCAATAATGCTATTTCTTCCGTCCATCAAATCAATGAAGCAGTTGTGCTGGTATTGGAGGAAAGAAGCCATTCTAAGCAATGGGACACGAGTAGACAATAGATATTCTCATGTACAGCCAGAGGTCTCCAGTCAAATTGAAATCAATAGAGAAAGACGACTGAAAATACAGTGTGGTATGTAAAAAAAACTAATTGAGCACAGTCACCTCACATCTCAGATGGCACGGACAAATTTATCAAAGTAAACTAGAAATAGCATTGATGGATTGGTCTAGGTAGACACATTAATAATCAAAATTCAAGGACATTTGACAAAATTAATGCAAGAACGCTACACCAATATTCTCTACAATAACAATACAATTATATAAAACACAGAAAATAATGTTATGAGGTCTTATTATAGAATATCATAATAATTAGGATTTAATGGATTGGTCAAACCACTTATAACAGTAACAAAGACATTATAAATCTTAATGATTTTTATTGGAAATATTTTATTCTCATCTCAGTGCAGGGATTGAGTGAATAACACTACATGTACTTGAAGCACGAAATGTCACATTTCCGTGAGGATTTTACTCTGAACACCTGAATTTGAACAAACACATTTTGCTATCACGAAAACATATTACAATATAATTTACATTCTAAGCAATGTGTTTAGTAGACAGATATTTCAATAAATTAGCAATTATATTACATAGTAATAAAAATTGTGTGTGTCCTACTGCATAACTTCTTTCGACACAAATTATGAAATATTTTGACTATGCATTTGATTAGAAACTCACGGTTATTTTAGGACTAGAGGATTTGCCAAAATATGTATGAACAGTAGCAAAATGGTGATTTTGACATACAGATATTACTTCTCTACCACCACAATATTTAAGAAATAAGAATAAAGAGAAACATTTGGAGGACAATAGAACAATGAGAATACTGGAAAGATGTCACAACCACATGTCAAGATGGCAGGAAATCTTACAAAATTCAAATGACAGATAGAGATAAATAGAACTGCAACCGTTCTTTTCTTCTTTTTTTTACTTGAATTAAGAACGGGCATCCAATTAGTCCTGACACCAATATAGTGCTTTATAGCGCTGTTAATCTATCACAATGTACTATAATGTAATTGAGACATACCTTTGGCCTCCGACCCAGCTTTGGGAGCACGTCCACTTGTTAGGCCATTCAGATATTGTCTGTCTTGGTCATCTTGAAACGTGCGTGATGATGTCACTTGGCAATAATTGGCAATGTTCGTTGGTGTGTTGATGATGCATTATGGCTCGGCACCACATAATCAAGAAGATCAAGAGCAGCCTTTTTCATGTACACTCTGTAATGTTTAGAGGTGGTTTTTAGCATTTTGAGGTCGACAAAACAAACAAATAGTCTAATATACATGCCTCCACCTTTTAGATAGTGCCTCCAAACCTTAGAGCATGTACACAAGAAAAGCTACACATATCATAGGGGGAGAGAAAGATGATATAGCCATAAACTAAGGATAAAGATATAGGCCGTTGTTTTATGGAATAATTCTTGCGGTGTGTTTTGTCCTGATTTAAAAAAATGTTGTGTCAGCAGAACAACCTGATTTATTTTGTCACAAACTTGAACTTGAATTGGTAAAAATTTAATTACTAAAAAAATAAAAAAATTACAGAATGAAATGTATTGTATTCCAGAATGTACACAATGATGCATGCCTTCATCCCAACAGCATTCTGGATCTGGAATAGCCTCTGCAACAATGCAGTGGCAATCAGAACGGTTGAGTTTCAAAACCTTCTTTAACGGCTTAAGGGATGGAGCTCATAACCAGTACAGTTGGTTCTCCGATTCCGTGTGAGATTAGAAAATTACATTGAATGATATTTTTTCTGACGAACAGTAAACAATCATAGCATAAAGGTTTGGTGTGACAAGATTTGACATTTTATCACCTACAATATGGTCGTCGTTCCAGTTTCGAATCAGACTGAATTGAATCTGATTTTGCTTTGCTAGACGCAAGTCTAAATGTTTATTTTATTAAAAATAACCAGAAGTAAAAAAAGATGTGATTTTCTAGACGACTCTGATGCCGCCGTGAAGTGTTATGTAAGTGTTGGCAAAATGTATGCACAACATGTTACCAGTATTTTGTGAATGCATTTTATGTCATTGAGTGGAGGAATCCCCATATGTTCGAAATGCAGATAGCATCTGATTCATACCATCTATATAGTTGTTCTAGATAAATGACCTGAATGATGTAACAACACAATTGCTAGCACTGCATACTGGTGTCTCGTACAGAGTTAAAGTCAAGATTCAAGATAATTTATTTGTGCCAACATGTGAACATCTAAGCACCTGTCTTAAAGAATCACAATATATTGGCCCAAATTGATTGGTTGTCTCTTCAACAGGTATAAACATTTAACTGTCTGCCTGCTGAATTTCTACAGACTACATATTCCTTTGGGTTTAAATCAGGATTTGTTGAATATTTTGAACACAATTTTACTGACAGCCACCAACAACTTTCAGTAAAAAAATTTTCAAAATATTCAACAGGGTCAGAGTTATTGCCCAATTGAAATTGTTGGCTCACAGCAGTCAAACAGTTAAATAATCAATATATTATCTGTTATAGGCTGATGTTTATCAAGATGGTTACCGAGGCAGATGAATAATATCAGACATGTGAGGGGACTGGTCTGGCAAATAGCAAAGTTCAGCATCAGTTGGCAATCAAGTCCTGAACTAGAAAGAAGACTCTCTTGACAGTGACAATGGAAGCTATACATCCTTGCAATGCTAATGATAGGTAAGTATCGCCTCATGCTATATATCGTTAGAGTAGTGAAAATATCAATTGACATCACAGGGGTTATCCATTTAACCCTTTCACCGATGAATTCCCCATATCTCATTTTCAAGGAAACCATACAGGAAAATTGTTAATTATCTTGAAGTCAATTTGACTGGAAGCCATTGCTGCCATTTTGGCAGCAATGTCTTCCAGTCAAGTCAATTTCAAGATATTCAAAAGATTAAGTTTTATATCGTAAGCCTAGAAATATACTCTTTTCAGGGATTACTTGGTGAAAGGGTTTATGCTCAGGATCAGTAAAAGATTAACATCTTAGCCAAGTCAATGCCCATTTGCAGGCAAAGAGAAAATGTTTTTTTTAAAGTTTACAACTGGATTGACTGGCTTGCTTATCGATCCAGTCATTCCAGTGGAAAATTCGCAAAAATCTTAGAGAGCGACGGTTCTCAATATGAATAGGAAATGATATGTCAAAGATACCATCAAACAAGAGGCCCAAGGGTCTGTGTCACTCACCTGGACCATCATGAAATCAGATTTCTCTATATATGATTAGAATCTGTTTGGTTTGTCTTGAGTTTGTTTGAAATTATTCCACCCATTAACGAGTATTAGTATTTTTAATATTTTAATGGATATCTTAGATCCAGCATGGACAGCAAAAGAATGATCATTCACATTTTTGGAAAAGGCAGCTAAATACCATTTATGGCATTCTGGCGAGAACCAATTAGTGACGAAGTTGGACCCATGCACTCTTGTGTATGTTGAATGAATAAATAATACCCGCTATAGCCGGTCGTATAAGCTCAGTTATATTCACGCTAAGCGGATTAGACACTGCATTCTGCAGGTAAAATACTGTAGTTTTAAAACAATTTGACTGAAAGCCGTTGTTTCCATAGACAGGGTCTATATTCAGTCATACGAATGTCAAAATATTGAGTAGGCATCATATTGCGACCTTGGAAACCAGCAGTGTATTTTGAAATCATTTTGACCGAAATTGTTGCTTCCACCAGAAAAAAGTGACTCAAATATAACGCTTTTAAAAGGATCAATAGTGAATTAGCAGTACCGAGTTAATCGCGCTACATCGTCGCCTATAGAGGAATATCAAATATGTTACAAACATCAACCAGACAGAGTCCAGAAAATCAAGCAAACTATAGACGAAGTTTATTGCTACACAAAGGAGAGGGAAATCAAGCTTATTATTGGGACAGTCATTCCATCCGGTCTACAGAGTCTATTCACTTTAGACGCCCTACAGCAACAACAGACAGATCTTGAGAAGGATGTGTCTGAAGTAAATGAATATATCCTATCTTCCTCAAGATCAAAGGGAGTCGTTAGTATCAATATACACAAAGAAGTACAAAAGAATACCATTAAGAACTACGGAAGGGGATTGAAGAGAAAAAGGTACAATAAACATAACAGATGGAGAGATTATTCACAACTATACGATGGCGTCCATCTTGATAAGAAACTAAGAAAAATAATATTTGACAAGATAGCAAATTCCTTCAAATTTATGATTGAGAAGGAGACTGCCTTCTCAACTGAAAATTCACAGACAGAATCCGAATCAGAGGGAACCTGGAATTTCAAGAGGACAAAGCACTAGAGTGGTGAGTGCTTTTTACACATTTGCAATACGTAGGACCCCTATCGTAGGCGGCACACAGCAGCTCATGACAGGGCTTAACAATTGCACAATTTACTAAATAATCTGTACTCTACAATTAGATGTTTATTTATAAGACCACAGAGTAGGCGACACACAGCAGCTCACGCTGTGATCTAAATGCAGTAGTGTTTGAATACAGCCAGCATGCCTCCCAAAACACCTCAGGGACTGAGACCAAACAGGCAAGGCAGGAAGACACCAAAGGGTGTACTAGACACACCTCAAACACCAGCTAATGACCAACAAAATACATCAGCAACAACACTAGTCTGTTCAACATGCCCTACAGAACTAGATGACACCAGTAAAGCGATGTACTGTGATTTTTGTCAGCGGTGGCTATGTCTAACATGTGCACACATACCAGAAGATCTGTACGAGTTGATAAATCAACAAAAAGCCATCCTAGGATGTTTCATGTGGTTCTGTCCAGGGTGCAAAAAAGCCATGCCCGGAGTAAAAAACCTATTGATAAAGACAACAGCAATGGAGATCTGGCAAGAAAAAACAGAAAAGGAACTAGAGGCTGTCAAGAGCGATGTAGAGAAAATTAAGACAAAATTTGGAAGTGATGACCGATCTATCAAGGAAATTGTGAACGAATGTATAACTGACAGCAAACAGCAAGAGCTAAGGAAAAACAACCTCATAATCAGGGGCCTGCCTGAATATGTAGGCAATAGTTCAAATGACAGACAGGAGAGTGAGAAGAAGAGTGCTATATCTCTGTTGCAAAAGATAATAGGGGAAAAATACAGTGTAGATATAGCGCAGAATGTAACCCAGAAAACAAGACTAGGTGAAAAACACGAGGACAAGGCCAGGCCAATCAGAATCATACTGAATGACCCAGAAATTCGCAGGAAAGTCTTGCAAAATGCAAAAAACCAAAGACACAGCAAATCACCTGAATTTAAGTCTGTGTTTATTGCGCCTGATTTAACCAAGATGGATGGAGAAGCAGACTATGTACTGAGACAGGAAATGAAAAGCAGACGGGAAAATGGAGAAGACGTGGTAATAAGGAGAGGCAGAATAATCAACAGGCCTGCTGCAACCGACAGACCAAGGGATACTGCCTCAAAAAACTAATAAGCCAACCGTTAGAAAATTAAAATAGTTCTGTAAATAAAGTTTGTCTAGATACACATCCACATGCCACAGATATTACTCCTACCAACTACAATTGTGTAGGCAGCATACAGCAGCAAACAGCAGGAAGCGCAGATACAAATAAGGAAGCGAGACTCCAGGACACGAATTTGGAAAGCATACAATGCAACAGTACAAAAAAGCAACCACACCCAGTATATCCAAGACTAGATGTCGTAGGCGGCACACAGCAGCTCACGACTACAAACCAAAGTAGCGGCACTGAAATAAGATCTCATGAAGACACAGAACCAAATACTATGCCAAACATAATCGCAACTACTCACCCACAACCATTACCAGAAAACAGCGCTGTCATAGGCGGCGCACAACAGCTCACGACAGAAGCCTATACTGTAAATAAACAAACACAATTATCACAAGCTAATACACAATATTATGTAAATAATACAGGTAATACAACTAATACAGCAGTTCTGGGTGCTAGCCAATTACCAGGTAATGCGGCAACAGTAAAAAGAATGGAACACAAACGGGATTACATACCAATACTTTACACAAACGCAGATACACTCACGAACAAAATGAATGAGCTAAAATTGCTATTAAGCAACTGCTCACCACAGCCAATGATTATTGCTATTACAGAAGTTACACCAAAGAATGCCAGATACCCAACTGAAGCTGCACTTTTATAAATAATAACGAACTGTTTTCCGTAAATCTCCTCAAAAGCGGAATGAGGAATTGTAATATATGTACATAACGATCTAGATGCAATGCAAGTCGAAGCCGACTCCAGCTTCTCTGAATCTATATGTATTGATATAAAACTGGCCTAAAAAGGATAAACTCTTAGTTGGATGCGTGTATAGAAGCCCAACCAGTGATATTGAAAACAACAAAATGCTAAATGATCTCATTGATAGAATATCAAACCAAAACTACAGCCATCTTTTACTACTTAGCGACTTCAATTGGCCCGAGATAGATTGGAAAAAGCACGTGACAGCCACTGACAACCCAGCAAGTGATGCTACATGTAACTACTTTATTGAATGCTGTAAAAGAAATTACTTACGTCAACATATAATGGACGACACAAGAGCACGAGGTGCTGACAAGCCAAGCTTGTTAGACTTGGTGTTCACAAATGAGGATAATATGCTGGAGGAGTATACTATGCTTAGCCCTCTTGGGAAGAGTGACCATTCATGCATCCAATTTGATTATAAATGCTGTGCGTCCGTAGACCTCATGGGTCGCATAAAAACATATTACGACAGAGGTGATTATCAAAAAATGAAGCAGATGCTGAATATCAACTGGGAAGAAAAGCTGTCAGAACTAGATGTGACAACTCAATGGGAGGTTTTTATGGACTAAGTAAATACAGCAATCAGTCAATGCATTCCAAGTAAAGTCATTCAAAGTAAACCATGCGGGGAGAACAGAACCCCAATTGACACAGCATCACAATGTAAAATTTCAGAAAAGCACCGACTATGGAAGCGCTATATGAGGACACGTGACCAAAATGACTATAAAACTTACTGCAGATCAAGAAACAAAGTAAGAAATTTAACCAGAGCAAAACAGAGACAAATTGAAAAAGATATAGCTAAGCAAATCAAAAGCAACCCCAAACAGTTCTGGAACTACGTAAACAGCAAGACAAAAATAAGGGTTGGCATAGCAAATCTAATAGACCCAGAAACTGGTGCTCTTACAGAAACGGACGAGGAAAAGGCAGATGTTCTGGCAGATTACTTTTCTTCAGTTTTCACAGTAGAGCCAGAGGGTGACATTCCGAGAATTCACCCAGCAGTGGTACAAGAGCCATTATCATATATTATATTATCAGAGGAAATGGTGAGGAAGAAATTAGGAAACCTTGACATAACTAAATCTCCGGGACCTGCACCCTAGAGTACTGAAGGAGCTAAATCCGGTCATTAGTAAGCCACTATCCATCATATTTAAGACCTCCTTAGACTCTTGCACCCTGCCAGAAACCTGGAAAGACGCAACCATCTCTGCAATATTTAAAAAGGGAAGTAGAAAAAGCCCCTCAAATTATCGTCCCGTCAGTCTCACAAGTATTGTAGGCAAAGTAATGGAATCCATTGTAAGAGACGAGATATACAGACACTTGAAAGTAAACTTACTTTTCAGCCCAAGCAATACGGATTCATTAGTGGCCGCTCAACTGGCCTCAAGTTGTTGCAAGTCTTGGACACCTGAACAGAGATTATGGACAATGGAGGTGTGGTAGACACAATATATATGGACTTTTAAAAGGCCTTCGACAAAGTCCCATGCAGAAGACTAATTGGGAAAGTAGAAGCTCACGGCATAAGTGGCCAGGTTCTAGGATGGACAGAAGATTTCCTGAGAAACCGCAAACAGCAGGTCCGGGTCAACATTGCAACATCAATGCAGTCAGATGTTACAAGCGGTATTCCCCAAGGTAGTGTGCTAGGGGTCCTTTACTATTTGTTATCTATATGAATGATCTGCCAAATGTTGTCGATTCAGATGTGTACATGGTTGCAGATGACACCAAGTTATCACGCCAAATCAAGGACCAGGAGGACTGTGATAAACTGCAAACAGATTTAACAAACCTACAGACATGGTCAGAAGTATGGTTAATGAAATTTCACCCAATGAAATGCAAGGTAATCACATTATCCAGGACAGAATCAGATTCATATGACTACTGGATGAAATCTGAAAATAGAGCCAAGACATCCCTTGAACATGTCACAGAGGAAAAAGATATAGGCATCATTATAGATTCGAAATTGACATTTGACAGCTATATTTTTGAAAAGGTTAACAAAGCTAATAAAATCATGGGCATCATCCGTAAGACATTTGTTTACCTGGAATAGGAAAATTTCAAGCTACTATATAAGGCACTGGTTCGACCACACCTTGAGTACGCTAATGCAGTATGGTTCCCATATCTGAAAAAACACATTAATGCCATAGAAGGTGTTCAGCGGAGAGCAACCATGCTAGTACCATCCCTCAAAGACCTCACATACACTGAATGATTGAAAACATTGGGCCTACCGACCATGGTATACAGGCGAGCAAGGGGAGATATGATAGAGATATACAAAATGTTAACTGGAATTTATGACCCAGACGCTACTTCCCTATTTCAGAGGCAACATGATTCGGTAACCCGTGGTTATCACCTGAAGGTCTACCAAAAGAGGGGAGGAATGAACCTTAGGAAGAATTTATTTTCCTTGAGAGTTTGCTACCTATGGAATAGCCTGCCAGAATCTGTCATTTCAGCACCAACAGTCATATCATTTGAAAAACGACTAGACAAACTATGGCAATGTCAAGAGCCGGTCTATGACTGTACACAAAAACTGACCAAAACAGATGGCACAGAGATTGATGTGACTGAAGAGGATGGCTGAGAGAATTAATGTACATATATAGACAATTGTCATGATTGTATGAAATCATCACAGGCATAGGCGGCACACAGCAGCTCACGCCCATGATACATATTCATACAGCAGACTAATATATATATATATATTTATATAAACAGAAGTTATACAACCATTGTGAAAGATCCCATATATGTCTATACTATATGTATATAGCTTGTATATATTAAATGCTACTGAATATATCTATAGCCAGCTTCATGTAAATACAAAAACAGAAGAGGGCATTATTCTAAAAATTTTAAAGTCAGACATAACCGGAAATTTTGGATCAACAAGTTTATTAGTGCATAGGAGCTGAGCATAGAGGTTTTACAAACCTATGCTCAGAAACTTTACCTAGAATACCTAGATATAATGTACTGATGCTCTCTGATCATTCTCATAATGTACTGATGCTCCTTGATCATTCTCATAATGTACTGCTGCTCCTTGATCATTCTTATAATGTACTAATGCTCCCTGATCATTCTCATAATGTACTGATGCTCCCTGATCATTCTCATAAAGTACCGATGCTCCCTGATCATTCTCATTATGTACTGATGCTCCCTGATCATTCTCATAATGTACTGACACTCCTTGATCATTCTCATAATGTACTGATGCTCCCTGATCATTCTCATAATGTACTGATGCTCCCTGATCATTCTCATAATGTACTAATGGTCCCTGATCATTCTCATAATTTACTGATGCTCCCTGATCATTCTCATAATGTACTGATGTTCCCTGATCATTCTCATAATGTACTGACACTCGCTGATCATTCTCATAATGTACTGATGCTCCCTGATCATTCTCATAATGTACTTATGCTCCCTGATCATTCTCATAATGTACTGACATGCCTTGATCATTCTCATATAATGTATTGACGCTCCATGATCATTCTCATAATGTACTGACACTCGCTGATCATTCTCATAATGTACTGACACTCCTTGATCATTCTCATATAATGTATTGACGCTCCCTGATCATTCTCATACTGTACTGACACTCGCTGATCATTCTCATAATGTACTGACACGCCTTGATCATTCTCATATAATGTATTGTCGCTCCATGATCATTCTCATAATGTACTGACACTCCTTGATCATTCTCATAATGTACTGACACTCCTTGATCATTCTCATAATGTACTGACACTCCTTGATCATTCTCATATAATGTATTGACGCTCCATGATCATTCTCATAATGTACTGACACTCGCTGATCATTCTCATAATGTACTGACACACCTTGATCATTCTCATATAATGTATTGACGCTCCATGATCATTCTCATAATGTACTGACACTCCTTGATCATTCTCATATATTGTATTGACGCTCCATGATCATTCTCATATAATGTACTGACGCTCCATGATCATTCTCATAATGTAGTGACACTCCTTGATCATTCTCATATAATGTATTGACGCTCCATGATCATTCTCATAATGTAGTAATGCTCCCTGATCATTCTCATAATGTACTGACACTTCCTGATCATTCTCATAATGTACTGACACTCCCTGATCATTCTCATATAATGTACTGACGCTCCATGATATCCTCATGATGTACTGACACTCGCTGATCATTCTCATAATGTGTTGACACTCCCTGATCATTCTCATAGTGTACTGACACTAATGTAATCATGTGTGTATGTTTTAATTTCCAGCAGTGCTACATCATTTTTTGACATTCCATGGGAGCACATCATATACATTCACATCCTGCCATATATTTCCATCAAGACTTTGTTCCGTTTGAGACGTGTGTCGCGACAATTCAATGAGCTAATACTGGGATATTTTACTTCAACATTCGAACTTGACCTGTCTAGTGTGTCAGCTTGTATCACAAAAGAGGCATTTTCTAAAATATCGCATAACAACTTTGTTCTCCGGACCCTTATATTGCGCAATGCCAAGCGCTGGCTAACAGATAATGATTTAGTAACTGTTCTACAAAATAACAGTTATTTACAAAAGCTGGACCTAAGCAGCAATTCTACACCTATAAGTGATAGCAGTTTGTGTGCGCTCATCGGCAGCTCTCCTGATTTAACTGAATTATATCTCTGTGATTGTCACTGGGTGTCAAAAGAAGTCATTGTATCTGTAGCAGAAACGTGTCCATTGATTGAACGGTTGGATCTTACTGGGTGCTGGCAAATAGATGATAATACAGTAATAATATTGATCTCAAGCTGTCCAATGTAAGTATACGGAAAATGATCTATTTAGTTTACAATCATCTTTAACCATTTAACACTCAAACCGGCCAAAAATGTCTTCTGTAGTGGTCTTGAGAAATGTCCATTTACTGACCAAGAGAAGACAATTTTTGAAAATTTACAACTTGAATGACTGGCTCGATAACCAAACCAGTCAATTTTCCAGTGGTAGATTTAAGAAGATACTCTTCTCTTGGTCCGCAATTCGACCTTTTGTTTGAGAAAATTGAAAATTTCTTGAACAAATCTAAGGCTTAAAGGGTTAATGTTGTAGCTAACTGTCTGCCGGCTGAATTTCTGCACACCAAATTTTCCATGGAGTTTATGTCTGGATAAACTGAATATTTTGAAAGCGATTTGACTGGAAGTTGTTCGTGGCTAAGCTACCAACAACTTTCCATCAAATTCTTTTCAAAATATTATGCAGATCCAGTTTTATTGCACAACAAAAATACTTACCACTCAATTCACTGTTTTCTATAAGTCACCTGACTTAGATATCTCAGAAAATTTTAACCTATTCATTCCCATGGCGTGTGGGTTCCCTACTAAACAAGGTTAGCAGAGATACATCCCTCCATTGGGTATTCTTGATAGTATCTCTAACTCTAAAGCAGTCATTGCTCTAGGGAACCGGTTCCTCTATTCCTATAGAGAACATATAAACGAGTCTGTGAGCATGCACACTTATGCTACTATGCATGCGACCGAGTCCAAGTCTTCATTATATTAATTTTCTGTATTACAGGAAACACCTAATTTTTATCTCAACAAATCCTATTCATTCCATAATCTTGTGGCGCTACATCCACATTTGATTTTTTATGAATGTCACAGAACAAGCAGACTTTGTTGAACAAGTCATGTACTTTGTAAAATGATTATAATTTACATGGATATGAAACAGAATGGAAAGTTTTTGTGACTACAAAGAAAATGGCGTCAGCAATTAACTACGAGGTACAATTAATCAAGGTGGAGTCAAAATCTCTGATCCTATTTTAGCCACAGGCTCATTCATACATAAGGTATACTACATTGTATATACCAGTTTGGAACATCTCCTACATAAGGTATCCTACATGACATATGTAACATACCGATTGGGAAGTTCTTGGATCAATTAAGAGTTTTGATTAGGTACTTATTTCCGAGCGTCATTCTTTCCTACATAAGGTATACTACATACCAGTTTAGATCGAATCCTACATAACTATGTAATATACCAGTTGGGAAGTTATTGGATCTATTAAGAATGTGACAGTGGTGCAAACAGGTGTGGTGGACAGGATGAACACCACAAGGATACACCACGATCATTCCCTGAAGAAAAGCGAGTGGTCCTTCTAAGGACCGTTACTAACCAACTAACATGAAACTCGCAAGTACTTCATGATGATCAGTCATGTCAGTCACATTACAATAAAGACAAGACCGATTCGGTCATCGCATTTAAAATTTCCCATACTGGATACCCTGGTATTGGCGCCGTTTTTGCAGGCTAATTTAACATTACTAGCAATGGGCCGTGAAACCTTTACCTTTTATTTAATGTCTTGCAAAAATCACTCAAGATTTTATGTTTTCTAATACCGGGCGGGGTTATTAGATACAGGTTTTCTATGGCCTTAGTTTCATAGAAAATGTAAACATTGCGCTGCTATGGGCTATCCTCTTTAGTGTGTAGTAAATTGGCAAATGTCGGATGATCTCGGAATGCCCGGATGTTCAAAATTACGATACTGATTTGGATCCTCATAATCACGTAACCCTCTTTTGTTAGATAGGCTATTAAGCCTGTGACAGATTATCAGGTTCACTTGATTTCTAAATCTAGCGAGAAACTTGCGTTCACTTGATTTCTAAATCTAGCGAGAAAATTTATCATATATATGACTGGTTATATTGTAATGTAAATGACCAACATATAATGATCTAAAACGAAATGCGATGTTCGAGAAAAATTGCTTGAACGCCCGAGAATTAAACTGAGGTAGACCGCTTCGAATGTTAGTGAGCCAGCCAGTGGCAAAGTAAATCTCTGTTTGGAGGCGCTGACGAGAAGCGTAGATCACATTGCCGAATTTCCGATTCCAGGATAAATGTATATCAGAGTACTTGCTCAAGATTTGCTTTAACCTGATCTGATCAGATAATATCACGTGATTTATATATCATGTGATTATCACATGATTTTGATTTATGTATTTTCAAGACGACATTTATGTCAAGTTAGGATTAATTTTGATGGAATAAATAATGTTTATTAAAGGATACGCAATATTTAGGCTGTTCAATTTAATAATTTCACTTCTGCGAATGATGTTTTGAGGTACACATTAAGCATAGCTGCGAGGTGACAAGATTTGTGCAGGGGAAATTCAAAATCCAGAGGAAAACAACGTGACTAAGTTTTATCCTTGTATATAGTGCACACTAATTTTTTAGAACTTGTAAATTAAGCATAAATGTGCAGTCTATTTATGGGTTTATAAGTAAATACGCCACTCCCATCTTTGATGGTACTCATTCAGATTCAACTTATTTCAGTTGCAACTTGTGACTAATAACTTCGAGAGGTAAATGGTTAATATTTTTGTAGTAAACACTACAAACTTTGATGACCAAGTTTTACTATCTCAGAGATGTGTGTTGATCTCAGTGTTTTGGTAGCAAGCATAGCCTTTGGATCAGGAAAATTCTTGACTATCAGACCTTTTTATTAGCCCTAAGATGGGTTTTTTCCTACTTAATGTATAATCTAATCTCTCACCATTTTGTAAATTCTTTCTGTGGGTACTTAACTCGGGCGAGATTGGATATAAAGAACACGTACCCAGGCTATGATGGATCATTCTATCGGCTCTCAATCGATTAATTGTTATAGTGAAATATAACATTCTGCTTGCAAATGGACTATTACTCGTGGAAATCATCTGAAAGTCTACCAGAAGAGGGTGAGAACTAACCTAGTTAGAAAAAATTTCTCTCTAAGGGGTGTGCAAACTGTGAAATGGTTTGTCTGAACGTGTTATTTCCACACCAACTCTTAAAACATTTGAAAATGGTTTAGATAGACTTTGGCATAGTCAAGAGGCAATGCGTGACTACACCGTACACACAACCCATGACCAGAAGTGACGGCACAGGCATGGAGATAAATGAAGAAGAGATGACCATAAGGCCTAATTGTCCTGTGCTCAGTATTATTACCTAGATTATAACTCTCAGTATTTATGGTATAGCAACTGATTATAATTAAACTTCTGGTTTAGGTATGCCACATCAATTCACTTCTGTTGTTTTGCTGGTATTGTTTATGTTTCTAAATCACGTTTGACAATTTATATGCCCCATCTCAGGGGAACCAAATTAAAAAATTTTAAACTCTTTATTAGTTGTTCTTAGTGCAATGGCTGACCCATCTCTGCCTAGTGTCTTAATTTTTTATGCTCGAGTTCACACTTATACATCTTCGCATTTATCTTCTAGGAATAATTTTAATTTTTCTTATGATCCTATCAGTTCTTTTGTCGTTTTGACTTCACTAGATTTCGTTTTGCTCCTGAATCTTCTTATGTATTAGTCTCTTCCTATCAGCCTCCATCTTTCGACCTGTTCTCTCAAAAATTGGAATCAATCATCTTTCGATTCTCCTAATATCAATCTGCAAATAAGTGCGTCAGTCTTTATTTTTTAATTGTGAAAAGTGGTTGCTATCTTTTAGGATCATATCGCGCCTGATTTATTTTCCACATAGTATCTTTGCATGTCTTTTCTTTCTGTCAGTCAGTAGGATCCCTCGCCATGATGAAGCATATTTATGGGTGAATGTAAGCTTGTCACAATAATAAAGTTAGTCTACATAAGGTACCTCCTCTAATCTTTTTTGTCTTATCAAGACTTACACCGCTCCTTTCTCAAGTTTAGTAGAAATTTTGATCTTGTTCCTTGACTACCGTAAAAATTTGACTAAAGGACGCAGTTCTTTGGTCAAATTACATGTTCTAGGAAGGGGGGGGGTGCGTTCTATAATTGAGATCATTCCTTGAGCACATTTTTGGGTCAAAGTTTTTCTTAAAAAGTCAAAGATTATACCATGGAAATTGAACTAAATTTTACCCTAGACAATTTGCGCCGCCTGACGACTATGTTTAATGTATACTCCAAAAACACCAAGCGGAAGTGAAATTATTAAATTGGGCCACCTAAATATTGCTTATTCTTTAATAAATATCACTTATTACATCAAAATTAATCCAGAATTTGACATAAAATGGCGTCGAGAAAAGATACATGTATAAATCACGTGATTCACCTCCAATCGCAGAAGATCTTTATTCTAATTAGAGCGAGTACTCGGATATAAATATTCTGGACTCGGAAATTGCTATATATCATCATTGTGCGATAGGAACTGAATGTTCCTGTACCCATTTGATAACCAACTCCCGTTAGCGCATATGATTACGCAGCGCCTCCAATCACAAAAGAGCCGGATAACCAACTCCCGTTAGTGCATAAGATCAGACAGCGCCTCCAAACGCAAAAGAGCCATTACATTCTGTTTCTGTCACATGATTTCCTTATTTTTAAGGAGACATTTTATGCCAAAAATAGATTGATTTTGATGTAATAAACGATCTTTACTGAAGATACACGATATTTAGGCGGTCCTATTTAATAATTTCTCTTCCACCATGATAATTTTTAGTCATACATTAAACATAGCGCTGAGTGATGGTAATTTTTGATACCAATTTTCCATTGTTTAAAGGTACGTTTTTCTAAAATTTAACAGCGTCTTGTACTTGAATACAAGAGTTTTTTGGGTGGATTTTGGTCAAATTTGGGACAGCGTCCTATATTCCAAGGCGGCCTTTAGTCGAGAAATCATGGTAGTGATATGTCTATTTCTGTTATTTTCATATGGAGCTGTTTTCTCTGCCTCAAGCCTATTTTTAATCTTCTAAATTCTAACTTTTCCAGACATTATTTAATAAACCCCTCAAGGGGGGCCTAACCAAGATGATTGGGTCATTGCCTTCTCATGGATTGTGGAATATATTTTTTTCCTTTCACCCTTCTGTGTAGTTTCAGTCTTTTTCCTTATCCTTCATTGATCTGGTAACAGGTTTGGTGGACTTCTTTCCTGTATAAGCATCTGATAAAGATATTAACAATTGGGCTCATCATACTAGCTTTGTTTAAAATAAGATTCTGCAGGTTTATTCTGGTCCTAGCTATCATGCTTAAGTGCTTCTAGATAATCTCCGCTCTCTCAGGGGTGGGGATGGATATAGCTAGCCTCATGTATGTCATAGGTAGCAGATTCCCTACATATAAGGTACAATCAACTTAGTCATTGAATCATCCCCCTTTTTTCTATCAAACCATGTTAGTCTCCTGTGACATTAGTCCTGCTTCTGTTCCTGATCAATAAATTTCTGCTCTTTTCAAGTAGGATACAGTGGAAGAATAGCAGAATCCAAGGATTTTAAAAAGTGTGAGGTGCTGGCAGATGTTCTTATGATTTAATGCTAATTCTGTTGCAAATTTTGGAATTATTTTGACTGGAACCCATGGCTGCTTTATTGCTGTTTGAGACAACGATGACTTACAGCAAAATCATTTAATAATATTCAACTCTTTTCCTGATACGTTGTTTCACAAATGGAGTTCATCAATGAAAGGAATTATATGGACATTGATTCGTTTTGGCCAGTCATCACTGGTCTCATCAAGGATAAGCGACAGTGTTTTCCAATATTTCCATACATACAGAATTGATCCTAACTGGATCTGGGTTCTTTTAACCACATCATGGCCAGTCTGTGATTCCTCCGGCTTGGAAGGTTCCTTAATTGTGTTAAAATTTGGGCCGAATGGAGTCAGTTTTGTATACGAAGGTCAAGTCTGGTAATTCAGAATTTTGTCCTTCACCCCGACCGCATACACTGTATTTTCATTCGCTGGGTGTCATCGGTACCAATTCTCCAGTTTATCCATCTGCAGGTCCTTTTTGATGTCTTGTTCTTAAGTGGCGTCATCAAATCACCCAAGTTTTTCAGTCCGGTCTTAGACAGGATAAAAGATTGAGAAAAAGTTGAGTATATTTCCATACCAATCCTTCATCATCATATATAAATTTGATCTGTTTGTGGGATTTTTTTCCCCCCATAATATCATGTTGGACTCAATATCAAGCATGATGTAGTTTCTTCTCCAGAATACATTGGTATGTTTAAGCTTCTTCCTCAGAGTTTCTTCAGTCTCGTGGCCAGTTCGAAGATTCCTCAGCCATATCTTTTACGAGTCTCGTTTAAATTCATCATATGTTTGAACCCCTAGTCTTCAGACAAATCCTTCCTTTGATCCTTTCTACTAAGCTGAGGACAAGACACAGTGGTCAAAAGCGAAGGACTGATTGCAGCTGTAGGATGTTTCTACTACTACAGCCGCAGAATACACTAATCGTACATACATACTAAGAGTTTGGGGGAGGGAATCGCTATAGAATTTCCTCTCGCTCTTGTGTCTATGGAATCAGATAGTCTTATTCCCTCTTCAATACTCTGGAATATCGGAGAATGAAGAGATATTGTCTCTTTCACAAGCCACCTATCTGCTCATACAGTCATTTCTATAGTAGTAACCTTTATCAACAAGCAGGACGGTTGAGGTTATCATATTTTGTCTGGAGTCTTGGTCCTCATCCTGCGGTGGAGATGTCAGGAAATCTATCAGCATCTCACCTTCCAGGTAGAATGATTTTCATTGTAGCTCATTTATTACATCCCATTAAGTTTCTACTCAGTATAGCGTCCAGATTTGATGTTCATATTCTTCTTCCAGGCTAGGCTCTGGCGGTAGATGCTCTGGCCCAGTCATAGACATCACATTTTGTTTAAATATCTTCAATTTAACTTTCTAGTGCCAATTGTCTTTAAGAACTTTTGTCAGCGGTTTCTAGTGCAATTGCCTTTAAGAACTTTTGTCAGGGGAATGTATTATCCCTTTAATCACACCTGCTTGGCCCAATGAGAGTTATTCAGGGGATCTCATAGTCCTCTTTGTGGTAATCCAGTCTTCCCAATTTTGCAGATTTTCTATCTCGTTTAACAGCAGCTTTCATTTCATCATTCCACAAATCTTGAATATGTATATTTGGTATTTTCCAAGACCTGTTTTTCAAAAATTGATTTTTTTGTCTTAACTTTAGTATTCTTAATCAATTCAAAACTATTTGTTACAGGAGAATTTACCAGAGTATATTTAAGGTTTTCAAATGGTTGTAAGAACAACACATTATCACGCCTGATTCTGCATCCCATCATCAAGTTATAGATTCATGGGATATTTTTTGATGACTTAAATCTCTGTATGCTGGGATGGTGTTATCGTTTTCACTAGCATTTATCCTTCTTTATTTTCTAGAAGCTGGTTCGAGAGTTATTAAGTATATACATTATTTACCCATGGTACAGGTATTTTTAGGGTATAGCGCAAAGACAAATGCCTATAATAAATTCCTGTATTAACTCATGTCTTGGGTCCATCTGTTTAATTGTATAACTCTGAAATCATTCAATTTCTACTAGCTGCTGCATTTGTTAGATGGCGTTCTCATATTCATATTCTTTTTGTGAATGTTCTTTTCTAGGTGGTATGAGATCTGGCTACATTCTTTGCCCTTGAAGAGATCTTATATATAAAACCTAATTAATTGTTTTCAATCCTTTCCGAAAACTATACCCAATTTAAAAGATGTTTTTGAAACACTGTTCAGATTTCTTATGCAAATTTGTTTAGTAAGCGCACATCTCATCAACTGAATTACAGACACCATTAATTGACACTAGAATGTATCTCCAGGAGGCACTCAGTAAGTGTTAAGGCACACGATGTTTGTGGTATGGCCTTCTCCTTCGCATTCTGTGCAGATCTATCAGTGGACGACATTATGTAAGTTGCAGTATAAATGTCAGATTCTACATTATTTTTATCTGAAAGATCAGATTCAATTCACAATCTGACATTTCTAGTTTTGCCACTCAAACCTAGGCTCAATTACCTAGATTCTTTAGTCAGCCATCTTCTTCACCATCTCGCGTCTGTTTTTAACTTCTCTTTGCTGAGATTGTCTAATTATCATTATTATAGTGTATTTTATTTAGAACATTTGTTTGTTCGTGCTCTTTCAGCACTTAGAGATTTAGTTGGTTCTAGTATTTTTGGTGATTAACCTTTCATTCCTGATTTGCAATTTACCAACCCACCTAGTATTTGGGCTCTAACCAATTCTATGTTTTAGCAAACAGTGAATTGAGTGGCTTAGTATTTTTGTTGTGTTACAAAATGACCCAGATGTATATACTGTTCTGGTGTTTTGTTAGCTTACTAAAATACTTCACACTCAATTCACTGTGGCCTACCTCGGTCACCCCACGTCGTTAAATTGCAAATCATTATTAAATTTTGTGGAATTAATTAATGACGGCTTGGACTTGGTCGCATGCATCGTAGCATAAGTGTGCATGCTCACAGACTCGTTTATATGTACTCTATAGGAATAGAGGAACCGGTTCCCTAGAGCAATGACTGCTTTAGAGTTAAAGCAATACTATCAAGAATACCCAATGGACAGATGTATCTCTGCTAACCTTGTTTACTAGGGAACCCACATGCCATGGGAATGAATAGGTTAAAATTTTCTGAGATATCTAAGTCGGGTGACTTATAGCAAACAGTGAATTGAGTGGTAAATATCTAGTAAGCTAACAAAACGCCAGACCAGTATATACATCTGGTTCGTTATTGCTCACTGAAATTACTATCTGATGGCTTGCAGCCGTCAGACAGTTAGACTGTGTCTAAGATTTCAACATACTTTGCAACTATTTCCAAGTCAGTAATATTCTGTGTGAGTTTCTCAGACACACGTAGGTAATACTCAGGTATGCACTTGTCTGAACCATTAGAAATCCCTACCCATCAATTCCAACCATGGATAATAATCTGAAATAACTGAGTACATTGAAATTTCTTATAAATGAAATAAAGGTGTATACAGTATATGTATCACCCAGATGAGTTGTTTCCTTTGCTACTCTCTTCTAATATAACAATAAGTTTGGTGCTATGATCGTTTGAGGCCTGACTAGTGTGATTGAAGCCCAATATTTTCATTTCAAATGTAACTGAAGTGCTTCAATCACACACGTCTATCTGGGATTTTTTATCATCGTTGATTTCGATCAGTTTATTGCACATACCTAGTCCAATCAACTTATGAAGTTTCACAGCGATCAGATAGATGGTAATGGCGTTATCATCTGGAAACCAATTTTCAAGATGGACGCTGGTCGCTATCTTGGATTTCTGATCATCGTTGATTTCAATAGGTTCATTCTCCAGATAGAGTCCAATCAACCCATGAAGTTATAAAGCGATCAGATAAATGGTAGTGGAGTTATCATCTGGACACCAATTTTCAAAATGTCTGCGGGTGGCTGGCAACCATCTTGGATATCAAATCATTACTCACTTTTGTAGGTTTCATCCCCATCCCTCGGTCAATCAACCGATAAGGTTTCAGATCAGATAAATGGTCTCGGAGTTATAATCAGGAAACCAATTTTCAAGATAGCCAGTGGGGGCAGTCGGATCATCATTGTCAGTAGGTCTCTTTCCAAGACATACTCCAATCAACCTTTTCAAGTTTCAAAGCAATCTGATAAATGCTGCAGAGTAATCATCCAGAAGCCACGCTTCTGCCCGTTCAGATTGCGCCATCATATAGTTGCCAACTTTTTTGCGAGCGTATAATAAGTGCTTATATACATTTTACCCCTAAGCAGTGACACCTTTTCTTTCCTCTGAGACAATGAATACCAATGATGTTATTTCACTAGAGGTATCCATTTATAGCTATTCCTGCCCATTTCTACTTGCCCACCATCCACCTTTTTTATGGGTGTTGGAATTCACCT
Organism: Chaetoderma sp. LZ-2023a; assembly: GCA_034401795.1. Taxonomy (NCBI): domain Eukaryota; kingdom Metazoa; phylum Mollusca; class Caudofoveata; order Chaetodermatida; family Chaetodermatidae; genus Chaetoderma; species Chaetoderma sp. LZ-2023a. Next base: position 107,092,788 of record CM067372.1, on the reverse strand, counting down.
TTCCAGAGTACTCACCCATCATATGACGTCATAATGAACTGCGTGATGTGTACAATGACATCATAATAAATGATGTCGATAAGTACGTCACAAACGCATATTTGAAGACGGTCTATGCGTTATTGTACAAATTGTTTGCTTTTACTATTTAATAAATATTCTGTTGAATATTTTGAAACTAATTTGACTGGACTAGTCCCTTATCATATCTCCCAAATTTCGGCACAATCCGTTCAGCGATTCTGGATACGAAGTTGTTTTCATGAAAACCATGTCATCCAAGATAACTGCTAAAGCATTAGGCAATCAAGTTGCATTGAACAAACTGGATTCAGCTGTTTCCGTAAATAACCTGTCATGAGTTTTGAATCAATCCCACATGTGGATTCGGAAAAGAAGATTTTTAAAGGCATTTAAAAAATCCAGGATGGCCACCAGGCAAATTACAGACCAGCTTCATTTGAACAAATGTGTATCTCTATGCCCTAAGTATGTTTTCTGCCAAATACACATGAAATTTCCTATTGCTTTAGTACATGGGAGTTTCTAGCTGGAAAATGATCCATGATGGCCGCTAAAACGTTTATCCGACAGTTTCGAAAATGACAAATCTGAAATCAGAATGCCCAAACACATATATAAAACCAATTTCGGCTTCAAGATTCGTCAAAATAAAAAAATTCAATATGGCCATCAAACATGCTACATTTTGATTGGGCCACGGCAGCCATATTTTTTGATGGATCAACTTCCCTTGAACAAATTTTAATGGCCCTTAGGCCCTAATCAAATCTCCCAAATTTCAGCCTGATCCTTCCAGCGGTTCTGGAGAAGTCGTTTTCGAAAAAACTAGGTCATCCAAGATGGCCACCAAGCAAATATGCCAATCAGGTTGCCTTGAATAAACTTGGGTCTAACATTGCCATAGATGATGTGTTATGAGTTTTGAATCAATTCCTCCAGCGGTTTTGGAGATTTTTTAAAGTGGTTCTTGGATTTTGACCAATCCGCTTCGTTTGAACAAAATTAGATCTCTACCGCTATGGATGTTTCCTGCCAAATATAATTGAAATCGGCCCAGGGGTTCTTGAGAAGTCGTTTAAAGAATTCCCCATTGCTTTACTATGGGCCCATTGCTTTATTATGGGAGCCTATGGCGGGAAACCAAACCAAGATGGTAGCCAAACCATTTATCCGACAGTCTCGAAAGTGGCATATTTGAACTCGCCACCCTGATAAGCATATATAGAGAAAGTTTTGCCATTAAAGTACATCAAATACAAAAAAAACAAGAGGCCCAAGGGGCCTGTGTCGCTCACCTGGAGCATTATGCATTTTTGTCACAATTGTTTGTGGGTGGTTTAGGAGTAGTCTTCTAAATGAGTTTGTGGACATTTTTGCAAGTCCAATATGGCCGCCAAACACGCTACATTTTGATTGGTCCACTTCTGCCATGTTTCTGACATAGCGCCTTCCCTTGAAAAATACTAATGGCACTCAGTGCCTAATCATATCTTTCAAATTTCGGCCCAATCCGCTCAGTGGTTCTGGAGTCATTTTGGCAAAAATTAGGCCAAGATGGCCACTAAACCATTTGGCCAATCAAGTTCCCTTGAACAAACTTGGTGCAGCTCTTGTCCTAGATGATATTTCATGTGTTTTGAATTGATCCCCCAAACGGTTTCTAAAAATCAACCAAAATCCAAGATGTCGTGAAAATACATTTTAAATTTCCCATTGCTTGAGTATGGGAGATTTTGGCGAGTAAATGATCCAAGATGGCCGCTAAACAGTTTATCCGACTGTCTCAAAAATGGCAAATTTGAAATCACAATACGCACAAAAATACATAAAGCCAATTTTTGCCTCAAAATCAATCAAATAAAAAAATACAATATGACAACCAAACACGCTATATATTGATAGGCCCATAGCGGCCATTTTTTTTTTTTACGGATCAACTTCTCTTGAACAAACATTAATGGCCCTTAGTCCCTAATCATATATCACAAATTTCTGCCCGATTGCTTCAGCGGTTCTGGGGAAGAAGTTGTTTTTGCGAAAACGAGGTCATCCAAGATGGCCGCTGAATGATTTGATCAATCAAGTTCCCTTGAACAAACTTGAGTGAGCTCTTGCCCTAGATCATATTACATGAGGTCTGAATTGATCCCTCAAACGGTTTTAAAGATTTTTAAAGACATTTCTAAAAATCGGCCGAAATCCAAGATGGCCACCGGCCAAATTTGCTGTCGGCTTCGTTTGAACAAAATGAAATCTCTATGCCATAAGGATGCTTCCTGCCAAATATAATTCAAATCGAGCCAGTAGTTCTCAAGAAGACATTAAAAATTTGCCATTGCTTTAGTGTGGGAGCTTTTGGCGGGAAAATGGTCCAAGATGGCTGCCAAACCGTTTATCCAACTGTTTCAAAAATTGCAAATTTGAGATCAGAATACGCAAAAACCTATATAAAATGCATTTCGGCCTCAAAATCCATCAAATAAAAAAATCCAATATGGCTGCCAAGCACAACTTGAATCAACTTCTCTTGAACAAACCTTAATCGCCCTTAGTTGCTAATTATATATCACAAATCTTGGCCTGATCGCTTCAGCGGTTCTGGGGAAGAAGTAATTTTTGTGAAAACTAGGTCATCCAAGATGGCCGCTGAACCATTTGGCCAATCAAGTTCCCTTGAGCAAACTTGATTCAGCTCTTACCCTAGATCATATTTCGTGAGTTCTGAATCGATCCCTCAAACGGTTTGGGAGAAGATTTTTAAAGACATTTCTAAAAACCGGCCGAAATCCAAGATGGTCGCGGGCCAAATTTGCCGCCTTAAGGATGCTTCATGCCAAATATAATTGAAATCAGCCCAGAAGTTTTTGGGAAGAAGATATTTTTAATTTCCCATTGCTTTAGTATGGGAGCTTTTGGCAGGGAAATTATCCAAGATGGCCGCCAAACCGTTTATCCGACAGTTTCGAAAATTGCAAATTTGAGATCAGAATACCCAAAAACCTGTATAAAACCAATTTCGGGCTCAAAATCCATCAAATAAAAAAATACAATATGGCCGCCAAACATGCTATATTTTGATTGGCCCATGGCGGCCATGTTTTTTAACGGATCAACTTCTCTTGAACAAACTTTACTGGCCCTTAGTCCCTAATCAGATCTGCCAAATTTCGGCCTGATCCATTCAGCGGTTCTCGAGAAGAAGTTATTTTCGCTAAAACTAGGTCAACCAAGTTGGGCGCCAAATTATTTGACAAATTAAGTTCCCTTGAACAAACTTGGCTGAGCTCTTGCCCTAGATCATATTTCATGAGGTTTCCTTCAATCCCTCAAGCGGTTTCAGAGAAGATGTTTAAAGACATTTCTAAAAATCGGCCAAAATCCAAGATGGCCGTCGGCCTAACTGGCCGATCGGCTTCCTTTGAACAAACTTGGACCCCTATGCCCTAAGGATGCTTCCTGCCAAATATAATTGAAATGGGCCCAGCGGTTCTTGAGAAGAAGTCGTTTAAAGGAAAAGTTGACGGATGGACAGATGGATGACGGACACACGATGGACGGTCGCCACGACATAAGCTCGCTTGGCCTTTTAGGCCAGGTGAGCTAAAAATGAATGAAAAGAAAAAAATTACCAAAACTTCCAGGTGAGTATTCTTGTTCTTTGTTATTTCTGTTTGTGAGAAATATTTTCAAAATTACTTGAAAATGGATGAGACAGTTAAAGAGTATGTATGAATAAATTGTAAAAAACACATAAAAAATCTTAAATGTTCAAGATGGCGGCGCACGAGCAGCTGGTGCGCATGGTGAGCCCAGTCGTGACATCACTGGATATGCTCGTATTTCCAGTCAATGTGCGCACACATTTCGTCCATCATGGTTAGGATCCTGTCCCATTTCGGGTCTCTACAAGCATGAGAGGTACGACACACCAGTTTCAAGACACTTCAACAAACCTGGGCATTCTAGAATGAACATGCAATTCAGAATAATACAGGTTCTGTCCTCAGACCCTGATGGTGAAGCTTCCACTTAATGGAGAAGGCAAAAGGAGTACCATTGGATACACCAGCTCCACACAATGGGGCTAATAGGCATCAACCTAGCATGGTAAGAGTCACTGCCTTCCCTGGGCCAACTCGCGCACCATAATCGGACTGGCCCAGTACGTTGTTATTATCCCGAATTTACAAATTCGTACACTTTAGTGACAGATTTTAGTCGAGCCCTATGCAAAGTGTATGAGGTCTCGACACAGTGATCCAAATGGCATGCAGATACATGTTAAAGTTTTACAATGTACGCTTAATTCATCAAGGGTGTAACCAATCTCAATGCAACTTTACAGATGTGTACAATCATTGCATCCAGGCTATGTCATGATTAAAATAATTAGATTTTTTCCCTTACTTTTACAAGGTTGGTATTTCGTATATATGTCACAATGAAATGACATCCAGTGTTCACCAAGAATTAGGTAAATGTTAAATATTTTCAATGGACATTTAATTCATCAAAAACTTATGGGATCTTAATAAGATTTAAGAATTATGTAAATGTTAGACGTTCATCGACGTTTAATTTATCAAGAACTTATCTGATCCTTATCAAACATTACAGATTTGATCTATACCATCCATGCCATCATTGTATCTAGTCGCCATCATAATTGAAATGATTTTCAAATTTTGTTTGGACTAATACTGGTAGTTTATTTGTGTGCGCTTTGTCTTTTGTCTTTCAAAGAATTAGAAGAACACTAGCGTTTTTCTGTAGACATTTGATTCATCAAGTTGGTATACTATTTCAAAATATCCTTATTTTGTGACTGCCACATACATGATGTGTGATATGCATAAAAACTAAAGGGGCTTGACACATGGAGGCAGTTCATCTAGTTCTATTTTTGTGACAGAGCTACATACGTGGTCTTGACTGTAACGTCAGCTAACTAGGGACGTAATAGACCTTTTCCAATTTTAGCTATGCCCCGCCCATCTCTAGTTAAGCTCCGCCCACACCTCGCTCGTATTGGGATTGATTGATCGCTGAACGCCCTGATATCAATTTCCAGAAAACTCTACAGGTAAGCTATTGAATATTTTGGAACTAATTTGACTGGGTGCTGTTGCTGCCGTACAACACCGTGGTTATTAAATAGTAGAGACATATAATTCGTACATGTCGGATTATTAAGAGTTAGATGGGCCAAATAAAATCATTTATGATGTAATGATTATGACGTCATCCTACACAATGCTTAGCTGATTATGACGTCATGTGACGTCAGTTGATAGATGGATACTGGAAAGGTGAATGATTATGTCAGACACTTGAGTGACAGATCATATCCCTCCATTATCATTATCTGTGTATCCTTACACAGGCCATGAAATTTGGAAAATCTGCGTAACCTAATAATAGGTTACGGGTATTTCTTTCACGTAACCAATAGTTCAGATAGGTGACAGTCGTTTACATAAACTCATTGGTTGGCTTCTTAATATTTACTTTCAGAGACTAATATATACAGCAAAATAATTTTCCAGGTTATTATATGCCTTGTTAGTCTATGATGCAAACTGAACATGAGTTTGACTATTTTTCCACTTGAAAATAAATCAAGAGCTCATTTTCACGTAAAATAATTTTCGGTCTGCACTTTGCAATCTTGCATAACCAACACGGGAACTATTGGTTTGGTTACGCCAAATTTCGAGGTCTGCTTACAGTTGGAATATGATTATAACTGACCAAAATCAGAGTCAATATCCGGGCATCTAATCAAGGCTGCATCGACTGATACTGACAGACAAGAGACTGCTGTTTTGTTTACTAATATTCGTTCCTTTGCTTGTTTCACACAGGCTGTCATACCTGTCATTGGCTAAGATTTATGGGATAACAGATGAGACGATTTACTGCTTGGCACGTTACTGTAAAAAACTGAGACACCTAGATATACAGAGTTGCTGGAGAGTTACTGATTACGCTATACGGTAAATATCATTCAATTTATTAACAGATTATACATTGTAGGAGTCCAATATGTCTCTTCACATGGAACAGATATACTTGTGATAAGCATATAAGCGTAATTTAACCCATAGGCAGTGATAGAGCATTAAAATATTATGTTCCTAAATTCCTTTTAACATGAGACACAAGGAGCTTATAAGTATCACTCAGCTGTAGCATCATTATTTGAAACAAACACATGAACACAGTCGATATCTCAGTAGCTGCACGTGAAGAGTGACTAGTATGTCACATTGACTTACACTCATTACACTACATACCTTAAGTGTACAATACATGACAAATGTCTCTCGTGTACATTCTCAAGGTTATTTTAATTTGGTTACCGTGAACTTTTGACCCCAACTTTTTCAGACATCTCCGGAAACCCACAGGCAACCTGCGACTAAAGGATGGTCAAGATCTTTCTAGTAGAACCAGTTATTGACAAACATGTCTTTCAGGCAAATAGTTTTCAAAATAACCATTGTAATTTGTTGACCTTGATCTTTGACCTTTTGACCCCAAATTTATCACATATCTGACTCCACTGGCACCCTTTTCCCCAATTTTGGTTAATGTATACTAAAAAACTTGAAATGACAGCCAGAAATAAGCTTTTGTGACTGACTGACGGATGGACTAACAAAGTCACATTTTTATTGAACGGCTACCCGCAGCTAAAAATGACAAGGCTGGAAAGACAAATATTTATGACCTAACTGAAAGAATTTTGGTTCAAGATACAAGTGTTGATATCAGCTGTGAAAGTATGATGGCCATAAAACCTATCACTCCATTTTTACTATCAAAATCCAGTGACTAACAAATGCTTGATTTTGATTGGTCAATGGGAGATGTTTTTTCACATATCAACTTCCCATGTACAGAGTTTCCATGGACATTAGTCCCTAAACATGTCCCAAGTTTGATGCAGATAGCTACAGCATTTCCGTAGTCATTTTTGGATCAGATCTTGTCCTCGATGATGCCTATGCAATTTCACATCACTTGGTCAAACAATTTTGGATGTTTAAAGGTGTTTATAACAATAGAGCAAAATCTAAGAAGGCTGCCAATCAAATTGACCAATCAACTCCGTTTGAACAACCTGATCAATCAATCAGATTTGACGTTTGAATGTGCCAAATGTTTACACATCAGCCATCCAAACATATATATCGCGATTTTGGCTATCAAAATCAATCAACTAACAAAAGGTCAATTTAAATAGGGGCCAGTTTCTTTCCTGTATTAACATCCCTTGAATAAAGTTGAGTGGCCCTTTGTCTCTAATTATAGTTCTCCAATTATGGCTCAATCCCTTCAGCCATTGCACAGTAGTTTTGGAAAATCTCTTGAACAAACTTGGTTCAACTGCTGTCCCAGAGGAAGGCATTTGAATTTCCAATCAATCAGCCAAATCGTTTGGAGATGTGTAAAGGTGCTTCTAGAGGTAGCAAAAAATCCAAGATTGAACTTAACCAATCAGCTCCATTTAAACAGCAAGAGTGACCAATCAGACTTAAATGTGTCAAAGATTGTATTCAGTGGGCTCCAAAACCTATATATTTTCAAGATCCATCAACTAACATTTTGACCTCTTTTTATTTAAGTTTTTCACATATCAACATCTCTTCAAGAACACAATTGCATGGCACTTCGGTCATAATCATATTTTCGACCAGATCTTTTTGGCTGTTCGCGAAATACGTACCGTGAGAAATTGATCATCAAAACGCATGGGACACATCAAGCTATCAAATTCTATTGATGAAACTGGGGTCAGCTATTGCCCAAGATGATTATTCATGAGATTTACATCAATCGACCAAGTGGTTTCTAAGATCCTTAAAGCTGTCTAAATATAGCCAAAGATACAAAATGGCCAGGACCAATTATCTTCATTTGAGCATTCCTCGATCTCTATGACCAAAGGATACTTTTTGCCAAATTTGCTCAGACCCCGCCCAGAGGTTGAGATGCTTAACCTTTACCACTCTGATGTCAAAATTCTATTTTTTATTGGTTCGACAGCGCAGAAGCTGGTGTACATTTTCCAACAATTTTGGTGGACGATGGTGCTGTCGTACGACAGCACCATCTTCCACCAAATTTGTTGAAAAATGAACACCAGTTCATCTTTTAATTTAATTTGAATATTTAAAAGCTTACCATCAGAGTTGTAAGATTTAAGACAATTTATGTCGGATGACAGACAGCTGACATGTCCTTTCTTGGTTAGTGAGGCTAGTATGTTACAATCTGGTGAGAATTCCTAGATGTTGCTTAGCTTTCTTGGTTAGTGAGGCTTGTATGTTACGATCTGGTGAGAAATCCTAGATGTTGCTTAGCTTTCTTGGTTAATGAGTCTAGTATGTTACAATTTGGTGAGAAATCTTAGATGTTGCTTAGCTTTCTTGGTTAGTGAGTCTAGTATGTTACAATCTGGATAGAAATCTTAGATGTTGCTTAGCTTTCTTGATTAGTGAGTCTAGTATGTTACAATCTGGTGAGAAATCTTAGATGTTGCTTAGCTTTCTTGGTTAATGAGGCTAGTATGTTACAATCTGGTGAGAAATCTGATGTTGCTTAGCTTTCTTGGTTAGTGAGTCTCGTATGTTACAATCTGGTGAGAAATCTTAGATGTTGCTTAGCTTTCTTGGTTAGTGAGGCTAGTATGTTACAATCTGGTGAGAAATCTTAGATGTTGCTTAGCTTTCTTGGTTAGTGAGGCTAGTATGTTACAATCTGGTGAGAAATCTTAGATGTTGCTTAGCTTTCTTGGTTAGTGAGGCTAGTATGTTACAATCTGGTGAGAAATCTGATGTTGCTTAGCTTTCTTGGTTAGTGAGGCTAGTATGTTACAATCTGGTGAGAAATCTTAGATGTTGCTTAGCTTTCTTGGTTAGTGAGTCTAGTATGTTACAATCTGGTGAGAAATCTTAGATGTTGCTTAGCTTTCTTGGTTAGTGAGGCTAGTATGTTACAACCTGTTGAGAAATCTTAGATGTTGCTTAGCTATCTTGGTTAGTGCGTCTAGTATGTTACAATCTGGTGAGAAATCTTAGATGTTGCTTAGCTTTCTTGGTTAGTGAGTCTAGTATGTTACAATCTGGTGAGAAATCTTAGATGTTGCTTAGTTTTCTTGGTTAGTGCTTCTTGAAGTGCTTCTAAGGTGGCAATATTCTCCGAGAAACCTGGGAAATATAGTTATCTCGAAGTTAGTTACATTCGGCCAAGAAAAATACAGATATGACAATTTAATCTAACAATCTTGCTTAGCTTTCTTGGTTAATGAGGCTAGTATGTTACAATCTGGTGAGAAATCTTAGATGTTGCTTAGTTTCCTTGGTTAGTGCTTCTAAGGTGTTGCAATATTCTCCGAGAAACCTGGGAAATATAAAGTTATCTCGAAGTTAGTTACATTCGGCCAAGAAAAATACAGATATGACAATTTAATCTAACAATCTTGCTTAGCTTTCTTGGTTAATGAGGCTAGTATGTTACAATCTGGTGAGAAATCTTAGATGTTGCTTATCTTTCTTGGTTAGTGAGGCTAGTATGTTACAATCTGGTGAGAAATCTTAGATGTTGGTTAGCTTTCTTGCTTAGTGATGCTAGTATGTTACAATCTGGTGAGAAATCTTAGATGTTGGTTAGCTTTCTTGGTTAGTGAGGCTAGTATGTTACAATCTGGTGAGAAATCTTAGATCTTGCTTAGCTTTCTTGGTTAGTGAGGCTATTATGTTATAATCTGGTGAGAAATCTTAGATGTTGCTTAGCTTTCTTGGTTAGTGAGGCTAGTATGTTACAATCTGGTGAGAAATCTTAGATGTTGCTTAGCTTTCTTGGTTAGTGAGGCTAGTATGTTATAATCTGGTGAGAAATCTGAGATGTTGCTTAGCTTTCTTGGTTAGTGAGGCTAGTATGTTACAATCTGGTGAGAAATCTTAGATGTTGCTTAGCTTTCTTGGTTAGTGAGGCTAGTATGTTATAATCTGGTGAGAAATCCTAGATGTTGCTTAGCTTTCTTGGTTAGTGAGGCTAGTATGTTACAATCTGGTGAGAAATCTTAGATGTTGCTTAGCTTTCTTGGTTAGTGAGGCTAGTATGTTATAATCTGGTGAGAAATCTGAGATGTTGCTTAGCTTTCTTGGTTAGTGAGGCTAGTATGTTACAATATGGTGAGAAATCTTAGATGTTGCTTAGCTTTCTTGGTTAGTGAGGCTAGTATGTTATAATCTGGTGAGAAATCCTAGATGTTGCTTAGCTTTCTTGGTTAGTGAGGCTAGTATGTTACAATCTGGTGAGAAATCTTAGATGTTGCTTAGCCCCTCTTGTGTCAACTTAACCTTTTCATGGTCAAGTTGGTAAAAAAAACAACCTCTGCAGGGATCTTGAGAAATGTCCATTTGCAGGCTAAGAGAATATTTTCAAAAATACTTTTCTTGGTCTGCAATTGGACACTGGCTAAGCAGAAATTTGGATTTTCTTGACCATGACACTTTTGATGTCTATTTGAAGGATAACAAGAAATTTATTTTTTGGGGGTAAATTTTCGTTATAAATTTACAAAAATACTTTTTGCCTGCAAAAATCAGTCCTTGAAAAGTATTCTTTGCCAATTCACCTTTCCAGAGTACCCACCCATCATATGACGTCATAATGAACTGCGTGATGTGTACAATGACATCATAATGAATACGTCACGAACGCATATTTGAAGACGGTCTATGCGTTGTTGTACAAATCGTTTGCTTTTACTATTTAATAAATATTCTATTGAATATTTTGAAACTAATTTGACTGGGCGCTGTTCCTGCCATAGGCAGCAACAGCACCCAGTCAAATTAGTTACAAAATATTCAACAGCCTCCCTGTATAGTTTTCAGGAAATTGATAGCTAGAGCATTTGGAGATCGATCAATCCCAACACGGCAAGGTGTGGGTGGAGCTTAGCTAGTGATGGGCGGGGCATGGCTAAAAATGGAAAGGGCCATTAAGTAGTTAATTGAAATAAATAGTATTTTGAGGGCTTTAATGCGGTTGACACTAGAGGAGTTAGAGTATCAAAAACCCTATTAATATCAACTTATTTGTTAGATTAAATTGTCATATCTGTATTTTTCTTGGCCGAATGTAACTAACTTCGAGATAACTTTATATTTCCCAGGTTTCTCGGAGAGTATTGCCACACCTTAGAAGCACTTCAGTGTCGCGACTGCAATCAAATAACAGAACGAAGCCTGGTGGAACTGAGAGGAAGGAATGTACAAGTGGATGTACCTAAACAAGTTATTCGTCATAGTCTAAACTTACCAGGATGTAATCTACAAGTATAGCATGTGTGTACCATGCACTTTGAACTGCTAGCTCTTATGTTCGATTCTGAGCGGATAGTGCCTAGAGAAGCTCTATGGCCGTGTAGTTGGTAGTACATTGTAATGGCTGGCTCCATTATCAAGCCCATCTTTCCATTAGGCAATGGAGGAGTCCAGTTTATCCATCAATTATATGACGTGATGTGTAGGATGTCATAATAAATTATCATAATGAATTATGTCATAAATGACATCACTGCATTCGTCATGAACGCTTATTTGATGACGGACTAAGCATTGTTGTACGAATTGTATGTGTACTAGTTAACCCCTACCACTCTGATGTCAAAATTTTAAATTTTCAAGTTAAATTAAAGGATGAACTGGTATTCATTTTTCAAGAAATTTGGTGGATGATGGTGTTGTCATAGACACCAACATCATCCACCAAAATTGTTGAAAAATAAACACCAGTTTCCTTGCTATTGACAAAAAGATAGAATATTGACATCAGAGTGGCAAGGGTTAACAAACATGCTGTTGTATATTCTGAAACTAATTTGACTATGGCAGCAACAGCACCCAGTTTCAAAATATTCAACAACTTAATTGTATAGCTTTCTGAAAATTGATAGTCAGGGATCGATCGATCCCAACACTGGCGAAGTGTGAGTGGAGCTTAGCTAAAGATGGGAGGCGCAAAGATAAAACTGTTAGTGTATTCCTCCATTCTCACAAACAATCTCTTGGTCTGTAAATGAAGATTTTGTGAAGAAATTTGACATTTTCTTCACCTAATTTGACCATTAAATGGATATATCAAAATCTTTTCCATACATGTTGTTTTGATGGCTATACCTATAATTGAAATGTTTAGAATAATCATGCTAAACTTTTGTGAGAATTTCATAGTTTGACACTTGGCATGACAAGGGATGGATTTAATATTTCTGAGAGATTTGCTCAGAAACAGACTAAGTGGATTTCACAAAGCATTTGCTTAGGTTTCGCCGTAGAAAATTGCTTAAAATTGTAAGAAATTTGCTAACTTTTCTGAGACAGCCCTTAGGATTCTTCAAGAAAAATTCTTACTGGAGGAAGCACTTGCAAAGGCTACAATATTTGGAAGTGCATTGAGAAGGGAGAGTGTTTAAAGTTCTCATATCCCCTTAAATATACACTTTTGCACGAGATATGCGATGCCTGGTGATTTCTGTTCAATTTACCCAGACTGCAATGTTACCCAGCATGCAATGCCGTGCCTCCATAATCGTTGTAGCTATTGGACGCCATATTCATTTATTCTATTGTCTGCACAAGCCAGGATTTCTCAAACAAACCAACCCGCTTGCACGTGCAAATAGGCATTTGTCAGCCAGCTCTGGAAGCGTTAGGACATATTCACGGCAGTATATTCCACAGTCTGTATTTCAACGCTGTTCAGAGAGTGTCAATTTCCAGGAGAAAATACGAGAAAGCTGTTATATACTTTGACAATAATTTGCGTGAAAGTTGTTGCTATCAATAACAGCACCAGCATTCAGTCAAATTATTGTCAAAATAATCTACTTATATAGTAAGATATTGACTGCATGTGTACGGACAACAATTCTACAATGTCGTTGGTGCCTTAGTAATCAGCAACTTACAGTCAAATTCCTCTTCAAATCAGTAGCGAGTGTAGACTGAAAATTATAATGGTTATTTTAGACTGGAAGTTGTTGCAGCAACAATGTTCATTCAGATTAGTATAAGATATGTTGCAGGAAGTCATCGCTACTAATTATGTTGACAATAATTTGACTGAATATTGTTGCTGTCATTTACAGCAACAACTTTCACGTAAATTATTGTCAAAGTATATAAAAGCTTTCTCCTATATTCTCCTGGAAATTAACAGACTTTCTCTGAACCGTATTGAAATACAGACTGCCGAATGTACTGCTGTGAATAAGAATTACGTGTGTGCGTAATACGCTCCCAGAGCTGGAGGACAAATGACGATTTGCGCGTGCAAGCAGGTTGGTTTTGTTTGAGAAAGCTTGGTTTGTGCAGACAATAGACTAAACGAATATGGCGTTCAATACTTACAACGATTATGGAGGCAGGGCATTGCATGCTGGGTAGCATTGCACATTGGGTAGCATTGCACTCTGGGTAAATTGATGAGAAATCAATGGGCATCTCATATCTCGTGCAAGTGTCTATATTTAAGGGGATATGAGAACTTTAAGGGTATAAACAATCCCGAGATACAATGCATGATTTTGAAATTCAACAGCGATATCGCTTTTCACGACAGAACATCATCCTACTAGTTGATATACTAACAAGTGATCTGCAGCGTCTGACTCACAGAAATAGGGTACCGTCAGTACTTTTTCAAGTTTTGTTGACTGCAAGATTTTACATGTGTGATACTTAGCAACGAGTAATTGATGAGATTGACAAAGTGAATCATTGTATTTGCCAGTTGATGCTGCATTCATGGACCATTCCAATTTTATCCATGCCCCGCCTATCTCTAGCTAATCTCCACCCACATCTCCCTCGTGTTGGGATCGATCGAGCTCTGAACTCCCTGACTATCAATTTCCAGAAAAGTATAGGTAAACTGTTGACTATTTTGAAACAAATTTGTCTGGGATAGGCAGCAACAGCGCCCAGTCAAATTAGTTTCAAAATTTTCAACAGCATGTTTATTAAATAGCAAAGGCATACAATTCGGACGTGTCGGACTATTAAGCGTTTAAGACTAACTAAATCAAGTCATTCATGATGTAATGATTATGACATCATGCTACATGTTACGTAGTTAATTACGACGTTGATTATGGTCATATCATGGCTGGATAAACTGGAAAGGTCCATTGCATCAATGTATTTGACAGTTGTCATTGCAATGGTTTTAACCGTATTCAGCATGATTCATATTCACTTGTATTAGGCCTTTGAGAATCTACATTGATGATGGTTAACCCTTCCCACTCTGATATCAAAATTTTAAATTTTCAAATTAAAGTAAAAGATGAACTGGTGTTTATTTTTCAACAAATTTGGTGGAAGATGGTGCTGTCGTTGACAGCAACATCTTCCACCAAAATTGTTGAAAAATGTACACTAGTTTCTTTGCTATTGACACCGTAAAGGATAGAATATTGACATCAGTGTGCTAAGGGTTAATAATACTTACTAGTTGTGTGATACATGTATTGACAAATGTCAATTGATAAATCTATAAAGCTTTCTGTGATTGAATTTATATTTGACTTTAATAAAGAACAAGTAATGACTCCATACACTTGAGCCAGTTATTTATCGCATTTAAAGCTGTCATGACATGTTAAAATAGCCAGTGCTAATCCCTAACAATAATGTTATCTATAAATTTCTATTTGCTGTAACTCTGTTATGAGTCCAGGTATTTATAATTTAAACAAGGCTCGACTATCATTCCTGGAGCTGGTTTCAAACAACGTACTTAAGTACAAGGGGGCGGGGGTACTTAAGTGTGGCATAAATGTGGCATTCTCATTGGTCCATTTTATACTTTGTGACCTAGCATAATTTACCTTTGTGAAGCCTGCATATCATAGGATTCACTGAGCCGGTAGCTGTGGGGCTAGGCACTTGACGCAAGTAATATGGACAGACTAAGTTCTATTGTGTATCGCATCACATTGTTATCTCACTACATACTCTCACTAAATACTGTCTGTTTGGTAAATCCTTGCACACCAGGTTTGGTAACATTTTCTAGTTATTTTCTTGAACATCATTATCGGAATGAATCCACAAATGTCCTGTATACTGTATAGTATCATGTCTATATGGTTTGAGTTGTTCCATTTTATAAATTCAAAGTAATATTATTTACTGGTATGCGCTCATGATAGCAGGCCGATGTAACCAAATGGAGGAATTCAGTTTAGCTATGCCCCACCCATCTCTAGCTAAGTTCCATCAATCTGACCGTGTTGGGATTGATCGATGCCTGCACTCTGGTCTCAATTTACAGAAAACTATACAGGTAAGCTGTTGAATATTTTGAAGTTAATTTCACTAGGTGCTGTTGCTGCCACAGCGACAGCACCCAGTCAAATTAGTTTCAAAATATTCAACAGCATGTTTATTATAAATAGTAAAGACATACAATTCGTACAACAACGCTTAGTCCGCCATCAATTAAGCGTTCGTGACGAACTTAGCTATGTCATTCATGACGTAATTAATTATGACAACATCCTACATGTCACGTTGTTGATTATGACATTTGACTGAGAAACTGGAATCCTCCATTGTCTACCATGTATATTGATGGCAGGTGAAGTGGAACTGATTTCCCATCTTGCACATAATGGCAGATTGGTGTAGAAATAATGGATATATCTGATCTGTCACTGAAGTATCTGATGTCATAATCAATTACGTCACATGTAGGTTGAATCGCAATCATAATACACAATAAATGGCGTACATGTATCTAGCTCTGTCATGAACATTGAATAGTCAGTCAAGTGTACAAATTGTATGTCTTTACTATTTATTAAATCATCTGTTGAATATTTTGAGACTAATTTGACTGGGGGCTGTTGCTGCTTATGCCACCAGTAAAATGAGCTTCAACATATTCACTGGATTACCTGTATAATTAGGATTCTAGGAATTCAGGATTCAAAGCATATAAATTGATTCCAAAACATGAATAAAAGAGGGAGGAGCTTAGCTAGAAATGGACGTGGTATAGCTAGAAATGGATGTGGTATAGCTAGAAATGGATCCCCATTACCAACACTACTCACAATGGCAGGTGGTGATGAACTGATTGTCTTCACTGTCATACTGTTTATTTTGGACACAAAAGAATATTCTATGTTCAGTTCATAGGCCATAACATGCAAATTGGCTTAGTGTACTGTATGTTAACAAAAATCTTAAATGGTAAGTCAGTAATAGGTGACAATACACCCAAGGAACATGAGCCCATACTGAGAGGACAAAGATGCAGATGGGTGGACATATCATTATATGATGCTTCATGCCCAGAGTCAAAACATTTATTCATATATATATATATCCATAATAACAAAGTCATACTTGCAATCAATTTATTGGTATTTTATTTGATTTCAAGACGTAATTCTGCTATCAGATATACTCAATACAGTGATGAAAATCCAGTCTTCAACACCCATCTAATTCTGAATTGCCAGATCTAATCAGGCAATTCCGATTACCAGTCTTATAACTGAGGTTCATCTTATAAATGGTTTTGCTTAACCCGTAGCATTCTGATGTCAATATTCTATCTTTTTACTGTGTTAATAGCACAGAAACTGGTGTACATTTTTCAACAATTTTGGTGGAAGATGTTGCTGTCTACGACAGCACCATCTTCCACCAAATTTGTTGATAAATAAACACCAGTTCATCTTTTACTTTAATTTGAAAATTATAAATTGTGACATCAGAGGGGTAAGGGTTAACGTGGTTGCCGTCTAAGACCAACTACTTTTAGCAGCACCGTCTCAAAATCTACAGCAGTCTTCCATGAGATGAGCTTTCTGGTGCTTGACAATCTAGCTATTCCTCTTCACTGTTATCACACATGTCCTGTTTGAAGGAGGGTGTACTTCACAATGAATGAGTCCAGGTGATCAGTGCTAAGCACCTTCTTGGCTTTGAAGTATAGCTCTGATGTTTTCTCTGGGTTGCCTTTGTGATGAGATGTCTCGAGCTTCATATACCCCAACCATAGATCTGCAATGAAACAATAAACATGGCAGCAGAAAAATAAACACACTTCATAGGAGATAGTAAAGAAGCAAAACCTCACCTTGCCTAAAATACAGCTCCTATTATGTAAATGTTTCCAACAAAAACTGCTTTAGGCAGCAATGTCTTCCAATCAAATTATGTTCAAAATATTTAACAGTGTTTTATTTTTGTTCTGGAAACATGTCAAATTATTTCTGAGCTGTACTCTAATACTAGTTATTCATATCAGAATATGCCATACATAACCTACACGATTTATGTTATTTTCAGATTTCTATCTTGCCATCTAAGAAAGATATTCAGTTTTGAATACATAAATATTGATATCATTCTCCAGATGCAATGATTTAATTTTCAACTACTTAATCAGAAAAAACGCATTGTACCTAAGTACTTTGCTAAGACAAATACCATCAATATAGTGTAATTGTGTTGTAGAGACGCATTAATATGGGTGAGTAATTCAATATGTTGACATAAAAAATATTCACCTGTAGAGCACAAAACATAACTCCTATGCACTATTGTTTTGACTTATGCAAAATGCCATCAATCAGGGGTAGGCAGGCTGGCTGACTTATAATAGCTGTAACTGACCGCTAAAATTTGCCAAAATTCTACCCCCGGACAGGATTATAGATGGACAGATGGGAGATGGCTGCTATCCTTATGAAAGTAAATTGAGATGGAGACTAACCTGGATTTGACGAACCAAGCTCCAATATGGCTTCATCATAAACTTGTCGCAGTCTCTTTATCCGTGGCTCAGGCTGACAAAACAAGATATATTAATATAAATATAATATTGTTTCCTGTAACCTTTGACATTAATAGGGTTCCTCAGATGCCTAAGGGATGAGGCCAATTTGGAAAAGATCAATTCACTAGAGCAGGAGTTATCATCTTCCCCGAATGACACCATCCCAGCTCCCTCTCGTAGATAGGAGTTGTCTTTATTAATCACAACAGAATTAAGATTTACGAGTTGTTTCGTTTATTAGAATTAACCTTTTGAGATTTCTCCACTATCACACTAAAAGTAATCTTTATGATGTATCTGCATTACCACAACATAACTAAGCCTTGAGTTGTCTCCCTTGTCACAATGTAAGTAAGCATTACAAGTTGTCTTATCACATCAGAAAAAAGCTTAATGATATGTCTCCCTTATCATCACATTAAAAGTAAAACTTATTAGTTATCTCCCGTATCATATCAGAATTAGGCTTTTATGAGTTGTTTCAATAGGAATAAACATTGAGTTGTCTCCCTTACATGGCCCACACAAGAATTTAACTGATTCATTCAAGCACTTTTCGAGCGTGTTTATCACTTTCGTGGACTATAACAGGCCTATACCATGGGTGGGTTTGGGAAGAGGTGAGTACAGGGGTCCTCCCATTTGAAAATTAGATGCTCTGAGGAGTCACCTGTATTCTGAGAGATAAACAGTCAATGGTGGATACAGACAGAGGAAAATGCACAATTTCAAGTAGTTTTCAATAGCTTACTGACATTTTCAAATAACTTAATGTAAATACCTTTCAAGACAAAATTCACAATACCTTAAAGTACTTTCAAAATTTGTGTGAACTCTGCTTTATAATGCTAGATGTAAGCTTTATGAGTAGTCTCCCATATTATATCAGGATTAAAACATGAATTCCCTCCCTTATCACATCAGAAGCTTTAAATTGTCTCCCTTATCACATCAGAATCAAGCTCTTGAGTTGTCTCCCTTACTACAAAAGTAAACATTTTAAGGAGTTATCCCCCCTCCCCCTAATCACACTCAAAACAAGCGGTATCAGTTGCCTCCCTTAGCATAGAAGAAAGCTTTGAGTTGTCTCCATTATTACATAAGCATTACAATTTATACGAGTTCTCTTCTTTAATCCTACTTGATGTAGGCTTTATGACTTGTCTCCATCTCCCTTATTACATCAGAAGTAAGCTCGAATTGCTTCCCTTAATGGGTAGATCTGATCTGTCACTCAACTATGTCATAATCAACTACATCACATGTAAGCTGATGTCACAATCAAATGTGTAATGAATGATGTATCGCCCTCTATTATCACACTAGAAGCAATCTTTATTCATGAGTTGTCTCCCTTATCACACATGAAGAAAGCTTTATGAGTTGTTTCCCTTATAATTATCAGAAGTAAGCTTTACGAGCTGTCTTCTTTAACCCTCGAATTTGTTCAAGAAAATTTAAATTTCTCAGAAAATGGCCATTTACAGACCATGAGAAAACTATTTTTGAAAATTTACCAGTGGAATAACTGGCTCGGTTATCGAGCCAGTCATTCCAGTGATAAATTGTCAAAAATAGTCTTCTTTTGGTCTGCAAATGTACATTTCTTAAGTCGACTGCAGAAGCCATTTTTGGCTGATATGAGTGTTAAAGGGTTAACAGTTATGACACAAGAAGAAAACTACAAAACTGTTCTCTAAAACAGCAAACGGTGAAAATATTTGCAGAACAGAAGAATTGTTGAAACCCACTGATAGTGGAATTCGGAAGAATTAGGTAGACAAAATATCAACTGAGGCAGCCATACGTAGGAATAATACTGATACTCGCATAAAATCACTGATACACAAAAATCATAACAAACTATGTCTCTGTCGATAACGCATCATCGCAAATCCCCACATTTAGCGCTTTGACAAAATCTAAATGTTCTCTTGAACTCCGTAATTGTATGCATTTTCTGCATGTTAAAATTTGACCTTTTGACCACAAACCCCTCACCCACCCCACAGGTGGAGCCAATTGTAAATGCCCTCTTTCACTCCAGAATCATATAGGTAACTATTACCAAATTTGTTTGAATTTTGTGCAGTGGTCAAAGGAATTGGGTTACAATCAATTTCATGGTATGTCCCCAGCCCACCTCCGTGTACGCACACACATATGGGCAGGATGGCATAATCCCACTTCTTACAAAAACATGAAGATTCATTGCATGGCCGCCTATTGCTGCTGCTACTATTACTACTGATACTATTACTAATGTGATTACCTCTGCTGATGCTGCAACTACTACCATCTAACTACAGTCTCACTAACATTGTCAATGAGCAGCCAATTCGCATTCCATCCCACCCACCCCCTCCCCAAAAACATGTTTGTAGTTTGTATGTCATTATTGTGTCTGTCTTTATATACACATACAAGATCTATCACAGCTGTTAAATGAATGGCAATGCTAGGGCCAGCAGTTTTCTGCGATAATTGAACATTTTTACCCATCCATATCTCTGCCACCCTAATGTTGTACTGTCTAGGCTTTCTAATAACACATTGCACAACACAAATTTGACTGTTTTAATGACTTTATTAAATGTACATGCAGCCTAGATGTTGAAAATGAATCAGAAATGTCAAATCAGATGCTTGAAAAATATTCATATGATATGAAAATACATTTTTTTAAATTTGAAATTTGAACATTAGAAATTTGATTTATTAGTTGTCTCCCTTATCTCATCAGAAGTAAGCTTTACGAGTTGTCTCCCTTATCACACTTTTAGTAAACTGTATTAGTTGTCTCCCCTATCACACTACAAGCAAGATGCTTTATGAGTTGTCTCACTTATAACACCATTAAAGATTTAAAGTTGTCTTCCTTATGACACTCGACGTAAGATTTATATAATCGTTTCTCTGCACACACAGCATTACACATTATGAGATCACACATTATGAGCTGCCCCCTATAGCATTAAGCGATGAATATTTAATCAATAGTTAGGCTGGAAGGCATTCCTGCCATAGACACCAACAGTTTACAGTAGAATTAATACAATGTGTCATATTAAACAAGAGCTCCGCAAACGGCGCATAATACCCCGCCATGATGACAAACCAATGAATGAGAGCTATCACAAAATATTTATTTCTTCCTCAGACACAGACTGGTCATCCTTATGAAGTGTCACAGCGATCCGTTAAACAGTCATGGAGGTATCGTCCGGAAACCAATTTTCAAGGTGGCAGCCGCTGACTGGCGGCCATATTGGATTTCGGATTATCGTAAATTTCAATAAGTTTTTTCACCAGACATATTCCAACCAACCTATGTAGTGATCCGATAAATGGTAACAGAGATATCATCCAGAAATCAACTTTCAAGATGCCAGCCCATGACTGGCGGCCATCTTGGGGTTCGGATCATCATCAATTTCAATAGGTTTCTTCTTCAGACGTAGTCCAAACACCCTATGAAGTTTCAAAGTGATCCGATAAACTGGAACACAGTTATTATCCGGAAACCAATTTTCAAGATGTTGGCTGGCGGCCATCTTGAATTTTGGATCATTGTCAATAGCGATAGGTTTTTTCTCCACATGTAGTCCAACCACCGTATGAAGTTTCAAAGCGATCCCATAAACGGTTAAGGAGTTATAATCCGGAAACTAATTTTGAAGATGGTGGCCATTTTGGATTTCAGATCATTGTCAATTTCAATAGGTTTCTTCCCCAGACCTAGTCCAACCACTCTATGAAGTTTCAAAGCGATCCAATAAACGGTAACAGAGTTATCATCCAGAAACCAATTTTCAAGATGTCCACCGGTGGCTGGTGGCCGGCCATCTTGGACTTCAGATCATCGTCGATTACGATAGATTTCTTCCCCAGACCTAGTGCAACCACTCTATGAAGTTTCAAAGCGATCCGATACATGGTTAAGGAGTTATCATCCGGAAACTGATTTTCAAGATGGCTGCCGGTCATCTTGGATTTCGGAACATCATCGATTTCAATAGGTTTCTTCCCTAGACCTAGTGCAATCACTCTATAAAGGTTCAAAGCGATCCGATAAACGGTAACAGAGTTATCATCCAGACACCAATTTTCAAGATAGCCATCAGTGGCTGGTGGCCGGCCATCTTGGACTTCGGATCATCGTCAATTTCGATAGGTTTCTTCCCCAGACCTAGTGCCACCACTCTATGAAGTTTCAAAGCGATCCGATAAAGGGTACCGGAGTTATGTTCCGGAAACCAATTTTCAAGATGGCCACCGGAGGCTGGCAGCAATCTTGGACTTCGGATCATCCTCGATTTCGATAGGCTTCTTCCCCAGACCTAGTCCAACCACCCTATGAAGTTTCAATGCGATCTGACTAACGATAACAGAGTTATCATCCGGAAACCACTCTGCCACCCGCATGCCTGCCCACCCGGATGGCGCATTACATAATACCCCGCCAAATTTTTGGGTGGGGTATAAAAATCATTCAACTTATTAACTGTACGTCCGTCATTGTACCAGTGACATGTTTTGATTCTGACACCAGATTGTGACGTCAGTTGCATAATGAAAGTATGCTTGGTTGAGACATCTGGTACATGAATCAGGAATTAACCTTTAAATGGTCAAATTTACTAAGAGGAATTTAAACATTAGCTTACTGAATCTGCAGTTACACATCAAATGAACATTTACCACTGGAATCGAGCCAGTCATTCAAGTGGTAAAATTTAAAAAAACAGTCTTCTCTTGGTCTGCAAATGAACATTCTTCATGACCACTGCAGACCATTTTTCCTGCCTTGCCCATCACAGCACAGTGTTGAACTTAGAGTTATCTCTATTTGTAAACATGTATTCATTTTCGACCTTATCACAGTACACAGTTATAACAGATTTAACCTTACCTGTGCCAGTTCAAAGTTGATCACTTTTTCATACAGCTCCATAGAAACAGGCTTTGTCTTTAGAATACTGTGGCGTGAATAAATAGCAGAAAGAGGCCATGTTAAAATATGACATGAATAGTGCAATAAGTCGGGTATAGCTTTAAGACTTAATGGTCAAAGTTGCTCAAGAAAACCAATATATTTGTTTATTGAATGTCTATTTACAGACCAGAAAGTTGTTTTTTAATTAGCCAATGAAATGACTGGCGCGGTAATCGAGCCAGCCATTCCAGCGGTAAAGTGTCAAAAACATTGCCTTCCAATCATTCTGGAAGTGGATTTGTGGCCCTAATATTCCCATGAAAGTCAAGATGCAAGTATAAGCTGATACATGTGTCTCAATAATGCTTTACAACCGCATA
Source organism: Chaetoderma sp. LZ-2023a (assembly GCA_034401795.1). Taxonomy (NCBI): domain Eukaryota; kingdom Metazoa; phylum Mollusca; class Caudofoveata; order Chaetodermatida; family Chaetodermatidae; genus Chaetoderma; species Chaetoderma sp. LZ-2023a. The sequence continues at coordinate 107,069,571 of CM067372.1, read as the reverse complement.
AGCCAGGCAGCTCCAAAGGTAATCCTGAACAAACTTGCTGCCTAATGGTTGTCATCGCAAACACTTGCGAGCTATCGCAAACACTTGCGAGCTATCGCAAACACTTGCGAGCTATCGCAAACACTTGCGAGCTATCGCAAACACTTGCGATCACAACTCGCAGCTCTCTGTGATGGTAGCACGGCAGCGAATCCAGCAATGGTCAATGTTTGAACACGTTCTCGGAATAGCAGGGAACACACTCGCTCAGAAAGCATTGGAATTTTCAGCACTAATGTTTTGACACTCAGAACACCCGCGAATACACCCCCTAAGAAAGCATTGGAATTTTGAGTACCAGAGTGTCAACAAGAGCCATAGTGAATCCATAACACCAGCGTGCTAAGTTTTTTGTGATCAGATCTCAAGAACGTAATCGAAGACTACGAAAGACAGACGTTTCCTCTTCTTTCTGCCTCAGAAAACAGTCACTCATTATCATGGTCATCATCATAACTATAAGCAGATAAGCAACTTACTTCAGAACTCAGTAAATTATCAGGTAGAAACTGGTAATGTTGTCGAGATAGAAATAAACTGATATTAGATAAGCTTTCTAATACACCGCAAACAAGACCATATAGCAACAACATTTTGAAATGGAATTACCAAATAAAGAGAGCTGAAAATTCATCAGTACAAAAGTTAAACCGTTTACATTAAAATGCTCATCCAGGTCTTTTTAGAATGATAGAGCTTGTCTGTTTTGTACATGGTCATAAAGCCTCAGTCAGCAACAGCTTACAGAATCATAAGTATTACCACAGCACAAGAGAGGGATCTATTTCTAGCTATGGCCCAATTATTCCCAGAATCTAAATTTCAAGATATGTATCCTGGTAAGCTGTTGAATATTTTGAAACCATGAAAGTGGCAATAATGAGTGAGTCATGAAAGTGTCTGAATTGTATGTCTTTGATGAATTTACTATTTAACCCTATAACCCTGGAATTTGTTCAAGAAAATTAAAATTTTTACCTGGAAAATGTCCATTTGTGGACGAGGAAGACTTTTTTTGAAAATGTATCACTGGAATGAATGGCTCAGTTATCTAGCCAGTCATTGCAATGGTTAGTTTTCAAAAATAGTCTTCATCTGTAAATGGACATTTCTCATGACCACTGCAGAAACCGTTTTTGGCTGATATGAGTGTTAAAAGGTTAATAAACATTCTGTTGATTATTTTGAAACTAATTTGACTGGGAGCCATTGCTGCAATAGGCAGCAAGAGCTCCCAGTCAAATCTGTTTTAAAATATTCAGCAAAATGTTTATTAAGTTCGAAATTCATTAAAGAGATACGTTTCATTATGACATCATGATATCTAAATCCTTTAAAGGTTCAGCCGGCCCAATCTGGCCTATGCAGTGGTCTTGAGCAACCTCCATTTACAGATTAAGAAGACCACTTTTTCATATTTACCACTCGAATGAGTGGTTACATAACCGAGCCAGTAATTCCAGTGGTAAATTTTCAAAATTAATCCTCTCTTGACCTACAAATGGACATTTCTAAGCACAAATTCTATTTTTCTCAAAAAATCTTGACCTTTAAAGAGTTCAGTGACAGATCGGATGCCTCAATTTTTTCAGAATCACGATTCTTGCCACAGCACAATTACCGGTACAGTTTATTCTATCACAATGTCAGGCCATTAAATGATGGAAAGAATTACTATCTTTATATGTTTTGGAGTGGCAAGTAAAACACAATTTATGTCTACACATTTACAAGAAATTCTGCCTCTAAATGGTCTCCTAATACAACAGTTTGATAATATTAGAGTGATGCTGAACATCTGTCTTTCACATCCATCAATTACCTAAAGGTTAAAAGTTAGAACATGGTCATTTGAAGGTAATGTAGACATTGTTTCTGGAATATAAGATAGATATTGTCATCTGAAGACAGGACAATCAATCAGTGAATGATACTAGAGATGTGCGTCAATCAGACTGCCGACACAACGGTGAATCGGGTTTTAAAGAACCACCATCAAAGCATGGTCTCTGAACCCGTTGAACCCTAAAGTCACGTAATATTCATTTCAAGATAAGCATGTTAATTTGATACAGGCCTGTTGCTTGCAACAATTCTCAGTCAAATAACCCTTTAGCCCTTGAAAGTCCAGAAAGCGAATTTCAGGATGGGTAAAGAGAAAAGCTGTTGAATATTTTGAAACTAATTTGACTGGAACCTATTTATGAAATAACTATTCAACAGCATGTTCTGTACAGCATAAAATAGTTTGTCATTTCTATTCTGTAGGTGTTAACCCTTTAATGGTCATACCGACCAAAACCGGCCTCTTATGGGCTAGTTAAAGGTCTGTTTACGGGTCAAGATAATATAATTTTTGAAAATTTACCCCTGGAATGACTGGCTCGATAACTGCGCCAGTTATTTCAGTGATAAATTTTCAAAAATTGTATTCTCTTGGCCTGTAAATGGACATTCAATAGGCTGCTATTTCAATTTTCTTGACTGCCCATTAAAGGATTAACGGGTTAAGCTAAAAAAATTTCAACTGCATTTAGCTTAAAAGGATTAACCCTTTAACACTCAAATTTAGTCAAGATATCGAGCCAGTCATTCCAGTGGTAAATTTTCAAAAAATAGTCTTCTAATTGTCTGCAAATGGACATTTCTCAAGACAACTGCAAAAAACATTTTTGGCTGACATGAGGGTTAAAGGGTTAATGATTGTCAGCTATGAGATATTTAAAAAAAAACTATGTGAAGATCTTGTCTCTTTAAAACAAAATGGGACGACTGCTTCTTGAAGCTTTAACACAATTTTGGCCATAATAACCATAAAGGATCCATTCTAATCATATTTCTCTTGATACAAGCGCATTAAAATAAGTCAAAGCAAATCTAATCAATAATAAATTTTAAGCTTTTCAGGGGAGATACTGTTAGAATTAATATGAATGGATTTTCTTGAAATGTAATCCAACGGGAGTTCTCTCATAGTATCCATGCATCAAATTTGAAGTTGTACAATGGAAAACAATTCTCCTTACCTAATTTTAAGTTGTTCAGGGAAAATAACCTTGGAGAATATGTAGTCATCCACGCACCGAAATTACAACTAGTGGAGTGGCTTAAGTCCAAATTTAAGTGATATCATGACCTGCTGGAACAAAGCACCAAATTTGGCACAGATGTAGTTTAGGTTAATATGGAACTTTTTAGAGGGTACTGCCAAATTTTAAAGGTCAAGGTCATGCTGAGGTCAAGGCCAAAGGATGTTTTTTTCCATATTTTCCCAGGGAATGACTGTGATATTATGTACCAAAGAACCAATCATGGCACAGAAGTACTTTAGGATAATAAGAAACACTTTTAGAGAGGGATGCCAATTTTTGAAGGTCAAAACCATGCTGGGGGTCAAGGTCAAACATAAAATTATGTGGAATTTTAAAATCTTTTACCAGGGAATGGCTGTGAGATGACGTAATAAAGCATCATTTTGGCATAGTATAGTATTTTGGTATAATATAAAGAAAATTAGAGGTAGTTGCCAAATATTGAAAGTCAAGGTTACAATACAGTCAAGGTCAAAGGTCAAACTGTGTAGAGGTTACAGATTTGTTCATGGAATGGTCGCAATATGCTGTAACATACCATTAAAACTCTGTACAGATAGATGTACATTGGGACAATATAAAATTTTAAAATGTGTTTATTGATATGCATAGCTATCTATAGTTTGAAAAGAACAAGTGTCTGAAAATAAACCACAGTGTAGCGCACAGCTTAACACAATTGAATTCATAACGGCTGTGAAATTCTAATAGAGTGAAAACCTTTAAACAAGCAATTAAAATAAATCGCAAAACATTAATGCAGTCATTCCACATAAGAACGATCTACAGACACTTAAGATTGCCATGGAATAAGATTTTTTTTTTAAATGGACGTAATTTAATTGAAACATCAATTGCGAGATGTATAAGCATACAATAGTATCAGTATTCATTTGATTTTTATAATAATGCACAGCCCGGGGGTAATTTTATAAACTGTTATTCAATTTAAAATGAAAACGCATTATCGCTTAGATTACAAATCTCTCATTGTCGTCTGCTATCATGTCTTATATAGTTGTATAAATTGATGGGAATTTTTGCCTGTTAGTTGCTGGCGACTAAATTCTGCGCTAGCAATACAATAGACTGTTTGAACCGTATATATTAGACCTTCCCGACAGAATGGACTGGACAAATTGCAATAATATGTGGAACAGACGATGACATATTAAAATGTCCTGCATCCAGACAAGACGGTAACGGTCTACAATCACGAGGTCGTAGACGGTTTCAGAAAGTTACATTTAATGCCTGTTGATGTATGTTATCCTGAAAGCGTTAATGCAAATGACCTCCATGCCAACAAGACAAAGTGGCAACTTAATTGTCAGCTTAAATTTGCTAGTTCAAAACTGCAGCGAGCTTAAGAAAAACATGACAAAAAGAGAAATATTGAACAGTGTGGGGATGATATCGTACAAAGAAAATCAAAACGCACCACCCCCTCTGATGAGTCTAAACACTCAGATAGGTGTATCTTCTGTAAGCAAACAAAAGGGGTACTTCATATGTGTAGTACATTAGAACTGGACACCTTGCTAAGAGAACAGGCAACGGAAATGCAAGACACAGATCTGTTAGCCACACTTGCAGGTGGTGACTTGGTTGCCATTGATGCAAAGTATCACAAGCATTGTATGAATATGTTTAGAAATCACTACAGAAGTATACAAAGAGTCCAATCAGTCCCATTGATGCTTACTGAGCAGAAAATGACCGAGTCGAGGGTATTTGCTGAACTTGTATCATTCATTGAAACCAGTTTGGAAGATGGTGTATTTTATATTCAGATTAGCAGACTTGCATAAAATGTATGAAAATCAGCTTATATCATGCTTCAAAAATCAATAAACAAAACCCGGTTAAAGAACAGGCTTATGTTGCACTATCCCAATGACTGCCAGGAACAAACAGATGGCAAGAACACACTCCTAGCCTTTAACGAAGGTCTCCAAGTGCTGCTGAAAGAAACACTTGAAATGCGTAATTTCGATAAAGATGCCCTGTCAATGGCACATGTATACGGAAGGAAATGTTTGATACAGAATTTCCCAAATTCTCAGGTAGTTTTACTACAGATTGTCAAGACAGTTCAGTGCCGAATTCCCTCAAAGTCCTGGTTTCGATGCTGCTGTATGGGTCAAATATCACAGAGCAGAATGCTGGCAACTCGCATGCATGCCTGACTATAAGCCAACTAATCAGGTTTAACTCTAAGCAAAAGGCTAAGGGAGCAGAAAGGCCACGTCATTGCAAGGATAAAGAGCCCCCGTTGCCATTATATATAGGTCTGAATGTACACATGCAAACCCGAAGTAAAAAAATTGTGAATCAACTTCATGAACTTGGTGTCAGTGTGAGTTATGAGCGTGTATTAGAACTGGAAAACTGGCTCACAAATGCAGTTTGTCAACGGTTTAATGAGGAAGACTTAGTTATGTCCTGCACAAATCCGCGAGGGTGTATATAACAGGAGCCCTTGATAATTTAGACCTCAATCCCACATCACAAACAGCTGAAGGGTCTTTTCATGGAACTAGTATTAGCTTGTTCCAGCTCCCTACACAGTCTAATCCTGGAATATCTAGACCACCCATCACAGTTCCACCTCCAGTGTGCACCAAAAACCCGTCCCTCCCGGACAGCTACTGTATAGTTCCAGCTGTAGCATGCAACACCAATCTTTTAACTGTTCCAGAGGCACATGTTGTAGATGACACCGCTGACATGTTAAATACAGCAGTTGAACAAGAGAACCACTGGTTAGGACAGAGAATGCCACTGCTAGATAAAGACAAACTTGAGAAAGATGACTTCATTGCATGGGCTGCTCATCATGCTGATCGTCAGCCAGATAACCCAGATCCACCTGGGGTAAGTGTTCTGTTGCCTCTGTTCTATGAGAAAGCAGCTACAATGGCCATGGTTAAACATGGGATGGAAATGGTTAAACTTGTCATCCAAAAACGAAACCCTGGGCAAATACCAGTACTGGTTGGTGATCAACCAATTTACGCTCTGACAAAGTATGCACAGTGGAATTGGCCACAAACCATAGATGAATCTAGATATATAGTCGTAATGGGTGATCTACACACAGAGATGGCATTGTGGAGGGTAGTAGCAGACCTCTTGGAGGGATCAGGGTGGTGTGTAGCACTGAGTGAAGCTGGTGTTGCCACTGCCGGAATTGCAGACTCCTTCCTCAAGGTGGCACACCTCACTAGGACACGGCATGCACATCAAGTAACTGTCATGGCTCTTGCAAAATTACAACATGATGCTTTCAACACAATGTGCAATCCAGGAGATGTGCCTTTTGAGGACTGGAGAGTGGAAATGATAGTAACACCCACACCTTTGAGTTCTGGGATAAAGTCTTGCATCTTGAACAATTGGTGCTAGTTTTTGTTCGATCGCACACAGAAAGAAACTTTGCCTTATATATACAAATGCATGAAGCACTAGCACCATGGTTTTTTGTGCTTGACCACACAAATTATGCCAGATGGCTACGAGTTCACATCAGAGATATGAAGGTTCTCCCACAAGAACTATGAAATGAGTTTGAGGCTAATTGGGTGTTCACGAATGGTAAGCGTAAGTTCTCGAGCATGCCTCTCGACCAAGCACATGAACAAAATAATGAACGAGTGAAAGGATCCGGTGGTGCCATTGGCCTGACTGCTGCTCTAAAACGATGGATGATAGCAGGACCTGAACAGGCCAGGATCCTCACAGAGTTTTATGAACTGTATCACGTGACTGATCAACCATCCACCAGCCATGAACAGGGCATTCAACACAAGAAACATTCCAGAATCAGGTTAGCAATATGTGCAACACCATATTGGCAATGGGTAACCCATTTAAGGAAAGTCAAATGAACTCATGACTCTGGACACACACGATTGTATGGATGGCACATTGCACACGGTGGAGACATTGGGTAATGAGCAATATTCAAACTATGTCAAGGATGTGCTTGTTGAAAGGAAAGAATCGGCCATAAAAAAGAATCATCATCTGCTCTTTAAGCATCCTCACGACACTAGCCTGAACTCAAAGGCAAAACAACAATTCCAAGAAATAAAAAATGACTGCAATCTATTCAGTCAGCTTTTCATCGCTGCACAAGTCTGCAGCACAAAGCTGGATGAATTCTTCACGCATGAAAATCACCCATGGCCACCAGCATTGTCTCTACATGGAAGACTCAGTCTACCAAGCAACAAAGCAGAGCTACTGCATTGCATTGATGCAGCTGTCCAAGCAGAAACACCATCTCACTTTGATGGTGCTGCCATAGTACATGCCTTGCCACAGGAAAGTGCATCTACTTTCGGTGAATATAGTGACAAAGTTTTCATCCCATGGACAGAGAGACAACTTACAAACTGTTCCAGAATTGACATAGTTTGGGACAGTTATAACTGTGACAGCCTGAAAACAACAACTAGAGAAAAACAAGGTAAAGGGGTTCGGAGAAAGGTATCCCGCAATGGTAAGTTACCACCTTGCTTTGCTGGTTTCCTTCAGGATCCTAGAAACAAGGAAGAGCTATTTGCTCTGCTGACAGAAGATGTAGTGAATCATGAATATCCACATAACAAACTGGTATTCATTACCTCTGGCCCGACAGTGCAGTCAAATCACTCCAATATCACAATGGGAGAGAGTGATCATGAGGAGGCAGATAGTAGAATATGCCTCCATTTGAATGATGCTCTTAAAGAGGGTGCAACTTCTATCCTCATTAGAACCGTGGATACTGATGTGATTGTGATTCTGGTGGGAGTTTTCCATGATCTTGTACAGTGTCATCCAGATATGCAGCTATAGGTTGGCTTTGGTACCGGAAAACAGTAACGATATTATGATGTTAATTCAATCTGCCAGGAACTTGGTGAGGACAAAGCTCGTGCTCTACCATTGCCTTCTCTGGTTCTGATACAACATCACAGTTTAGCGGTAAAGCCAAGAAATCTGTTTGGAAGACATGGAAAGCATATCCCACTGCCACAGAAGCATTCATCATCACACCACTGTCTGCATTTGTTCCAGTAGACATTACATCTCCAGTATTCAGAATAATAGAAAGATTTACCTGTATCATGTATGACAACACTACTCCACATGTTGATGTGAATGAGCTTCGACAAGAGGTATTCACAAGGAGAGTGAAGATGATGGAGAAGCTTCCTCCCACTCAAAATGCACTGCTCAAACATGTTAATCGATGGATATACCAAGCCAGTATTTGGAGAGGAAGTTTGAATCCAAAGATATCTGCACCTACTCCTGAAGGCTTTGGGTGGACCAAAGGAGACACTGAGTGGTGCCCATTGTGGACAACTCAATCAGCTTCCGCTGTTAGCTGCACAGAATTAATCAAGTGTGGATGCAAGGCGACGCCTAGTTGTTCAAAGAATTGCAAGTGCAGGAATGCAGGTCTCGCATCGCATGCACAGCATTATGCCTTTGTCATGGCAGTTGTGAGTCAATTTGACTTTGATCGACTGACTTTGAAACCACACATGTAGTCTCAGTGTAATTGCCATGATTGTAATTACACAACTGAACATAAAACTGTTGGTTTAGACAGCACGTTTGTTTCTATTTTGGAAATAAGACCCCACCACAATTTTACATGTTGACATTGTCCTTAGTTTGGCAACCCCTCTAGAGAGATTTTCATTATGCTAAACCACGTTGTGCACATTTTCCAGCCTCAGAATACAAATGTACCATTTAAATTAACATTTCTCGCATTTATTTATAATGGGAGGGGCCAAGACCTCAAATTATCCTTTTGAACAATGAACCCAGGAATAGCACTGACTAAGGTACATCAGTACAAAAAACTGGCTTTGATACAGCATGTCATAGTAATTCTATGTAAAATATGAAAACAACACACAATTTGATCTTTGACCATGCCCCTAGACGTGACCTTGACCATTAAAGCTTAGCAGACCCATCTGAAAAGTTATGCATTGTACTATGGTACATAAGTGTCAAAACCTGTGCTTTTTGCAGCATGTTACACACATTCCCTGGGAAGAAATATAAGAAATCCCACATAATTTCACCTTTGACCTTGACCTCTGCATGACCTTGACAAGGCAGCCCACTCGAAAAATGTTTGTATTGTCCTCTAATACATCTGTGCCAAATTTGGTGCTTTGTTATAGTGTGTCACGGTCATTCCATTGAGAAAATATGGAAAACACATAATTTGACCTTTGACCTTGAGCTCTGTGTGACCTTGATGTTTAGACTTTGGCAGCCTACTCTAAAAATGTTTGTATTGTCCTCTAGTACATCTGTGCCAAATTTGGTGCTTTATTAGTGTGACACGGTCATTCCTTTGGAAAATGTGAAAACATATAATTTGACATTTGACCTTGACCTCTGCATGACCTTGACATTTAAAATTTGGCAGCCCCCGCCAAAAAGTTTCGTATTTCCCTCAAGTACATCTGTGCCAAATTTGGTGCTTTGTTCCAGCAGGTCATGATCATTCCCCTAACCCACTCCACTAAACCAGGAGGTATTGATTTACCATACTGTAGCCTTTTTAAAATGGAGGGATCCGATCTGTCCCTCAAGTATCTGATGTCATAATTAATTACATCACCCCTTAGTTCACATCACAATCAAAATGATGCAGCTTTGTCACGAAACTCAAAATGCCTGTCACGAAGGTGTTGTATTTCTCTGGTGAATTTACAATTTAAAACATTCTGTTGAATATTTTGAAACTAATTTGAGTGGGAGCTGGTGCTGCCATAGGCAGCAACAGTTCCCAGTCAAATTAGTTTCAAAATATTCAACAGCTTATATCTCTTATAATTACCTTGAAATTTTGATTTTGAGAATGCATGGTTCAAAGAACATAAATCAAATCCTACATGTGCACAAAGTAGGTGGAGCTAAGCTAGAAATGGGTGTGGCACAGTTAGAAATGGATCCCTACATTGTGCTCCTAAGATGAATCCGGATGGAAAGATGCACAGAATAATGGGACCAGATCCGAGGATCCTGATCTGAGGACTTAACCCGTTAAAATTTAAGCTATGTTCTTATTAAATGTATATTTGCATACAGAGAAGACAATGTTTGAAAATTTATCACTCGAATGACTGGCTCGATAACCGATCCAGACATTCCCGTGATAAATTTCCAACAAGGCATATCAGTAAACTGATGTACAAATGTATGCTCCTCGAAGGCATAGTCCATAGGAATACTGTATAAACTATGGTCCAGACAAAAATACTCTGTAATGCTCATTGAACCATGAAAAGCAAGTCAAATGCATGTTCAGTGAACCATGAAAAGTAGGTCACAACTTTTCATATGTGACACACCTTCAGCGTATTATACATCCATACACCAGGTTTAGTTCCAGTATGCCGAAATTCTTGAAATTATAGCCCAAACTAACATGTTCTGTAATGTTCAATGAACCATGAAAAGTATGTCAAAGGTAGGTCACGCTGACCTACTCTTCATAGACTGTACACCTGCTCCCTAAGATGTATCCACATATCAAGTTTAGTTCCTGTATACCAAAAACCTCCAGCCCGAACAAAATTTTTGGTAATATTAAATGCACCGCATCTGCTCCATAAGATGCATCCACATACCAAGTTTCATGATCGTACATATAAAAGTCTTGAAACTATGACGCGAAGACTGTAATCTTCAGTGACCCATCAAAAGTAGGTCACGCTGACATACTTTTCACACACTGCACACTTCTTCCCTAAGATGCATCCACTTATCAAGTTTAGTTCCTGTATACCAAAAACTCTCAAAACAGCTCGGACAAAGATTTTCGGTAATATTTAATGAACAGTGAAAAGTAGGTAACAAGAGCTCTGCAAACGGTGCATAATACCCCGCCATGATGACAAACCAATGATGAGAGCTATCAGAAAATATTTATTTCTTTCTCAGACCCATCAGACCAGTCATCCTTATGAAGTGTCAAAGCAATCCGTTAAACGTTCAAGGAGGTATCATCAGGAAACCAATTTTTAAGATGGCTGCCGCTGACTGGTGGCCATATTGGATTTTGGATTTTCGTAAATTTTGATAAGTTTCTTCACCAGACATATTCTAACGACCCTAGGAAGTGATCCGATAAATGGTATCGGAGATATCATCCAGAAACCAACTTTCAAGATGGCAGCCTGTGGCTGGCGGCCATCTTGGAGTTCGGATCATCATCAATTTTGATAGGTTTTTTCTCCAGACCTAACCCTAACGCTATGAAGTTTCAAAGCGATCTGATAAACGGGAACAGAGTTATAATCCGGAAACCAATTTTCAAGATGGTGGCTGGCGGCCATCTTGAATTTCAGATCATTGTCAATTTAGATAGGTTTTTTCTCCACACCTAGTCCAACCACCCTATGAAGTTTCAAAGCGATCCGATAAACAGTAACAGAGTTATCATCTGGAAACCAATTTTCAAGATGGCCACCGGTGGCTGGCGGCCATCTTAGAGTTTGTATCATTGTCAATCTCGATAGGTGGCCATCTTGGATTTCAGATCATTTGATAGGTTTCTTCCCTAGATCTAGTCCAACCACTCCATGAAGTTTCAAAGCGATCCGATGAATGGTAACGGAGTTATGATCTGGAAACCAATTTTCAAGATTTCGGATCATCGTCGATTTTAATAGGTTTCTTCCCCAAGCCTAGTCCAACCACCCTCTGAAAATTCAATGCGATCCGACAAACAGTAACAGAGTTATCATGTGGCTGGCGGCCATCTTAGACTTTGGATCATCGTCGATTTCGATAGGTTTCTTCCCAAGATCTTGTCCAACTATCCTATGAAGTTTCAATGCGATCCGACAAATGGTAACAGAGTTATCATGTGGCTGGCGGCCATCTTAGACTTTGGATCATCGTCGATTTCGATAGGTTTCTTCCCAAGATCTTGTCCAACTATCCTATGAAGTTTCAATGCGATCCGACAAATGGTAACAGAGTTATCATCCGGAAAGCACTCTGCCGCCTGCCCGCCCACCCGGATGGATGGCGCTATTACATAATACCAAGACAAAATTTTTGGTGGGGTATAAAAAGTACGTCACACTGACCTACTTTTTACACACTGCACATATTCTCCATAAGATGCATCCACATACCAAGGTTCATGATCATACATATTAGTCAAGCTTGTCGACTGTAATGTTCAGTGAACCGTGAAAAGTAGGTCAAAAGTAAGTCATGCTGATCTACTTTCAGCACACTGCACATCGTCTCCATAAGATGCATCCACATACCAAGTTTCATGATCGTGCATATAAGTCTTGAAACTATGGCCTGGAAGGCTTGTAGACGGTGAACGAACGGATGGACGGACAAAGCGGCGACTATATGCTCGGCCAAAATTATAAAAACAGCCGTCACTCAGTTTGCAAACGGACATTTTCTATGAGAAGACTGTAATTTTCATGAACAAATGTGAATGTTAAAGGGTTAACCATGCAGTGACATTAAAGGATAGGGTTATGTCAGTTGTCTGATAAAAATTGCCGGTCAACATTTACAATTGAGGATAAAGTTCTTATTCCTTGCAATGGCCAGTTTACATGACAGAGAACTATATATCAGAAACAAGAATTCTGCTTTGTACCTTGTGACCCCTGTGTTATCATGCTGGTTCCTAACATTATAGGTAACCATGTATTCAAGCTTAGTTCCAATAGGCTTAACCAATTCTGAAATATAAATGATTTACTGAATGGAAAAATTTAAGGTTGAACAAGAGTTTTAGTGAAACTCAACATACACCTGCAGGCATACCTGTTTGAGGAATGCTAAATGTGTGAACAGTTAGTCTTTGATAATTCTGTGAGAAAGGGGGCGGGGCTACATTGATCATTACAAATACAACAAAATGTTGATGACTTTTAATCTTTCAAGGGTGATAACTCTGGAGAATATGAGCCGACTTTGCCGAAATAAAATTATGACACTTCGTCTATCCCTAAAACACCTGCTGGAAAAAATATTGTGAGAGTAGGCTCAAAACCTTTTGACATCTGGCCCGGACAAGAAAATTATGATAAATTCGAGTTTTTCAAGGTAGACAACTCTGAAAAATATGGGCGGATTTTGATGAAATGAAATCATGACACTTCGTCTATCCCTAACACATCTTCTGGAAAAAAATTGTGAGGGTACATTCAACGTGAGGGTACATTTCGAGATATGGTCTGGACAAGAAAATTTTGGAAAATTCTAGCTTTTCAGGGGAACTAACTCGGGCAAATATGGGCGGATTTTGCCAAAATGAAATCATGACACTTCATCTATCCTGAACACATCTGCTTAAAAAATTGTTAATGTAGATTCGAAACTCTTCGAGATCTGGTCCGGACAAGAAATCAGATGGACAAACGGACGCAGGGATGGATGGATGGCGAGCGCTATTACAATACAACCCCACATTGCGCGGGCGTATAAAAAGCAGGGGTCAAATAGCAATATTAGAATGGTCCTGACCTTTGACCTGGTGACCTCCATGTCACTATCCTGTATCCTCTTGGCATAAGCAACCATGTACCAAAGTTGTGTTAAGCAATCCCGAAATACAACATGATAAGATTTGCCAAGCCTAAAAACTTAACATTGAACAAGAGCTCCGCAAACGGCGCATAATACCCCGCCATGATGACAAACTAATAAATGACAGCTATCAGAAAATACTTATTTCTTCCTCAGACCAGTAATCCTTATTAAGTGTCAAAGCGATCCACTAAACGGTTGAAAAGAGGTATCGTCCGGAAACCAATTTTCAAGATGGCCAATGGTGGCTGGCAGCCATCTTGGATTTCGGATCATTGTCAATCTACATAGGTTTCTTCACCAGAGGTAGTTGAACCACCCGATGGGTGTGTGTTTGCTTGGCGGTATGGGTGGGCGGTACTTGGCAGTACCTGTGTTGATGGTACCTGGCGGTATGTGGTCTATGGTGGTTGCCGATACCTGGCAGTACCAATGGTGGTACTGGCAGTACTTGGCGTTATGGGGTGTGTGTCTGTATTCGTGGTACCTGGTGATGTAGTGTGTGGTGGTTGGTGGTGCCTGGCGATGTGGGGGTGCCAATTGTTTGACGATGATGGTGTTTTTTACGGTACCCATGGTGGTGTGGTATGATGAATGGTGGGTTCTTCAGAAGTCGACATACCGGCCTCTCCTACAAAGCCAAAGCTTTAGGCAATTGTCAAACACACAATATAGTCTATCTTCTCAATTGCAGAACATGTGGCAAACAATATGTAGGAGAACCCCATACGCTCAATTAAAATCAGGATCCAGGAACACCTACATTCCATAATGAACCTGTACAAACACGAGAGGTATGGCACACCAGTATCTCATCACTTCAATAGACCTAGGCATCAAAGAAATGACATGCAGTATAGGATCATTCAAGTCCTATCATCAGATCCAACAGATCCAGAGTCCACCACTTGGAGAAGGCATAAAGAATGGAGCTGATAGGAATCAACCTTGCAGTGTAGAAGCTATCCCCTTGAATGCCTCAACCGCCAATTGAAGCATTCCGCATTGTTACTACCGTTCCTAACATTATAGGTAACAATGTATCCAAGTTTAGTTCCAATAGGTTTAACAAATCCTGAAAGATAAGCCAAGAAGCTTTGCTAAACACGAAAACATGAAATTGTAAAAACAGAGTTTTGCATCAAAGTCAGTGATCTTGACCTTTGACTCGGGCGAGACAAAAACTGACAAGAAATTTTCCAGCATTTGATGTACTCAAAACCATTAATCCTAAATTCCCCACCCCCACCCAAACCCCATTAGCCAAAAAGACAGAATACCTGCATCTTTAAAACAAAATGGAACGACTGCTTCTTGAAGCTTTAACACAATTTCTGCCATAATAGCCCGCAGAATTGATAGGAAATACCATGCTTAGCATACAGAATGCAATGTGTTAGTGTTACAAAACTTGGATTGATCATACTTCTGACAGAATAACAAGAAAATGTTCAGTTCATAAATATTTGATTTTCAGATATTTGATTATATAGCCGTAATTGCCAGATTTGTCACGTTTTTTTCATGAAACAATTAGTAAAATGGATTCAAATTGCTTACATATGGCATTAAAGCCATTGTAAATTGTATAGATTAACATATGTATCGATGTTTTATCATTTATAGTGGGGAAAACAAATTTTACCCAGGAGGTTAACACGAAACGAAACTATATTTTATTTTGGCCCAATGACGTTATAATCAAAATACATCACTTGTTAGTTGAATTCACAATCAAATGGCATAGGTTAGAAACCAGAGGCAAATGCCGGACGGTAACCATCTAAATTGTATATCTCCAGCAAATTTACTATTTAGACCTTACCACTCTGATGTCAGCGTTCTATCTTTTACTGTGTGAATTGCAAAGAAACTGATGTACATTTTTCAACAATTTTGGTGGGCGAGGTTGCTGTGTATGACGGCACCATCTCCCACCAAATTTGTTGAAACATGAACACCAGTTCATCTATTAACCCTTTAACACTCAAACTGGCAAAAATGGCTTCTGTAGTAGTCTTGAGAGATGTCCATTTGCAGACCAAGACTATTTAAAAAAATTTATCAATGGAATGACTGGCTTGATAAACGAGCCAGTCATTCCAGTTTTAAATTTTCAAAAATTGTCTCTTTTGGTCTGCAAATGGACATTTTCTGAGAAAATTTAAATTTTCTTAAACAAATTTAAGGCTTAAAGGATTGATTTAATTTGAAAACTTAAAATTTTGACATCAGAGTGGTAAGGGTTAACAACAGCTTCCAATTAAATTAGTCTCATAATCTTCAACAGCTTATCTGTATAGTTAACTGGAAATTGAGATTCTGAGAATTCAGGACTTCATATACAACTGCTACTTTAAATATTGTTTGAACCATTTGCATTTAAATAGATATTATACATAATTTTCGGAAAATCCAAGATGGCCAAAAATAAAAATTTAACAATCAAATTTTCATTTGATTTCTTGAAGCCTATTATCATAGTATTGTTACACCCAAGTTTGATTCAAACTGACCCATTGATTCAAGTAATAGTAGCGATTTAAAGGCATCTGGAAAATTTACGGAAAATCCAAGATAGCCGTCAAAAACATTAAACAATCAAATTCCTGTATATACAACTTCAGAAGGATATGACTATAGGATCCTTCCAGCCAGATTTCATTGCAACTGATTTTCTACCATTTTCCGGAAAATCCAAGATCGCTGATTTGCACCCAAAAAACTGACCAATCAAGATTATGTGTACAAATTCTTAAGCCTAGACCCATAGGGTTGATCCAGCCAAATTAGTTTGAAAGCCCTCTGGTTAATAAGCAGTAGCATTTCTGCAATTTCCAGTAAATCTTTCATAAAGTCAAGATTTTCACGGAAAAGAAAATTAAACAATCAAAATTCTGTATACAAGTCCTAAAGCCTACCACCATAGGGTTCTTCCAACCAAATTAGGTTAAAATCCGCCATGTGGTTAATGAGTAGCATATTTAAGCGAAAGTTGGCGGATGGATGGGCGTAGGATGGTCACCATGGCATAAGCTCACTTGGCCATTCTGGCCAGGTGAGCTAATTATTTAGTTCTGTTCCGCTTTGGAATCCTGTTAATTATTGCCGCTCACTTGGGAAAATTCTTTTCCTGAGAAACTTTCAAGGATACCGATTTGGAACTGGGCACTAAGTGGCCTTCCTGCCAAATAGCTCTTAGGAAATCATGACTTTGTTTGAAGCCCCATAGGAAGAAATGGAGAAATGTCCATCTTTGGTCACATACCCTTTCATCACTAGACACCCATTGCAACCGATTCTTGAAAATGTAAGGAATTATTCTGTTGAACATTTTGAACACAATTTAAATGGAAAATATGCAACTGCTTAAAAAGTTAGAAATTACGTTCTGGTTCGAAATATTCAACACATTGCCAGAATGGTTGCCTTGTTAAATCAGTTACTGGAATTTCAAAGCAAAATGGTGTTAATTAAAATGCAACATAGAATGAAAGTGTCGAAATGCAAAGTATGCGTCAAGATTTAACCAGATTGTAACGACAACTGAGTGATTGATAGAGAGAAGATGTATGCACACTAAGTACTACAGCTGCTGCAGCAAGAGTGCGTGGGTCACATAGAGCATACACTTAGAATCAGGCAACTGTTTCACAGAAATAAATAATTCAAACCAATCTTCAAAGAAGCAAAAAACATGTTTGAATTGCTTTGGTGATTGATAGATATTTAGCCAGAGGTGCTTGCATCTGCTGAGTGTGACTATGAATAGTAAATTAAAGGCAAAGGAATTCTGAGATGCATTTGATCCATGAATAAGGAATGAATCAATTTTATTCTGCATGTTCTTGATGGCCTCTACTTCTTGATGGCCTAGGTCGTCAAATGCTGATTGATTTGAAAGCAATGTGACTGAAAATCATTAAGTATGGTTTCGTGTTATATAAATTCATTTTGAAATACTCTGCATGTGTTGATTAGCTTAGCTCACATGAAACTGTGCACCTGAGAATTTTGTGTGATATGGATTGAATGAAGACAAGATTAGAGCAACTAACAAAACTTGCTTGAAATCATGATCTGATAAAACAGCAGACAGTTGCTTTAAAGAACCTATGAAAGGTGCAATGTTCCAGTTTTAGCTATGCCTCGCCCATCCCTACCTAAGCTCCACCCATACCATGCTCGTGTTGGTGATCGATCACTGAACTCCTTGACCATCAATTTCTAGAAAACTATACAGGTAAGCTGTTGAATATTTTGAAACTAATTTGTCTGCGTGCTGTTGCTATAGCAAAGACACAATTTGTAAAGTGTGTCAAACTATTACGCGTTTAAGATGAACTAAATCCAGTCATTCATGCTGTAATTGATTATTATGTCATCCTACACGTCATGTAGTTGATTATGACATCATATGATGGATGGATAAACTGGAAAGGTCCATTGCATTCTGAATATTCTTAGTTTCTATCATGATGATATCGATATATTATACCATTAACCATTTAATGGTCAAGCCAGCCAAAAAACATCATCTTCAGGAGTTTTGAGGAATATCCATTTGCAGGCCAAGAAGACTATTTTTGAAAATTACCACTGGGATGCCTGATTCATTAACTGAGCCAGTCATTCCAGTGATAAATCCTTTTTTAAATAGTCTTCTCCTGGCCTGCAAATGGACATTCAATAAGCAAATAGTTTGATCAAATTTGGCCATAAATGGTTAACATGTACATAATTTATCCAAGAGGCTAATGCACTAAAGCTTCTGAATACTCTGTATTGATGGCACAGGAGTAATGGATAGAACCGATCTGTAAAGTCTCAAGTATATGACATCATAATCAATTATGTCACATGTAGACTGATGTCACAATCAAAAGGCGCAATGAATGACGTATCTACGTCCGTCATGAACATTGAATAGGCTGTGAAGTGTACAAATTGCCTGTGTTTACTATTTAATAACTGGTGAATATTTTGAAGCTAATTTAACTGGACCCCATCAAATGAGTTTCAAAATATCAGCGGCTTATCTGTATAATTACTTTGATATTAGGATTCTGGAGATTCAGTACCTTACCCCTATAGTTACTTGATATTGCGACTCTGGGAATTCAAGCTCTGATCGATCCCAACACCGGCAAAGCGTGGGCAGAGCTTGGCTAGAAATGGCCGGGGAATAGCTAGAAATGGATACCGTAATTGCCTTTGAAATGCATCCTCCAGAAACAAGGTCACACTAACATTGTTTGAACTACGTTTGAATGGAGGCATCCAATTGGTCACTCAAGTATGCAACATCATAATCAAAATATGTCACTTGTTCGCTGACCTCACAAGCAACTAATGCAAGTCTGACATGAAAAAGGACAAAGGTAATACAGTAAGTGTTTTACCTCGATGAGCGTTCCACCCTGCCCTAATTTTGCAGAAACATGCCATAAAACTCAATTTATTTTATTTTGACAACATTTTTTATGCCCCAATTTTACAGCAAAAATGCCCCATATGCCCTCTTTACCTTTTGTAGCACCCTATCCATTTGACAATCAAGGTAAAACACTAAATAACCATTTGAATTGCAAGTCTTTGCTGAATTTACAATTTAATAAACATGGTGTTGAATATTTTGAAACTAATTTAACTGCGAGATGTTGCTGCCATTGGTTTCAAAATTAGTCAAATTAATTTCCAAATATTCATCAGTTTACGCGTATAGATAGCTTGAAATTAAGATTCTAGAAATCAATTTAAACAAGTGCACAGCTTTAGAAATTGGCTGGGCATAACGAGATATGATTCCCTTTATTATGACTAATTAGTAGTTTATGGCTAAACATGTTTCTCTTCAAAGACAAGATGCGAGAGTTTCTGTGTCACTCACATGGATCACCAGGATTTGAACAGAGAATGGATACTTGAAACTTAAGAAGCCTACACCACTTTGGTTCTTTCACCACCCGAGTAATCCTTTAAACCTGTAACACTCAAGCCCGCCTAAACAGCTTCTGCAGTGGCCTTGAAAAATGTCCATTTGCAGACCAGGAGAAGACTGTTCTTGAAAAATTATCACTGGAATGACTGGCTCAAGAATCATTATGAAGCAACAACTTTTAACAAGAATGAGACAGATTATTGAAATACATGTACATGCAAGCTAGCCATTTCCACATGGCAAATTTTCAAGATTCTCCACCTAGATAGATTACAGGATTGTTGATCTGGCACAATTTAGTATCAGCATCCTGCAAATCCTGAAAGCGAATAGTTCAGCAGTTTAGCAATTGTTTCATCGCCATACAAAGAGCAAGCGCTACCACTTAGATCACAGTATTCATGATGGCCATCTGCTGGACATATTGGACTTTACATACGGTCCAATTTTAACTCTTACCACTCTGATGTCAATATTCTATCTTTTACTGCGTCAATAGCAAAGAAACTGGTGTACAATTTTCCACGATTCTGGTGGATGATGTTGCCGTCTAGGACAGCACCATCTTCCACCAAATTTGTTTGAAAATGAACACCAGTTCATCTTTTAACTTAAATTGAAAATTTAAAATTTTGACATCAGTGTTAAAGGTTAACAAGAAACATTCTAATACATACTTACATTGGTTACAAACTTTTGCACAATCAAGCAAAATCAGCTATAGAGCTATTGCATAGAGACCATTTAGTGGGATGTCCAGATGAATGGCCAGAAGAATAAAAGGAACTCAGTATGGGTGTCATGAAGTAGAGTACAGATGCAAGAGCAACCGCATTAAGACTTACCTCTGGTGTACTTTTCTAGCATGTTTGGGCTCCTGTGATACAGCCAGCCAGTCTATATAAAAAGCCTTGACTTTGAGAGACAAGTCTGAACACAATGAGGCAGACCCCAGCTATAAAATTAATTAAAATACAAATATCAAAGAAAGGTAGTTAAATCTAATATTAAAATAATCCATTTTGATACATTTTAAACATTGACCAATGACATATTTTCATTCTGTTGAGAAGCAGAGCTACTAAATAAAATCAGGATCATTATCTTATGAAGCAAGCTGGACTATATTATGACAGAAGTGAGTGCATATATCAGATAGAAGAATAATTCCAGTACATTAACCCTTACCACTCTGATGTCAATATTCTATCTTTTATTGTGTCAACAGCAAAGAAACTGGTGTACATTTTTCAATAATTTTGGTGGGCGATGTTGCTGTCTATGACAGCAACATCTTCACCAAATTTGTTGAAAAACGAACATCTGTTAATCTTTTAATTTAATTTGAAAATTAAAAATTTTAACATCAGAGTGGTAATGGTTAAGCAAGTATTATCATATCATGCTCTACTCCATCATTAACTATTAATAGCTATACCTGTAAAATAGGTTCCAGTTGATCTGATGTCGTCGTCACTAAGTACTGCAAAACCACATGCCATATTGGCCAACTCTCCTATAAAACAATGATAATTAAAATGCCTTAAAACATATGCAGAGGTTAACATGATGCTAAAAGAGAAATGAATTGACGCTTTAATGACACTCACAATTTCTGTTGTCTTGAAGCAACATTTTGGGCATCAAGGAAAATCATGATTCCCGAAGAGGGACATAAAGCCAATATTGCATTTTCTCAGGCAATAAGGATCAAGAATAAGAAGCCCGGGGGCATGTATCCCTTCCCTGGAACAAAGGCATTTCAACTAAAAAAAGGTCATTGGCTTTAAGTAGAACCTGTTGATCAGCATTGTAACAAGAACACAGCCGCAATGTTTCTTTACGAACAAACTTTAATGGCCCTTAGCCCCTAATCCTGTTTCCCAAATTTCGGGCTGATCTGTTCAGCGGTTCTCGAGAACAGGTCGTTTACATGAAAACCAGGTCATCCAAGATGACCGCTAAAACATTAGGCCAATCATATTCCCTTGAACTAACTTGGTTCAGACACTGCACTAGATGGCCTTTCATGAGACTTGAATCGATCCCCAAAAGCGGATTAGGAAAATAAGATTTTTAAAGGGGAATAACAAATCACCCAAAATCCAAGTTGAACGGCAGATGTTTTGCCAAATATTCATGAAATTGGCCCAGTGGTTCTCAAGAAGACATTTTAAATTTCCTATTGCTTTAGTATATGGCAGCTTTTGGTGGGAAAAAGATCCAAGATTACCACCAAACTGTTTTTCCGACAGTTTCGAAAACGGCATATTCGAAATTAGAATACCAACAAGAGCTCCGCAAACGGCGCATAATACCCCGCCATGATGACAAACTAATAAATGACAGCTATCAGAAAATATTTATTTCTTCCTCAGACCAGTAATCCTTATTAGGTGTCAAAGTAATCCGTTAAACAGTCAAGGAGGTATCGTCTGGAAACCAATTTTCAAGATGGCTGCCGCTGACTGGTGGCCATATTGGATTTCAGATTATCGTAAATTTTGATAGGTTTCTTCACCAGACATATTCCACCGACCCTAGGAAGTGATCCGATAAATGGTAACAGAGATATCATCCAGAAACCAACTTTCAAGATGGCAGCCCATGGCTGGCGGCCATCTTGGATTTTGGATCAGTGTCAATTTCGATAAGTTTCTTCCTCAACCTAGTCCAACCACTCTATGAAGTTTCAAAGCGATCCGATAAACGATAACGGAGTTATCATCCTGAAACCAATTTTCAAGATGGCCTCCGGTGGCTGGTGGACATCTTGGATTTCAGATCATTGTCAATCTAGATAGGTTTCTTCACCAGACGTAGTTGAACCACACGACGAAGTTTAAAAGCGGTCCGATAAACGATAACGGAGTTATCATCCGGAAACCAATTTTCAAGATGGCCACCGGTGGCTGGCAGCCATCTTGGATTTCGAATCATTGTCAATTTTGATGGGTTTCTTCCCCAGACCTAGTCTAACAACACCATGGAGTTTCAAAGCGATCCGATAAACGGTAACGGAGTTATCATCCGGAAACCAATTTTTAAGATGGACACCGGTGGCTGGCAGCCATCTTGGATTTTGGATCATCGTCGATTTCGATAGGTTTCTTCCCCAGACCTAGTCCAACCACCCTATGAAGTTTCAATGCGCTCCGCCAAACGGCAACAGAGTTATCATCCTGAAACCAATTTTCAAGATGGCCGCTGGCCATCCTGGATTTCAGATCATCGTCGATTTCGATAGGTCTCTTCCCAAGAGCAAGTCCAACCACCCTATAAAGTTTCAATGCGATCCGACAAACGGCAACAGAGTTATCATATTTTTTGGCGGGGTATAAAAATCATATATAAAAACAATTTGGGCTTCAAAATACATCAAATATAAGAATTCAATATGGCCACCAAACATGCTACATGTTGACTGGCCCACAGCGGCCATGTTTTTTACTTATCAACTTCCTTTGAACAAACTTTAATGGCCCTGAATCCATAATCATATCTCCCAAATTTCGCAATGATCTGTTCAGCGGTTCATGACAAATATTTGCGAAAAATATGTCATCCAAGATGGCCACCAGATTATTTGGCTAATCAGGTTCCTTTGAACAAACTTGGTTCAGCCTTTGCTTTAGAATATGTTTTAAGAGTTTTGAATCGATCAGCCAAGCGGTTTAAGAGACTTTTAAATCTACTTTTCTAAAAATTTGGAAAAAATCCCAGATGGCCACAACCAAATTGACCAATCAGCTTTATTTGAACAAACTTGGAGCTCTATGCCCTAAGGACACTTTCTGTCAAATATACTTCAAAGTGGCCCAGTGTTTCTCGATAAGAAAACATAAAAATTTCCTATTGCTTTAGTATGTGAGCTTTTGGTGAGAAATGGTCCAAGATGGCCACCAAACAATTTATCCGACACATTCAAAAATGGCAAATTTGAAATAAGAATACCAAAAAACCTATGTAACCTATGCCATTTCGGCTTCAAAAATCCATCAAAATAAAGAATTTCAGTATGCCCGCCAAACACGATATATATTTTGCTTGGCCCATGGTGGCCATCTTTTTTTACGTATAAACTTCCCTTGAACAAACCTTAATGGCCCTTAGTCTCTAATCTTATCGCCCAAATTTCAGCCAAATCCGTTCAGTGGTTCGGGAGATGTCGTTTTCGTGAAAACTCGGTTATCCAAGATGGCAGCCAAACTATTTGGGCAAAAAAATTTCCCTTGAACAAACTTGGTTCAACTTTTGTCCTAGATATTTCATGAGTTTTGAATCGATCCTCTAAGTGATTTTAGAGATCTTAGACAAATTTCAAAAAATCAGCCAAATTGGCTTTGTTTGAACAAACTTGAATTTCTATGCCCTAGGAATGGTTCCTGCCAAATATAATTGAAATCGGTTCAGACGTTCTTGACAAGTCATTTAAAGAAAAAGTTGATGGCCGGACAACGGAAAATCGCCACAGCATAAGCTCACTCAGGCTTTCAGTCCAGGCGAGATAAAATGAATGCAAAATAAAGCATTCAGCCAACCTAGAACCAAACAATATCTTCTTAATACAGAGGTTGAAGTGAGATAGGACACTAAGCCTGTTAAGAAAATGGCGGCAAAAACTGACTATCAGTCATAAAATAGTCTTCAGAGGCTAATAGAACTAGAAAATGTTGTGACTGGGAGGACCCGCAATCACTGCAAACACTTCTTTATGTTTGGTAGAAATTTTATTCAAAGCATTCATATTATTTAAAAAAAAAAAAATACAAAAACAAGGAAATTGACAAAGATTGTGAGTTTTTGCATTAAAAATCCCATTCTTAACCAAAATCTTGGACCCTTATACAGGTGACTCCTTTAAAAGGCACATCACCCATCATAAAGAAGCCACCTGTCAATTTTCAATAAATTATTTTAAGCTGTTCTGTATGATAGGCCGTTGACGAGAACATTGGCACAAATTGAATAGTGACGATCACCTTCTTGTTGGAAGTAGGCATATGCGCAAGCGCAGTGGCACAGGTTTGTCATAATAGACTGGTGCCAGTCTATTACTGATGACAATAAAGGAGTTAATCCATTCTAGAAGCCTAGAATAGCATATAGGAGTTGAAGTTAATGATTATTGAGGCATAAAGGATAAGGTAAAATTTTTCTGAAGCTAAATGTCGGTGGGTTGGATTTAGCAAGTAGGGATTTAATGGTTAGATACTGGCGGTGTAATAACAACACTGCTTTTTGAAGGCATGGTCACCTCATATTCATAGTCCAAGTAGGTATTAACTAAAGGGACATATCTGCTAAATTTGGTTGTAATCCTTCAACAGATGGGGAAACGTGACACAATCGTTGACAGACAGATGAGAGACACACAAATAGCGATTGGACAAGCTCACCCAGGTGAGTTAGAAAGGAACAGGTTGTACGCAGTGTGCAGTGATGAAGGTGTTAAAGTGACTTTTGTTATCATTGAGATCTGTTATAAATATGTCAGATATTAACCCTTATCACTCTGATGTCAAAATCTTTAATTTTTAAATTAAATTTATAAAGATGATCTGGTGTTCATTTTTCAACAAATTTGGTCGACAGCAACATTGTCCACCAAAATTGTTGAAAAATGTGCACCAGTTTATTTCCTATTGACACAGTAAAAGATAGAATATTGACATCAGAGTGGTAAGGGCTAAGTCAATCCTAGAAAAGGTAAAGAATATTGAGTAAATATGCAAAATAAAGTCAAATTTATCAGATTTAAAATAATTTTTTACAATAACAATGAAAATTATCTGTGTTTTACGGCCAGTGTGTAATCTTAAACCTTTGATTCATTGTCCGTCCCATGAACAGGCATGCTATGGCCAGCTTTCTCTGAATTTAGATATCATCCAATCAAACATATCAAATTCAAAAGGCAGGATAAATTAATCTGATTCTGTTTGCTTTCGAATTATGTTCGAATCATCCCAGCAGAACATGACAGAACAACGGGGAAGGTGCACCATTACAATGCGTTATTTACATAGGCGCGCTACTATTGGATAAACCTACACAATAGAACAGAAGATGTGTGAATATTTACATGACAAATACAGGCACATTGATTTATCTTGTACTACAGATGTTAACAATGTACTACAGATGCTAACAAATGCAATTGAATGTATACGGCCAACTTTTTAAATATTCCCGATAAATAGGTTAGAACATTTTTGTTTATAGTGTATTTTCAAACAATTCTTATCTTAGTCCAGTACTATATTAACTTATAACCCTTTAATCCTCAGATCTGTTTATGGAAATTAAAATTTTTACATAGAAAATGTCCATATGCGGACAAAGAAGAATCTTTTTGAAATTTATCACTGGAATGACTGGCTCGGCTATATCAAGGGTCGGTTATATCAAGCCAGTCATTCAAGTTGTAAATTTTCAAAAACAGTATTCTCTTATGAGTTGAAATGAACATTCATCAAGACCACTGCAGAGGGCAGTTTTGGACAGCTTGACCATTGAAAGTGCTATAAGCATTGTTTACTTGAATTTTATCACACATAATTATGCACAATACATTTTGTTCAGTGTCACTGCGCAATCAAAAAGAATTTGATGTCAATTTCCTTAACATGTTGCCATACAGAGATTGCGTACTGAACTTGAAAATGACATGAGACACTAATCCAAAGCTCTAACTTCTAAGAGGTCTTGTTCAAGAGAAACACAAAGAAAAAGTTGAGACAAAATTATCAAAGAGAAAATAAGCAATGACACGAGGAATAGGATTCTGGATTCATATTTAATGCAATAATGACATTTACCTGCTAATGATAACAAGAGGCCCAAGGGGCCCTATCACTCACCTGGAACATAGGCATTTGAACTACAAAGGTCGTTGCCTGTATGTCGAACCTTAAGGTTTTGGATTGTCAAAAGAACAAGCATTCTGTAAGTATTGCTTTGCAATATATGCCACCTACCTGGTGATATAAATCTTTAGCGATTGACGGTCAAAAACTCCATTAAAAATTGAAAGAAGCAGCTGAAACTCGAACTTGATCTGTAACTTCTCATAACATAGCAATAAACCAAGTTTCAGCTATATATGGTGAAGGAGAAGGAAAGTCTTGAAAGCTGATATGTTTGTATTTCATAAGTCGAAAGGGGGCATAACTCCATCATAAAATGACGCAAACGCCTGAAACTCGAACTTGGTCTGTAATTTCTCATAATAAAGTATTGGACCAAGTCTCAGCTGAATATCTTGAAAGACTGCGAGAAAAAGGGCAGAAACTAATATTTTTCGCATTTCATAAGTCAAAAGGGGGCATAACTCCATGAAAAACTGACGAAAATGTCTGAAACTCGAACTTACTCTGAAACTCCTTATACTAAAACGATGTACCAATTTTCCCTTAAATATCTTGAAGGATTGCAAAAAAAGTGAGGAAAGCTGATATTTTTCGTCGAAAGCGGGCATAACTCCATCAAAAATTTATGCATATGCCTGAAACTCGAACTTGGTCTGTAACTAACAAAGCAATGTAGCACTGCTCAGTATAATATCTTGAAAGACTGCGAAAAAAGTGCAGAAAACTAATATTTTTTGTATTTCATAAGTCAAAGGGGCATAACTCCATGAAAAATCGATGAAAATGTTTGAGACTCAAACTTGCTCTGTAACCCCCTTATACTAAAGCGATGTACTGATTTTCGCTTAAATATCTTGAAGGCGTGCGAGAAAAGTGCAGAATGCTGATATTTTTCGTATTTATTAAGTCGAAAGGGGGCATAATGCCATAAAAAATGTATGCATACGCCTGAAACTCTAATGTGGTCTGTAACTTCTCATAACAAAGCAATGTAGCAATTTTCAGTACAATATCGTGAAAAAGTGCGAAAAAAAGTGCGGAAAACTAATATTTGTCGTATTTCATGTCGAAAGGGGGCATAACTCCATGAAAAATTGACGAAAATGTCTGAAACTCAAACTTACTTTGTAACTCCTTATAGTAAAGCGATGCACCGATTTTTACTTAAATATCTTGAAGAAATGCGAAAAAAAGTGCGGAAAGCTGATATTTTTCGCATTTCTTAAGTCGAAAGGGGGCATAACTCCATAAAAAATTGACGCATGTGCCTGATACTCGAACGTGGTCTGTAACTTCTCATACCAAAGCAATGTAGCAATTCTCAGTATAATATCTTGAGACTGCGAAAAAAGTGCGGAAAACTAATGTTTTTCGCATTTCATAAGTCGAAAGGGGCATAACTCCATGAAAAATGTATGAAAATGTCCGAAACTTGAGCTTGCTCTGTAACTCCTTATACTAAAGCGATGCACTGATTTTCGCTTAAATATCTTGAAGGAGTGCGAAAAAAGTGCAGAAAGCTGATATTTTTCGTATTTATTAAGTCGAAAGGGGGCATAACGCCATAAAAAATAGACGCATACGCCTGAAACTCGAACTTGGTCTGTAACTTCTCATAACAAAGCAATATTCCAATTCTCTTTTGAATACCTTGAAGGACTGGGAAAAAAACTGCGGAAAACCAACTGCGACAGACGGATGGATGGGCAGACAGAGCGCAAACCTATAGTCCCCCACCCCCCACCCCCTGTTTTACCACTAGGGGACTAATAAGGATGGGTCCGAGTAAATTTGATTAAAATCTGTCCATTAGTTTGAGAAGACAATTTAAATTCCCCATTGCTTAACTATGGGAGTATTTGGCATGAAAAGAAACAAGGTGACTACCAACTGGGAATCCGTAACTATCTGTTCATCCGATGGTTTCGAAAATGACAAATTTGAAATCAGCATACCTAAAAACCTAAATAAAACTATTTTCGGCCCCAAAATTCATTAAATAAAAATTTCAATATGGCTCCCAAAAGCTAATTAGTCAATGGTGGTTATGTTTTTTACGTATCAACTTCACTTGAATAAACTTTAATGAGCCTTAGTCTCTATTCATATCTCCAAAATTTCAGCCCAATCCTTTCAGCGGTTCTGAAAAATTTTCCCAAAAACTAGGTCATCCAAGATAGCCACTGAAGCATTTGGCCAATCAAGTTCCTTGGTTCAGCTGTTGCCTTAGATAGTGTTTTATGAGTTTCCAAAGCTATTCCCCCAAGTGGTTTTGGAGATCTCTACTGATGGTTCTTGCCAAATATAATATAAATCTTCCCCATGATTCTTGAGAAGACATTTTAAATTTCCTATTGCTTTAGTATGGGAGTTCTGGACGGGAAACTGATCTCAGATGGTCACCAAACAGTTTATTCGACAGTTTTGAAACTGGCAAATTTGAAATCAGCAAACCAAAAACCATGTAAAACCAATTGTGGATTCAAAATCCATCAAATAAAAAAATCCAATGTAGCCACCAAACACACTACATTTTTATTGGTCCATGGTGGCCATGTTTTTTAATGTATCAACTTCCCTTGAACAAACTTTAATGACCTAATCATATCTCCTAAATTTTAGCTCAATCCATTCAGCGGTTCTGGAGAAGGCGTTTTCGTGAAATCTTGGTCATTCAAGATGGCCACCAAAGCATTTGGCCAATCAAGTTCCCTTGAACAAACTTGGATCAGCTTTTGCCCAAGATGATATTTCCTGAATTTTGAATCGATCCCCCAGGCGGTTTCAGAGATCTAAAAATCAGCCAAAATTCAAGATGGCCACTGCCAAAATTGTACCATCAGCTGCCCTAAGAAGGCTTTCTGCCAAATATAATTAAAAGGGCGGACGGAAGACTAACGGTCGCGGTGGCATAAGCTCCCTTTCAGGCCAGGTGAGGTAAAAATGAATGGATAAATCTGTTGAGCGCACAAATTCTACCTACGCGATGGTCACCTGGAGCTCATACTTACAGGGTTAAAACATAAAAATTTAACTAAGCCTTTAACCTCAGACTAGAAACTTGAAATTTTATTTGATCTAAGGATTATTTTGTTAAAAAGTTTGAAAGTATTTAACAGGGAGTTTTAAAAATAATAAACACCTTTCCTGCATAGTTGTCTTTGAAGTTGAGATGCTGGCATTTTAAGCATTAATCCTTTAACTCTCAAATTTGTTAAACATAATTTCAATTTTCTCATGGAAAATGTTGATTTGCAGACCAAGAGACTATTTTTGAAAATTTACCACTGGAATGACTGGCTCAGTTATTGAGCCAGTTATTCTAGAGGTAAATTTTCAAAAGTAGTCTTCTCTTGGTCTGCAAATGGACATTTCTCAAGGCCACTGCAGAAGGCTTCTTTGGCTGATATGAGTGTTAATGGGTTAAGATATGCAATTTTTCAGAGGAATCCAACTCTAGCTATAAAAACACAAATGAAATTATACCCATACTCAATTATACCCGACTCAATTATACCCGCACTCACTTAATTAAAGCATCTTAAATCAAATGTTGATTCTTGCTAATAAAGTCACGTAAAATTGTAACTTAATGCAGAGAGAAGACGGGAGATTATTACAAGACTCCTTGTGACAACAGAAGAAATGGTTTAAGCAAATAACGAGAGAAATGCTGCCCGCCGCATAACAGCCACTAAAGGCAAAACCAATTTAATTGATTGACCAGAAATGTCGAAAATATTTTGCAAAATCATTTAACCAGAGCATCTTGTTTTATTTTATTCAAAAATGTATATGCTGACATGTAGTAAGAGGTGTAATTAAAGTAATCTTAATTATTTTGAGAAAGATTTGGCTTAAGTTTATTGTTGCTTAATGCCTATGGCAAGGAAACAAGGAAAACATAATCACACAATTATATTAAACTTAACAGCTTTGATCAATACTGGTGCCAAATCTACACCAAACATCCTGTTACTGATTTTGTAATGATAATACTTTGGACATTAGTGTGATATTAATCACTAAAGTAGCAATGTTACAGTCAAATTATTATTCACACAAGTTTTGAAAAAAAGAAGTGATATTGCGTCCATCTGTCCACCTATCCATCCATCTGTCTGTCCATTTGTCTATCTTCTCTGGAACCTTTTGGTGGTATTCAAACAAATTTGTTATGCGAGTTAAATGTACTCATATGATTGCTGATTGCAAGACAACATTTACATTAGGCTCTGCCCGGGGGTGGGGGTGGGGGGAGGGGTGGTGGGGGTAGGATGGATGTGGGCAAATACTCAGTTGTTGGAATTCAACCAAATTTGGAATGTTAGTTACCCATAGGATTGCAAGACAATATTTACCTTAGGCTCTGCCCACAGGTTGGGTGGGCAGAATGTCAACGTTGGCGAAAGCGTGGGGATTTGCGATGTTGTGCTATCGACTGCAAATTCTGGTTTGATGTTATTATTCAAGCAGTCTTAAAACCCAGGTTAACTCGGAAGCACAGAACTGAATTGTCAGATGTTTAGATTCAGCTTGCCTTAATATAATTACAACTGAAATTCATATTCTAAAGAATGATGATGTAAGCTACAGCTGTCGAAGACAACATTGTTTTCAAAATGTTCCCCAGTCTTTCGTCTTCAAATATTGGATTTCTCACAAAAGAGTAGAGTATATTGAATTAAGAGTCCCAGTAGATCCCTCCATTTGGAATAACCAAGTTTAGGATAATTTGTTAGGAACATTCATTAAATTAAGATGAAATACTCTGAAGCCCATGAGTTTTCCCAAAGCCTGACAGCACATATAGATGTAACTAATAATTCAGAATGTCTGTCAGTTCGTACATGACAGAGTCAAAAGAATCTATCGCGATAAAATAACAGCAGCACATGAATCTAGTGACTAATCCAAAGGCAAATTACACACACCTTCCATTTTCTCCCCTTGGTCGATGAGTGTGAGGGCGAGAATGTTATATTTGGGTCTGTTTGTTCATGGTTAATTCTTGGAAACTGTTGATCCAATTTGCATCCAAATTTGACGCAAAAGGTTTAGTTGTTCTGATCATTGTCCTTGATCCAGAATCTAAATCTTGAAAAGCATTTTTTACTATATGGCTACATGCAGAACAAGGCATGAGGGTATGCAATCACTGATTCACCTGTTTCTAATGGCGTATTCGATCTGTCATTCAAGTATATGATGTCATAATCACTTATGTCAAATGTTAGTTGACGTTACAATCAAAATGATGCATAGTTCAGTCACAAATTCGAAATGTCAGTTACGAATGTATGAATTGTATGTCTTTGATGAAATTCCAAGTTAATATACATTCTGTTGAATATTTTAAAACTAATTTGACTGGAAGCTGTTGCTGACCACCCAGCACCCCACCCACCCACAGGGAGCAATAACTGCTAGTGAGTTTGAGAAGTAGTTACATGGGTGGAATACTGTCCAAAATTCATCACAACCATTCAGGGATTCTCATAAGGGTCCTTTTGAGGGTATATACCACCCCGCCACCTGCAACTTGGTACCCCCAAAATGTAGTGGCAGTGGGTCCCCCCCAACAGACACCCTTGTGGGTTGGTCTGTAGTTTTATTAACCACTATAAACATACTTACCATTCAATCACTACTTGCTAAATCAAACTATATGCATTTATCACCAGAAAAAGATTTTTATGCTTGCTTTCATACCCCCATATGCTTATACCAACTCATTGTACTCTCAACCAGGCTTCTGGTACAGTACTCATCATACAGCCTGCATTAGTCTGGCACCAGTCTATACTCAATCCTCTAAGACCTATGTCAAAGTGCATGCGCAGAGGAGACTAAGAGTAACATAGAATCACTTTCCAAATTTACATGCAAGAAAGAATAACGAGATTCTCAAATCATTCCAATGCGGGGTGGCTGAGACCGGGTCGTAGTGATTGAACGGTAAGTATGTTTGTAGTGGTTAATAAAACTACAGACCAACACACAAGGGGGGGGGGGGGTCTGTTGGGGGTTGCTATTACACCACAAACATCCATTACCGTTCAATCACTCCTGGCTAAACCCGTAGAATTGGTCAGTGCCCCACTTAATAACCCTTGGTGGGTGGAGATTTGAGAATCATTAGGATAAAAATAAAACAACTCATATTCAAAAGATAATAAATTAACATAATAGTGCATCCATAACAAATCACACAGTGATTATCAGAAAATTGTCAACTCTAGATATGAACTCTTCCTTTAATAAGAAAGAAAATGGAAATGAAATTCTGAAATCTTTCAACATAATAAGAGACCCAGAAATAGATGTCAGAACGAGATCAATAAAAATATAATAGCGATAGAGCAAGAACTCCCACTCTATCAACAGAAGAAAGAATAAAATGAAATCTACATAACATGAAATGTTTCATGCTAAACCCGGGCTTAAATACTAGAAAATTGTGGCGAGTTAAAAAATTGCTCTCCACCATCAGGGATAGGCCAGTGATCACTCCTCTAGCAGAATGAAAATTTGCAAATAAATTTGTATGATATTAAATCTGCGCTTACATGTAAGAAGTAAAATATCCAAACCCTGATCAAAGATTTGAGATTAAAGGAGAGCTATTAATTGCTCTCCTTGGATGAAAGTAATAAAGATCAAGACTAAATTACAATTGAGCCAAAATATTGTATTCAGATGATGCAGAATGTAAATCAACTGTCAAAAAGTGAGTAATCGAATGAAATGAAAAATCAGCAACACACCCACCCCACCCCGGCGTTGAAGGGGAGAACTAAAAGGAAAGTAAAGAAGACTTAGATGTTAAAGTTGCCAACATTATCATACCGGAGACATAGGGAAGATATGATTGAAGTATATAAACTACTTGATAATATATAAAATCCTGAAGAAGCGCCTGAATTAAAGCTATCAACCGAAAAATCCAGCCTATTAAGAGGACATAAACATAAATTAAGCAAACAAAGATCTAAAACAGAATATAAGACTTAAAGCATTTCCATCTAGAATAGTAAATATATGGAATGATCTGCCAACCAATGTAGTTAATGTGCCCAGATTAAATGCTTTTAAAAATAGATTGGATAAGGCCTGGAGAAACCAGGATGTATTATTTAATTATAAAATGCCCCTGATTACCGGAAGTCACACAGTTAACCAGGAGCCAGAAAAGAAAATGTGGTTATAGAGGACTAGAGTCTGCGACCACTCAGTACATAGTAAGACCTAGTAAAAAACCTCTATGAGAACAACTAAAAAGAGGAAGGAAAATATAAAAATAATTCGAGGAACCTACTAATCAGACAAGAAAAAATAAGAGACTTAAGGCTATTAAGAAGACATTAAACTTACCCGACAGAAAACCTGATCTCACACATCCGCTCCCACAAGACAGAAAACCTGATCTCACACAACAGCCCCCACAAGATAGAAACCAAGGTACCGAACAAACAACTGAAAACCATCTACTGAGAATGACAAGAAGGAAGTGAATAATACACAAAAGACTATAGAAAAAATAAAGCTATGAAATAAACATGCATAAAGACAACTTCAAGAATCAGCACAATAAACTCTGATCTAGGCGAAAAAACCAGAAAACCACCAAAAGCTAGAAAGATATCATGAAAGGAATTAAAGGGGAAAATGAACAAAGTGAAAGGAATCTATCAAACTGACAGATAAGACGACGATCGACAGCTACCGGAAGTAGGAAGAAAGAACAAAAAATGTAAATTTACTAGCCAAGAAAAACTGACGCCGTGATAAGGAAAGACCAAACTTTTAAGTAAAAGGACAAAACTAAAGGCAGGCCAAAATTTGAAAAATAATAGCGAAACAGAAGAAAACACACTGAAATGACAAAAGAAGTGACATGAAAACAGGGCGAAATGACTCGCCGTAACCATGACGACAGATAAGAAAAACTTACAGTCACTGAAAAGGAATAGAATCAAGAGAGGGAACGCCGAGAAGAGAATGGACCCAAGAATAATGTCCACAAGAATAAAAAGACACTAAGAAAGGAGAAATAACCCATAAAAGGAAAAGAAGAAATAAAAGCCGAGATTTAGAATAAAAAATTACGGGAGAAAAAATGGCAACGAATTAACTCTCTTAGGTTAAAATAAATATGTTAACCTGCCAACATCAGAGAAGAAAGGAGCGAGAGAAAAGGCTGAACTGCCCGAAGACAACTGGCTGTCTAAAGGTGGATGAAAGAAAAAATTACGTATCTAGAAATAATGCGTAGAAACTTAGACAGAAAGAGAAATAAATAGATCAATAAATAAATTGAATCCGAAGGAAGAAAATATTAAATAACGAAGCATGGGAATGTTAAGACTAACTGAAAATACACATTTGACGGCAGAATACAACTGCCTTATCGGCTGAGTGTTCTATATAAACCTATGATAGGCGCATATGAAATTAAGTTAAACCCAAAAAACCATACGGGAACCAGTCGGAAGAGTCTTTAATTACGTTGAAATACTGTTACTGCTAAAGAATAAATGCTGAATGTCTGTATAAATTCAAGACTGTCAATGTCTCTGTATGAAGATTTTCAACCATTGAATATTCCGATTCTTTAAAGCAATTGCGAAAATAAGACTAACTCTTAGGCCAGATGATGACAAGGACCTAAGACAATGAACACGGAATGATGTCCCTGAAACCGTAAGCAAACCTATCCCCCGATGAACGAAAAATGGAAGCAGAAAAAATCTTGGAACCGGAAATACATGAGCCGGAAGTCAAGGAAAGACCGCAAATACGTGAACCGGAAGCGAAGTCGGAAACTGACCAGGATCCTGAAGACCCTGCAGATCAGTCAAACCAGAAGTCACACGGGAAACGGAAGTGCGAGGACCAAAAGCTGGAACCGGAAATTGACCAGGATCATACCGACCCGAGTGATCAATAAAACTGGAAGTCGAGCGGGAAGCAGAAGAGCAGGAAGTGGAAGCTGACACCGGACGCCGACTAGGATCATAAAGAGCCGAATGAACAGCAAATCCGGAAGTCAAACCGGAAGCCAGGCCGGAAATGGAACTACTTAAACCGGAAGCACCAAGTGGAAGCTGACCAAGATCATGAAGACCTGGAAGCGCAGACACACCAGAATCGCATAGGAAGTGGAAGAGCGGGAACCGGAAACGGAAATCAGCAGTTGGCCCAGATCCTGCAGACCCGGGGCACCAGAATACCCGGAAATGGCGGAATCAGAAGAACACGGACCGGAAGAAAACAATCAAACTATCCTCGCAACCAGCAGAAAATAAAACAGGCGACCTACGAACGTTGCGCATGACTGGAATGACCGAGACTGACATTGGCAATCCTTGAACCAGACACGTCCGGCACCACCAGGTCAAAATAAAAAAAGTTTTTGTTTCCGGTAAACCGCCTGGGTGACCTTTTTGGCCTGTATGACCCGGTCAGCAACAAAAAATTCCCGCCCCTCCCCCCACCCCAATGTGTGATATTTTCGTGACACTTTTAGCTTGTGAAAATCGCTTTGTTACCAATTAAAAAAACATTTTTAGTGCATATCTACAATGAGATACGAAAAGAGACCTACCTTCCAATATATTTTACCTCAAAATCGGTAACATAGACGCTATGTCGCTAAACCATTTCCCGTTTGCATAAAATTGAAATAAAATTTCCAATTTGCGTCGTATATAAATGACTGTCTAGCTCACGTGATCATAATGCACGTTTCCTTAAAGGGCGAATTTAGGCTGTCACGTTGGTAGCTACTCGGTCAAGGTACTCGAGACTGTCCTCCTATTCGCGAAAGTACCTACCTGGGTAAAACTATTGATATTTTGGCACTACTCCAGCATGGGAGAGACGATCTAAACTTATCCCAACTGGCGCATATTACTCGTGATCGGAATTGATAGTAAGCTTTCGGTTTGTTTATAGGGCAGAATAATTGTACTAAGTATTTATAAACTTTTTAATTTAGTGTATTCCGTGATCCGACCTGTTTTTGTGTTTTAAACGGCGTTTGTAATTCCCAATCGGTAACAGCCTATGATTCTACTACTGGTAGTAATATTTCATTGATAAATTTTCATTCCCTGATGGGCATTTCCTATCAGAACCAATCAGATTATTTGTGACACTACGTCATGGAAATATGCCATTACAAATGTTATTGCGTTTGGAAAACTTCCTCTATACATACCGCTACTGAGTTTCCATTGGCCACTACAGTAATGCACATGAAAACTATCCAATCACGAGTGAAGAACAATATATACTCTGCTGTTTACATTAGTTCTTCACGGCGGATACAGCGGGAGCTATGACGTGTCGTATGCAAAGTCAATGACGATGGAAACTAAACATATTTCTCCAACTACAATTTGCATTACAATAACTGTGCAAAAGCCACAATCGTCGCCGGTTAAAACTATATTAAATAAAATAATAACTAAATATCCTGCAGCAACAAGTTTTCTGGAATTTTTTCTAACGATCAATAGTATTGTGAATAACAAGTGATGGTTTATTGAGCCTATCCATGTCTTATTTTAACTTAAACTACAACATAAGTCTGAAAAGGAAAAAGAAACCCTACTGCCATTTATTCCTCCCACCCGGTTTGCAGGAGACAGAATTTTTTTTATTGATGGCCCCACTTGAAGGTCTTGCCTGGCCCAAAGATTTACGTGGGTTTGAGAATTTGGTGATCTGCACGAGCCCACCATTCTCTTCCTGCTATCCTTTTTCTTGGCCTTAGGACTCACCACCTGTCTTGTGGTGAGGGACATGGGTTCCCCCCATTTACGGACACGGCCGTTAGGATTCAGAACGGTTCCATCTGAATCAGTCCGCTTTCACTGCTCGAATTGGCGAAGAAATACGTTCATCCAAAGACTGAGTGAAGACAGTGGCAAACGACTCAAAAAAACCCAGACCCCCCTTGCGGGTTGGTCTGTTGTATTATTAACCACTATAAAAACATACTTACCGTTCAATCACTACTTGCTAAATCAATTATCTGCATTTAGCTACCAGAATAAGATTTTTATGCTTGCATACACACCTCCCCATGCCTATTCCTATTAATATGGACCCTCAACGAGGCTACTGGTTAAGTCCATCTCCAGTATATTGACTGATATAGACTGGCACCAGTCTGTACTCACTCTACAGTGATGCCTGTCACTAAGCGCGCTTGCGCATGCGCACTGGAGCCCAAATAGGAAACAGATTCACTTTTCTGAATTTAAGTGCCAAATATTATAAGCAAATTCTCAAATCATTCCACGCGGGGTGGCTGAGGCCGGGTCGCAGTTATTGAACAGTAAGTATGTTTTTATAGTGGTCAATAAAACAACAGACCAACCCGCAAGGGGGGTTGTTATTACACCACAAAAACATCCATTACCGTTCAATCACTACTTGCTAAACCCGTAGATTTGGTCAGTTCCCCACTTAAACATTAGGTGGGAGGAGATTTGAGAATCAACAAACAAGGATAAAAATCAAACCAATCTTATCCAAATGTTAATAACATAACATAATAGTGCATTTAAATCAATCACACCGTGATTATCAAATAAGGAAAACTTGAACTAAAAGAAATAAATAAAAAACAAAATATACGCTCACCATTTCTTACAGACGCACAGTCTTAACGAAAATGGCGGGATGTGCTTGGTAAATGGTCTTCGGCTTTTTTGGTGAAAATCGTAATATTACGAAAAGGAGCTGCTCCACTCTGATCTTTCAGATAAAAAGTTGTAAAAGTGGATTCAGATTTCCATCCTGCCACCTGCATGACTTCATCTAAAGACGAACTAGCAAAAAGTGCAAAAGAGGTAGCCATACCTCTAACATCGTGACCTTTAATATGGGAGAGATTAATTTGATCCGGAGAAGCTATCTTGTAACAAAGCTTAATTGCCTCACAAATCCATCTGGCAATCGTAGACTTCGAGACCGGCTTAGCTAACTCCTCCGCATAAGAAACCTATAAATGGGATGGATCAAATCTTTTAAAATCGGTTCGCTGTTTTTACATTCTTAATGCCCTAACAGGGCACCAAAATTTGTCGGATGGTGAAAAAGACGATAATGATTTTAAAATGATCGGACTAGCAGGAAAGCGGTTAGACTGAGCTTTAGATAAAAAAAACCCTTCTGGGATATAAAACTAAACCGTCTCCTGAAACTATAAATCTGTCCCTTTCAGCAGAAAGAGCATGAATCTCTGAACGCCTTCTAGCAGAGGCAGCAGCAACAAGAAAAACAGCTTTAAAAGTTAAAAGTTTAATACTAATAGAGGAAATAGGTTCAAAATGGTGACATGCCAGTACTTGAAGAACCAAAGCCAAATTCCATGAAGGTAAAGGCTTAGCTATCTGAGGACGAATATTGCCAAGACCTCTAATAAAACTATTAAGAGTCTTAGTGTCCTTGACATCAGCATTCAGAAGGCAAGGAAGAGAAGATGCCAGAGAAAATCTATATCCCCTAACCGTATTAGTTGATAAATGTAACGAATCAAAAAGATAAGATAAAAAGTCTAATACTTGGGGAATAGAAACCGAATCGGGCATGAGACCTTGGTCTGAACACAATTCTCCAAAAAAAATTTTAAGTCGACCCTTGTAAACTCTGCGGGTCGACTCTCTTCTGGCAGAATCGATAATTTCCTGAGATCTTCAAGAAACCTTATTCTCGAAGACTTTAGTTTCGATATTCTCCAAACACACAGATTGAAGATTTCTGGGTTTGGATGAAGACAATGACCTCTTACTTGAGACAGAAGATGCTGGGAGACTGGAAGAAGATGAGGGAAGTCTACAAGGAGATCTGGAAGGTCTACAAACCAAATCCTCTTTGGCCAAAAGGGAGCTATTAAGAGAATCTCGCAGATTTGATCTTTGACCTTCTTCAACACTAACGGAATCAAAATCGTTGGAGGGAACGCATAGGCGAACATTCCTGTCCAGGACTGAGGCAGGGCATCCACCGCCAGGGCTTGACTGTCTGGAAATGGAGACATGTAAGAGGCGATCTGGGCATTCAGAGATGTCGCAAACAGATCTACTAGAGGACAACTGACTTCTTTAACTGCCACTCTGTGTGGGTGAATTTGCTGGGACGTGACAGTTGGTCCGCAAGAAAATTCAAACTGCCTGGGACATGAGAAGACACTAGAAAAATCTGATTCTTGCGACACCATAAGAGAAGGTCCCACACTTCTAGACAAAGGAGGGATGACCTTGTACCCCCATGCCTGTTTATATAAGAAACCACTGTCGATTTGTCCGACCGAATCAAGACTTTGAGACCTATCACAAGATCTGACCATGAAAGGAGAGCCTTCTTGACAGCCCACAATTCCAGAATGTTGATATGAGCTGTCGACTCCTCCAGGGACACCAGACCGGAAACCGACAGGGAGTCCCAGACCGCTCCCCATCCCTCTTGAGAAGCGTCTGTGAAGATAATCGCCTGAGGGGAGGACTTTACCAGTGGAACACCCATCAGAAGCAGAGAACGACCCTTCCAAAAATCTAGATGAGGAATCAAGTGTTCTCTGATGGGAATCTGATGGTAAATAGAGTGAACCGACTGCTTCCAAAGAGACATTAAATACATTTGGAAGGGTCTTCTCATCAGCGCCGCCCAAGGAATTACATTCTCTACGCTGACCATCAAACCTATCACTCTTAGCAGAAATCTTGCTCTGACCATGGGAGAAGACAGGATTTCCATTGCCACTGATAAAGCCTCTATTCTTGGATCTGAGGTGGACTAGACCCCGGGCCAGGTCGAAAGAAACGTCTAGATGCGTGAAGATTTGAGATGGAACTAGGCTTGATTTCTTTAGATTTAAAATCCACCATAGGTTGCATGCCAGACTGCAAACCTCTGGAAGAATTCCTGAGAGAATTGAGGATGACCTTGATTTTACCAACCCGTCGTCTCTATAAACGTGAAGATGGATAGAACGACGGTGTAAAATTCCTGCTACGGCTGAAACTAGACGGGTAAAAAGGAAGGGAGCCGTGGTCAGGCCGAAGGGCATGGCGCGGAACTGCCAAACTCGATCCTTGTAAGCAAACCTCAGGAACTTTCTGAAGGCAGGGTGAATGAGAACATGAAAGTAGGCGTCCTTTAGATCGATGGAAGACGTCCACATCCCCTGATCTAGACTAGAAATGATCTGGGAGATTGCCTCCATCTTGAACTTGGGAGTAAGAATCATAAGATTTAGCGTCTTCAAATTTATGATAGGATGCCAACCTCCTGTTTTCTTGCAAACTAAAAAGATGATTGAATAGTAGCCCAGGTCTACTCTCCAGTGGGGAACTTCTTCTATTTCCCTCTTGACAATCATGGATTCCAATTCCTCTTCCAAGGCAACCAATTTTTCTGGATTGGATGGAATTGGTGTCCATTTTGGAAGAACAGAAAGAAGAGGAGGATGACGGATTCACGACGGTGCATAAACCCAACATATCTGAGAAACTAGCCATGAGTCCTGAATGAGGGCCTGCCAATTCTCCCAAAACAGAGAAAGGCGCCCTCCTACTGGCACGTTGGGTAAAAGGCACTGGACCGACTGATCCAAAGGCACAAGAGGGGGAGGGATGATTAAAGGAAGAGAGAAGGTTGGACTTACCCGGGAATAGTCCACACCTTCAAACTCTCTTTCCTTGATACCCTCTAAAGGAAGAACGACCTCTGAACCTGGAACTAGGATGACGAGAAAGGGACTGACCCCCTCTCGCCCAAGGAGAAAGACTGTCTCCCTTGGGACCTAGAACGATGAGAG
Source organism: Chaetoderma sp. LZ-2023a (assembly GCA_034401795.1). Classification (NCBI taxonomy): domain Eukaryota; kingdom Metazoa; phylum Mollusca; class Caudofoveata; order Chaetodermatida; family Chaetodermatidae; genus Chaetoderma; species Chaetoderma sp. LZ-2023a. The sequence goes on along the minus strand of CM067372.1, from coordinate 107,028,198 downwards.
GATATGGAATCAAAGCGGTCCTCCTCCGTGGATCGATCTTGAATATTGGAAGAAGAACGGTTAGAATTATTAATAATCCTAGAGGGATAAGCCCCGAATTGGTCTGGTTTGAGGCTCTTTCTTCTAGATGAATTCAGACTCTTTACTGAAGAAACATCTCTTTCCGAAGAAGGATTAGCAAAGGAAATCTGAGCCTGAAGCTCCCTAGAGGCCTTCAGGCGCTCAGATTCTGCACGAATGAGACTGGGAGCCGACTGTCTGAATATATCCTGACCAAACGGGGGGGCTGAAATAAGACTATTCTTCAAAGAATTAGATATCTGAACCTGAGAGAGCTTCCTGGACCATCTCTTAGAGGTAATGAATCCCAAAGATCTACAGACTGAACTGAGCGAACCACGACACACATCCGCCAAGGAACGAAAGACTGATAAAGGAACCTGATCACCAACTTCTTGAGCCTTAAGAACAGCTTCAGATAACAGAGCAATGAAATTGGCCGACTTAAGCGGAGATCTGCAAACAGACTCCGATCTAAAAAGATCAGTGAAATGCTCAACCTTGGAAGACTCCTTTAAATGTGAGGAAAGAACATCCCAAGAGGAACCAGAAAGAGACTGAGGAGTAGCAACCTTCAAATAATCCTCTTTGGGAACTTGAACAGGCGCATCATATTTAGAAGAAAGAGAAAACTCCTTACAGTTAACATCATTAACAAAGAAATCCAGCATATCTACGACTAAGTTATCAATAGGGAGAACTTGAGGAGAGGAAGAAGAAGAATCAGACGTAGAGAGAGCAGACCCGAAAGAAGGAGGGTCAATAGCAAATTCATCCTTAAGAGGAAGAGAAAGAGTAGAGGCGATCCACCTGTGAGCCATGGACCAGTTTTCCGAAGAGGCTCTGACCGGACAAAACCTCTTCAGATCCCTGGCCCTGACTGACTTGGGAACTGATGGAAGAGAAGAATGATTAGAAGAGGAAGACGATATGAGAAGAGAAGAATCGCCTGAAACTAAAGATTCACCCACTCTAGAGGAAATAGGAGAACAGGGTCTTCTCACAGACTCAGGAAAAGAAGAAGCTTGATCAGAAGGAAAAGAATCCCCTACCATGATCCTAACTAGAAGACAAGAAGGGATGAACCAGAGAACTGGCAGAAAACCTTGAGAGGATCGAAAAATGAGCCGAAACAAAAGAACGATCGAGAGAAGAATCCCTAACCACAGAAAACAAAGAGAAATCTAAAACTGAATCAACAATTTGAAATTCTAACTCGGGAGAAAGAACAACAGAAACAATCGGATCAAGATGATCAAAAGAAGGAAAGGCATAAGAGGAAGAAGGAGGAAGAGAAGAAATTGGAAGAACAGATGTAGAAGGAGAATGATCTAATGATCCCTGAGAAGAACCAATAGATGAAGAAAGATGGAAGAGATGACGAATTAGACACATGACTGGATGAGAAATCCTTAGCTGAAAGAGAAGAGGCATATGAGGAAGAAGGAATAGGATTAAAAACTGGAGGATGAGAGGAGGCAGTAAAAGAATGAGACCTCGAGGCAGAGGAACTCAAAACAGCCTCACGAAAAGAAGAAGCAGAGGAAGGAGAAGACAAATCAACCTCAACTACCTGAGATGGCAGGAAAGAACCATAATTGGAAACTAAAGAATCATGAGAAAATATTCTGTGAGAAAAATCAGAACCAGAATCTACAAAACTCCTATCATCATACTCCTTACGCCTATCCACTGAAAAATTCTCTGAATCTAAAGAAGAAAATGGAAGCGTAAGTTGATGCTTGGATAAGTTCTTAGTCGAGGCTAACCGACTATGTTCATTCGCTATCCCGGAAGTTACGTCCCAACCGGAAGCGGAAGTCGGAAGTCTATCCGGATCTGAATGACCCGGAAGTACACCCCTAGAACCAGAAGCGGAAGTGTACAGACCGGAATCTAAACCGGAAACGGAAGCGCTTCTACCGGAAGATGAAAAATAATAAGGGTCCACAGACCCCGGATATCCGGTATGACCGGAAGCGCTGCTAAAACCGGAAGCGGAAGTAGGAACCGGATCTTGAAGACCCGGATGTCCTGTAAAACCGGAAGTCAGACCGGATACAGAAGGAACGGAAGTACCATATTCCGCTTAATAGTAGCCTATGCTCTAATAGAAGCCCACCACCTAACTTTGACATATGAGCTCCAATGATTTCTTAGCAGTTTCAAAACGGCAAAACTCTGTATTAGAAGCCCACCCCCTAACTCAGCAGACTGTATAGGAAAATTTTTCCTAAGAGCAAATTTGTAAGAATAGCGTGTATAATAATAACAATCGTGTCACAGGGTGTGTCTACTTCAGACCGATCTCTGCCCTGATACTTTCCCGGCCCCTCTAGAAGTCAATACAGGCCTCGGATTTGTAAATCTCGACCGCCTATTAGATTAATACTAGTAGTAGGCCACGTATGTTCAAGATATAATAAAGTTTATTCCACACTTCTGTTGTCAAAATGCGCGTAAAACAGTCTTGGTGTGATTAAATACCTTCCTTATAAATATATTTTAAGACCAAATTTATGTACCAAACAAGCACGGGAGAAAATGTGAATCAATCTTGTAACGCCGATCATCAGTAAATGATCCAAATTGTATTATTACCAACGACAATATAGCCAGCTTCTTAAGTTGGTGAGCCAGCGGTTCTTGAGATGGGAGGCATCATGTTCTCGCGAGATATTATACGCTAACGGGAGTTTATCAAACGGGTACCCATTTTTTAAGATCAGGATAATACTCAGTTCCTATCGCGCAATGATAATATATAGATATTCCCGAGTTCCGAGTCCCCGATTCCAGAATATTTATATCCGAGTACTCGCTCTAAAATAAACTCTTCAATTGGAGGTGAATCACGTGATTTGTATTTTTTCGCGACGCCATTTTATATCAAATTGTGGATTAATTTTGATGTAATAAACGAGCTTTATTAAAGGATACACAATATTAGGCGCTCAAATCAAATAATTTCACTTCCCATGTTTTTTGCAGGTATACATTAAACGTAGGCTGTGGGAATTTTTAAGGGAGAAAATACGTTGAATTTCCGTGGTATCAATTTTAGAACTTTTTTGGGAAAACTGTAATAGAAGCCCACCCCCTTTCTCAGAGATGTTTGGTTGGAAATTGAACACCCCTTGTCCTAATAGAAGCCGAAGGCTATTATTAAGCGAAATACGGTAGATCCGGAAAACGGAAGTAAACCCGAGTCCCGAGGACCCGAATCCACTACAACTGAACCGGAAGTACCAGAAAAGCTTGATTGAAGACTTTTGGCTATAGGCGACCTATGGACAATTTTGACGACTGGTATGACTGAAACTTTGGCATTAGCATAAGGCTTTTGGATGAGGGCTTCCGCCGCCGCCACCACTGCTTGAGGATTATGCCTATAACCCTCAAGACTAATGTGGGTTTGACCCGGTGACCTGCTCGAGATCACCGTTGAGAGCTTTTTCGCTCTAGTTTTTTGTTTTGGACCCGAATTCTTGCATGGACGTAAGAGGAATTGGTTTTCCCCAGGCTATTGTCGGAATCAGAAGAAACTTCCTGTTTCTTGGCATCCAGGATGGCAGAAGAAATTCTTTCGTCTAGCGACTTAGTCAAGACAGCAGCGAAGGATTCAAACCTAGCAAATAAAGCCAAAACAGCTTCAGAAATCGCCAAAGAGGCAAACCCCCCTCCGTTGCTGATGGATTAGACACATTAGTTTTTGCAAGACACAGCTTTTGTCTTACCAACAACGGAGGTAGGAGAAGATCGACCAGAGGGCAGCGGTTGTTTGTGGGCAAATCCTTAAAAAGGGCCTTAGAAACTGACGCTGACCACCCTTTGCATATCCCGCACATCGCTGTGGGGGGGGGGGGGATGCACAAGGTGCATTTCGAACACACATGTCCTCCATACTCCACAGAGTGAAGATGATCACACTTGGAGGACGTGCATTTTGTCTTATCAGTCGATTTAACAGACTCCTAAAAACGAAAAAAAGGGAACAATGAAGCATACAGCTTGGGATTTCGTTAAAAAGAGTCTAGAAACATTAAAAAACACATTTCTAAGAAAGGCGGGAAAGTTTAAATTTGTTAACAAATCGCTAACGACAGGAAACAAACTTTCATAGGGAATAAATGTAATTCCTTATAATGCACTAATTGAAAAGTGATAAAGGGCTCTTGGAGTACACTAGAGATTTAAGATGATGATGATGATATAGACATAGTAAGATTGTTACCACGAAAACGTTAGTACCCTCACGAAAACCGGTAACATTTATATACATAGTTATAAAATTCAATATAACCACGAATATACTTCCTAAACGTAACCTACGGAGGATAGACTTCATAGTAGGCATTGTTATCAATATGAAGTACTCTCAAAGTATAGCTGACACAGCGCAAAGCTATAAAAACTGGATAATATTTGAGCAGTTATTCTGCATGCAGAATAATTGAAAAAAGAATCTGTTTCCTATTTGGGTTCCAGTGCGCATGCGCAAGCGCGCTTAGTGACAGGCGTCACTATAGAGTGAGTACAGACTGGTGCCAGTCTATATCAGTCAATATACTTGAGATGGACTTAACCAGTAGCCTGGTTGAGGGTCCATATTAATAGGAATAGGCATGGGGAGGTGTGTATGCAAGCATAAAAATCTTATTCTGGTAGCTAAATGCAGATAATTGATTTAGCAAGTAGTGATTGAATGGTAATGGATGTTTTTGTGGTGTAATAACAACGAGCGAAGAGCCAAAACCGCATCGCTATTCTGACTAGAAGATGGAGGGCCCCTCCTCTTCCACTGCTGCAGGAGTTCTTTCTTTTTCTAATTTAGGAGGGTTAGATTGTTTGCCCTTTGCAGCAATAGGAGGGGAGCGATCAGAGGCCACCTGCGTTTTTGAAACAAAATGTTTGAAGTAAATCTTTTGTAAAGCAGGCGACCACCCCTTGCAAATACCGCACATAACGTTAGGTGTACATGAAGTACACTTAAGGCACACGTGCCCAGCGATTTCAGAGGGGTGATGGCGATCACACTTAGACGATGAACATTTCCCCTTTTCAGTTGATTTCAGAGAATCCTATAAACGAAAAAATAGGAAAAGATGAAGCATACAGCTTCTGAAATCTCTAGCCAACTCTAACAAACGCCTAACAAAGGCAGAGAAAGCACATGCTAGAAAAGGCGGGAAAACATAAATTCAAATCATAGATCTGTATAAGTAAAAGGTTACCTTTTAGAAATAAACTTTGAACTCTTCATGTTAAGGGTACCTAGGATTGATATTTATAGCAATCCCACTTACAGTATTTCGCTTACTTGTAGGCTTCTATTAGGACAAGAGGTGTTCAATTTCCAACGCAACATCTCTGAGAAAGGGGGTGGCCTTATATTAGAGTTTTCCCAAAAGTTTTCTAAAAATGATACCATGGAAATCCAACGCATTTTCTCGCGTAAAAATTCTTACCGTCTACGCCTATGTTTAATGTATACCTCAAAACATCGCCAGGGAAGTGAAATTATTTGATTTGAACGCCTAAATATTGCGTATCCTTTAATAAAGTTTGTTTATTACATCAAAATTAATCCACAATTTGATATAAAATGGTGTCGCAAAAAAATAAAAATCGCATGATTCACCTCCAATTGAAGAGTTTATTTTAGAGCGAGTACTCGGATATAAATATTCTGGAATCGGGGACTCGGAACACGGGAATTTCTATATATTATGATTGCGTGATAGGAACTGAGTATTATACTGATCTGAATAATGGGTACCCGTTTGACAAACTCCCGTTAGCGTATAATATCTCGCGAGAACATGCCGCCTCCCATCGCAAAAGAGCTGCTGGCTCGCCAACTTAAGAAGCCGGCTATATTGTCGTTCGTAATAATTCAATTTGGACCATTTAATGTTGATCGGCGTTACAAAATTGATGCACATTTTCTCCCGCGCTTGTTTGGTACATAAATTTGGTTTTAAAATATATTTATAAGGAAGGTATTTAATCATGCCAAGACTGCTTTACGCGCATTTTGACTACAAAAGTGTGGAATAAACTTTATTATATCTTGAACATACATGGCCTACTATAATCTAATAGGTGGTCAAGATTTACAATTCCGAGGCCTGTATTAATTTCTAGAGGGGCCGGAAATGTATCAGGGCAGAGATTGGTAGACACACCCTGTGACACGATTGTTATTATTATTACAAATTTGCTCTTAAAAAAATGTTCCTATACAATATGCTGAGTCAGGGGGTGGGCTTCTAATACAGAGTTTTGCCGTTTTGAAATTGCTAAGAAATCATTGGAGCTCATATGTCAAAGTTAGGGGTGGGCTTCCATTAGAGTATAAGCTTCAATTAAGCAAAATATGGTAACGTGTTCATGAGTGTATAAATGGCAATGCATAGTTGACTACCACGAAAACCGGTAACAAAGAAACAAAAGTACAAATAATACATATAAAATCATGAAGTTACTCTGCCACATAACTTAGATAATAGGGACTTCATTGCAGGCATGATATTAAGAAGTAATCCTCTTAAATAAATATCTGACACAGATGGCAAGCACAAAAAACTTTGACCGGTGCAAGACAAACCTTTCTGTTAGCAGAAAAATTTGAAAGTGATTCTATGTTACTCTTAGTCTCCTCTGCGCATTCACTTTGACCTAGGTCTTAGAGGAGTGAGTATACAATGGTGGCACTCTAAAGCAGGATGTATGGTGAGAGTGTACTCTACCAGAAGTCTGGTTGAGGGTACAATAAGTTGGTATAGGCATATGGGGGCATGAAAGCAAGCATAAAAATCTTTTTTCTGGTGCTAAATGCAGATAGTTTGATTTAGCAAGTAGTAATTCAACGGTAATGGATGTTTGTGGTGTAATAACAAATATGGGACCCTTGTAAATCTTGTACGATTATTATTAAATATTAATTGGTTGTAGTTGGGTTTTTTTGCACAAAATACCCATAAAATCTAGCATGGGACACCTATAGTTCATAGCTGTGAATCCATGATACCGTCTATTTTTAGCATGGATGAGAAAATCTGCATTGGAAACTTGGGTCGAGTTCGACCCTAACCATAGTTAGCTAAAGCTAACTAGAGTACCAGTCGAACCTCAAATAGTTAACTAGCTAGTCAACTATAGTCAACCGAGCACCCAACCTCGGTTCAGATGGTTAGTGCGATATTTGCGTAAATTTCAAAATGGCGGACACTGATCGCTTGCCACGAATAAATGCATATAAAAGTGTAAATATTTCACTAAATAACTTAGGTTTGATGAAATTATGCTTTCCCATTGTATGGCAATGTTCCCAAGCCCATATTCCTTCCAACTTTATGCCATATGCACGCTTTGACGTCTTAGCGGACAAAAATAACCCATTTTCATAGGTCATCAAAACAGACGACAGAAAGGGTTAATGGAGACTGGTACCCGGCTCCAAATTTTCTGCAATAGTAATTCAATACGGAACCAGGTACCAACGAACTATAGTCGACTACGATCAAGTTTGACTGGGCATAGCAACTGCGCATGATCAGTAAACCAGCAAACTGACTATAGTTAATGAGTCGAACTTGACCCCAGATTTTCAGTTTAGGAATCCTGGATTTTAGCTTGGGACTCCCACTTTTCAGAGTGTGGGGTCCCTGGGACCTCCAATATTTAGATACCATGAGAAACACGGCAACCCTTCCCCTGGTCTGTTGCAACATTAATCTGCTGTGTCCATTTGTTAACCCTTTAATGGTCACACCGCCCAAAACCGGCCTCCACTATGGTCTTGTGGCATGTCCATTTACAGGCCAAAAGAATACAATTTTTGAAAATTTACCACTGGGATGACTGGCTCGATAACCGTGTCAGTCATTTCAGTGATAACTTTTCAAAATTGTATTCTCTTGACCTATAAAGGGACATTCAATAAGGAAATATTAAAATTTTTTGAACAAAATTTGACCATTAAAAGATTAAGACAATAGAAATTGCTTCCTTACCACTTTTGGAACTGTTTTGCAGGCTTTATGAAACAAGCGCACTATCTCATCTTCATTGGGTAGACATCTGATAGTTAAGAATAGGTAATTCTGCCATAACAATGAATCGGCCGGAAATTTTGATACAGCCTTTTCAGCAGCCTTCTCTGCATGTTCCACAAAGCCAACATTACTCAGCACTGTTATCTACAAAAACAATGATATATATTAATAGTTAATACACAGTTATATTATCGCTTGGCTGTGATTGTGATGTGGGATGTAATTTTCTAATCTTTAACTGTCTGCATGCTTAATTTCTGCAGACTACATTATTCATAGGGTTCAACTTTTGCTGTTGAATATTTTGAAAACAATTTCACTGAATGCTTTCAGTCAAATTGATTTCAAAGTATTCAGCAGGTCCAGAGTTATTGCCTATTTAAATTATTGTCTGGTGCCTTGCAGCAGTCAGACAGCTAACATAGTTGTTTAATTCGTGCCTATTTGCAGGCCAACACTATTTTTCTTAAAGATTTACCACTTCCAAGATTGCCTTTTTTAGCTGGCAAATGAACATTTCAGATGACTATTGATTTCATAGGCGATATTTCGGGTTCAAAGTACAGTAGTAAATAAAGTACAACAATTTTTACATAAGTATAATAAGTTACGGTAACACTTCCATGGTCAAGGCAGCCAAAAGCGGCCTCTACACTAGTCTCTGCACTCTTACCACTCTGATGTCAAAACCCCCAACAAACCCTCCCTTGCGGGTTGGTCTGTAGTTTTATTAACCACTATAAAACATACTTACCGTTCAATCAATACTTGCTAAACCAACTACTCTGCATTTAGCCAACAGAATAAGATTTTTATGCTTGCTTACGTTCCTCCATATGCCTATTCCATATCAATATACACCCTCAACCAGGCTACTGGTTGGGTACACCCCCAGCATATGGCCTGATAAAGACTGCCACCAGTCTGTACTCACTCCCTGGTGATGCCTGTCACTAACCATGCCCGCGCATGCGCATTGGAGCCCAATTAGGAAACAGATTCACTTTTCTAAATATAAGTGCCAAATATTACAAACAGATTCTCAAATCATTCCCACGCGGGGTGGTTGAGGCCGGGTCATAGTGATTGAACGGCCAGTATGTTTTATAGTGGTTAATAAAACTACAGACCAACCCGTAAGGGGGTGTCTGTTGGGGGTTGTTATTACACCACAAAAACATCCATTACCGTTCAATCACTACTTGCTAAACCCGTAGATTTGGTCAGTGCCCCACTTAAAACCATTTGTGGGTGGAGATTTGAGAATCGATAAACAAGGATAAAAATTAAACAAATCATATCCAAATGTTAATAATATAACATAATAGTGCACCTTAATCAATCACACAGTGATTATCAAAGAAGGAAAACTTTATACGTAAAGAAATAAATAAAAACCAAAGAAAACTCTCACCATTTCTCACAGACGCAGTCTTAACGAAAATGGCGGGATGTGCTTGGTAAATGGTCTTCGGCTTTTTTAGTTAAAATTGTGATATTACGAAAAAAGGAAGCTGCTGCACTCTGATCCTTTAAATAAAATGAAGTAAAAGTGGACTCAGATTTCCAGCCTGCGACCTGCATGACTTCGTCTAAAGAAGAGCCAGCGAAAAGAGCAAAGGAGGTAGTCATTCCCCTAAGTTCGTGAGCTTTTATATGAGATAGATTAACTTGTTCAGGAGAAGCAATCTTGTAACAAAGTTTGATGGTCTCACAAATCCATCTGGCAATCGTAGCCTTAGAGACTGTTCTGGCTACCTCCTCCGCATACGGAACCCATAAATGGGACAGATCTGACCTTTTAAAATCGGTTCGTTGCTTGTAAACCTTTAATGACCTGACAGGACACCAAAATTTGTCAGATGGCGAAAAAGAAGATAACGATTTTAAAATGATCGGTTTAGCTGGGAAACGGTTAGACTGTGTCTTCGATAAAAAATCCCTTCTGGGATATAAGACTAAACCGTCCCAAGATACAATAAATCTACCCTTTTCGGCAGAAAGAGCATGAATTTCTGAACGTCTTCTAGCAGAAGCACATGCAACAAGAAAAAGAACGCTGAAACGTACAATGTCTCGCCTGTAAAGGCATGGATAGTGTTGATTGGCAAAGCAAACTTGGCATGGTTTGTAATACACATATTCAGTAATGCACCACCAAACAAGTGTAATCAATCGAACATGGAATTTTTTTTTTACCAAACTGCGGATAGTCTGATCTGGAAATTCTGAGCCATTGTTGAAAATGAGTGATCCATAAAAAACTACAACAAAACAAACATGAAAATGTGTCATCATGCCGAAAGTTTCAAGTTTCTATGTGAAATGCTCTAGGAGTTGACTTCACCCCCTACCCTCAGTTTGACCCAAGATCAAAATAATTACTGGTACTGTAGACGACTTATTATTGGCTTGAAAATGATATGCGACATGACAACATTTGGAAAAATTTAATTTTTTACCCCACATTTCCCACCCCCAGTGCTCTTCTGGCCCTGGGGTCAAGCCAATATTTCAAGTGTCATGCACGTCCGTGTCCATATGTGCAAGCATCCCCAAAGTTTCAAGTTTCTATCTGAAATTGTCTAGGAGGAGTTGCATTACAATCGATAATTAATGGCCAATTTTGATCTTTTGACCCCTGGGCCCAGCCTGGGTCAGAACAAAAATTCCAAGTGTCATGCACATCCTTGTCCATATGTATAATCATCCCCAAGGTTTCAAGTTTCAAAACCAAGTCTTTGCTGATTAAATTGTCATTTGAAAAAACATTAACCAAAACATAATGAGTATAACCTGGATGCAAATCAGGCCTAAAATTATCAAAGTCCAAACACCAAAAAAGATATTGAAAAAATTTGAAAATCAATTTCCTTTTGATGTGGGCTAGTCATAAGCATGGTATAGAACAAATCTGTTAAGATTTACTGAAATCCGATAATCCCTTGTGGGTGCAAATGTCGTTTTAAAAAAGCTTAACCAAAACTGCACTGGCATGAAAAAAGTCACGTCCAAAACTGTGAAAAAAATAGTTAAAATGCACCCAAATGAAATTGGTTGTTATGTAAATCACATCCCTGTATAATATAGATCACTTCTGTAAAGTTTCATTGAGATTGGATGAGCCAGTGTTGAAAAATAAGTTGATTAAAAAACCTTAACCAAAACTGCACAAATCACGGCCGCTGCCGCTGCCGCCGCCAACAACACCACCGCTGCCGGAATTAGTGATCACTATGTCTCACTGCTTCGCAGGCGAGACAAAAACCTGTACATTTTCTATGTCGAAAACCATGGAAAATTCAGCAAAAAGTTTTCAAAATTTAAAACAAATATTGATGGAGTATGCGTCGCTATATTATAGAGAGCATGTCTCTAAAGTTTCAACAAGATCTGATGGGTCAATGCTGAAAAATAATGATCTCTAAAAACCTAACATAAAAAACCTGTACATTTTCTATGTCGAAAACCATGGAAAATTCAGCAAAAAGTTTTCTAAATTTTAATAAAATATTGGTGGAGTATGCTTCCCTATATTATAGAGAACATGTCTGTAAAGTTTCAGCAAGATCTGATGGGTCAATGCTGGCTGAGAAATAATGATCTCTAAAAACCGTAACCATAAAAAACTGTACATTTTCTATGTCAAAAACCATGGAAAATTCAGCAAAATGTTTTCACAGAGACATGAAAGAGATCTGGGCATTCAGACAGGTCGCAACTAGATCTACATGGGGACGATCCATGAGCTTGAAAATCACTCTGGCAACCGACCTCTTTAACTGCCACTCTGTGCGGGCAAATTTGCTGGGACGTGACAGCTGGTCCTCAAGAAAATTCAGACTGCCTAGGACATGAGTGGACACTAGAAAAATCTGATTCTTGCGGCACCACAAGAGAAGGTTCCAAACTTCCATACAAAGGAGACAGGATTTCGTTCCCTCTTGTCTGTTGATGTAGGAAACCACCGTCGAATTGTCCGATCGAATCGAGATTTTGAAGCCCTTTAATCGATCCAACCATGCTAGGAGAGCCTTCTTGATAGCCCATAATTCCAAGATGTTGATGTGAGCTGTCGACTCCTCCAGCGACCAAAGACCTGAGATCTACAAGGAATCCCAGACCACTCCCCATCCCTCTTGGGAAGTGTCTGTGAAGATAATCACCTGAGGGGAGGACTTGACCAGAGGGACACCCATCAGAAGCAGAGAACGATCTTTCCAAAATTCTAGATGAGGAATTAAGTGACCTCTTATGGTAATCTGAAGATAAATGGAGTGAATTGACTGCTTCCAAAGAGACATCAAATACATTTGAAATGGTCTTCTCATCAGCGCCGCCCAAGGAATGACATTCTCGACGCTGACCATCAAGCCTATCACTCTGAGGAGGAATCTTGCTCTGATCGAGGGAGAAGATGACAGAATGTCCATTGTCAATAAAATAGCCTCTACTCTTGGATCTGAAGGAAAAACTAGACCTTGAGCCAGATCGAAAGAAATGCCTAGGTGCGTGAAGACTTGAGAGGGAACTAGACTTGATTTCTTGAGATTTAAAATCCAACCTAGGCTGCATGCCAGACTGCACACCTCTGGAATGACTTCTGAAAGAATTGAGGAAGACTGCTTTTATTAACAAATCGTCCATATAAACATGAAGATGGATAGAATGACGGTGCAAGATTCCTGCCACGGCTGAAACTAGATGAGTGCAGAGGAAGGGGGCCGTGGTCAGGCCAAAGGGCCTGGCTCAAAATTGCCATACCCGATCCTTGTAGGCGAACCTCATGAACTTTCCGAACGACGGGTGAATAAGCACATGGAAGTAGGCATCCTTGAGATCTATAGAAGAAGTCAACATGCCTGGATCTAGACTGGCTAGAGATGGTCTCCATTTCGAACTTTGGCGTTAAAATAAGGAGGTTCAACTTTTTCAGAGAGATGATAGGACGCCAACCTCCTGTTTTCTTGGAAACTAAGAAAGTGGTTGAGTACTAGCCCGGGTATACACTCCAAAGGGGAGCCTCTTCTATGACAATCATGGACTCCAACCCTCCTCTAGGGCCACCATCTTCTCCGGATTGGAAGGAACTGGTGTCCACTTGGGGATAAGAGACAGGAGGAGGATGATGAAGGATCCAAGAATGTGCATACCCCAGCGAATCTGATTTACTAGCCAGGAGTCCTGAACGAGGGAATGCGAAGTCTCCCAGAACAGAGACAGGCGCCCTCCAACTGGCAAGATGCGCAGAAGGCACTGGACCGACGGATCCAAAGGTACAAGAAGAGGAAGGAAAGATACTGAAAGAGGAAAGAGAACTGGACCTACCCGGGCGGTGGCCACACCTTCAAACTCTCTTACTCTGAAAACCTCTGAAAGACGACCAACCTCTGGACCTTGAACTATGGCCACCCCATACTCTCGCCCTAAGAGCAGGGGGCTACTGATCCTGGGATCTAGAATGGTGGGAGGATTGACTCAAAACGATCCTCCACTGCGGATCGATCTTGGAAGTTGGAAGAAGATCTGTTAGAGTTAGTAATTATCCTGGAGGGATACGCGCCAAACTCATCTGGCCCGAGACTCTTTCTCATAGGGGAGGAATTGGGGCTCTTCTCTTACCAGAGGAAGTCTGTTTTCACTGAAGGTTTAGAGATCTGATCCTGAAGATCCCTAGAAGATCTCAGACGATCAGACTCTGCCCGAATGAGACTAGAGGAAGACTGATCAAAAATATCCTGGCCAAAATGAGGAGCCGAAATAAGACTACTCTTGAGATTACTCGAAATATTCACCTCTACAAGCTGCCTAGACCTTCTCTTTTAAGGTAATAAAACCTAAAGATCTGCAGACGGAATTAAGTGAACCTCTCGAAATATTGGTCATAGTGTGAAAAACCTCAGCAGGGACCTGTTCGCCTCTCTCTTGGGACTTAAGAACTGCCTCTGAAAGTAAGGCAAGAAAATCTGCTGACTTGAGCTGTAACCTACACACTGATTCCCATTTAAAAAGATCAGAAGAGGCCTCAACCTTCGCGGAATCCTTTAAATTAGAGCAAAGAACTTCCCAAGCAGGACCATTGGCCGATTGAGGGGTGGCAACTCGCAAATAATCATCCTTTGGAATCTGAACAGGAGAATCAAATTCTGGAGTAAGAGAAAAGGCCTTAGAATGAACATCGTTCACAAAGAAATCTAACATGTCACCTACCAAGTTATCAACTGGAAGGACCTGCGGAGACAACGAGGAGTCAGAGGATGAAAGAGCAGATCCAGAAAAAGGAGGGTCTATAGAGAATTCATCCTTGAGAGGAAGAGACAGACTAGAAGCAATCCACCTATGAGCCATGGACCAGTCGTCCGAAGAGGCCCTGACCGGACAATCCCTCTTCAGATCCCTGGCGCTGACTGATTTGGGAATTGAAGACATAGAAAGATTAGGAGAGGAAGAAGATGGATGAGAAGAGTCACCAGAGACAAAAGAGTCAAGAGTTCTAGAAGATAGAGGAGAACAAGGCTTCCTAGACGCTTGAAGAGAAGACAGGCAAAGAATTGGAAATAGAGGAAAATTGATCAGAAAGAATTGGGTCAACGTCCCTCTGCAGACCAGAAGACAAGGGAAATTGAACCAGACCACTAGCCGAAAACCTAGATAAAATGGAAAAACGAGCTGACACGAAAGAACGATCAAGGGAGGAATCCCTAACCACAGAAAACAAGGAAAAATCCAGACCTGAATCAACAAATTTGAAACTCTAACTCAGAGGATAGTACAACAGAAACTATCGATTCAACACTATCAAAGGAGGAAGAAGCCGAAGAGGAGGAAGGAGGAAGAGAAGAATTAAGGATGAATAGAAGAAGAGGAAGAATGAGCAGGATCCGAAGATTCTTGGAAGGAATTGATAGCAGAAGGAAGGCGGGAAAACCCCGGAGGAGGATGGTTAGAAGAGGACTGAAAAAGAGAAGAATTAGAAACATGACCGGAAGAAAAAGCTCTAGCCGAAAGAGAAGAGGAAGAAGAAGGAAGAGAACTATGACCTTGAACTTGAGAAGAATGAGAAGGTGGGAGCTTAGCATGAGAAGTAGAACCTAAAACTACAGCACGAAAGGAGGAAGCAAAGGGACCTGAAGACACATCAACATTAACTACTTGGGAAGGAGACTGAGAAGAACCAAAATCCTGAACCAAATGATCATGGAAATAATAAGAGTCAGAAACATCCCCAGGACGAGAAAAACCAGAGCCAACAAATTTTTATCAACAGAAACCTGACTCCTATCAACCAAATGCGAGTATGAAAAAATTGACCGACTAGAAGAGGTATCTGTAGGCCCAGGAAACTCTTGACCGGATGCGCAAAATCTAATCCCAGAAGGAGAACCAGAAACCGGAAGCAGAATTGGCGCTGGGATAAGGTCTTAACCGGATCTTGCAGACCCTGGAAATTGACCAAACCGGAAGTCTCATCAAAACCAGCAGCAGAAACCGGATGCTTAGCCGGATCCTGAAGACCCGGAAGTGCACCCCTCAAACCGGAAGCGGAAGAGAAAACGTGCGCCTACCAGAAGTTGGAAAATTAATCGACCCAGATATTCGGTAGGACCGGAAGAGCCACTAGAACCAGAAGTACTAATACCGGAAGTGGAAATGGATAACGTCCTACCGGAAGTCGAATAAAACCCATGATCCTGAGGACCCGGATGTACCAAAAGACCGGAAGTCAAACCGGAAGCAGAAGAAACAGAACCGGAAACCGCAAGTAGCCCCGGGTCTTGGAGCCCTGAATCTACTAAGCACAAACCGGAAGTGCTTGACAAACCGCAAGTTACCAAACTTCCTGCCTGTATTAAAATAGGATCAGGCAATCTTTTAACATTCCTAGCTAGTGGAATAACAGAAAACTTGCCGTCGGCATAGGTGTTTGAAACGGGGACTTCCGTCGCCGACACCATAGCTCGAGGGTAATTTCCCTCCTCAAGACTTATGTGGGTTTTGCCCGGTGATCTGCTTGAGATCACCTTTAAGGGCTTCTTCTTCGAGTCTTTAGACTTCGGTTTCGGACACCGAATCTCTTGCCTGGACATGAGGGAAGTTGGTTTCCCCCATTTGCAGTTATCGTCCGACTCGGATGAAACATCTCTAGCCACGCGAATGGCTGACGAAATTCGCTCATCTAACGACTTTGTCAAGACTGTCGCAAAAGACTTGAATCACGCAAAAAGAGCTAAAACAGTATCAGAATTAGACGAAGAGGGGCCCCCCCAACCCCATTGCTGGTGTAGAAGATACAGACGTATTAGCAAAAGACACAGCTTTAGACTTTGAAGCAACGGAGGGGGGGAGCAATCAGTGGGCAACGCGGATTTAGCCGAAAAATCCTTAAAGTATGCCTTGGACATGGTCAAAGACCATCCTTTGAATACCACACACATCGTTAACAGGGTACACGTAGTGAATTTTAGGCAAACATGGCCTCCAAACTCCACGGAGTGAACTCGATCACACTTAGTCGACGTGCACTTGACTTTCTCGACTGATTTAACAGACTCCTAAATACGAAAACAAAAATAGAGAATGAAGCATGCAGCTTAAACGTAAAAACTTAAAAGAACTTCTCTAAAATATTGAGTCTGAGATAAAGCAAACAGACACATGCTTAGAAAAGGCGAGAAACTTCAAATTCAAATGACAAAAAATCCCTAGGAAAAAATGACAAACTTTCTAAGTGAAATAGAACGTTTTCTTGCTTTGCACTAAAATATGATTAGAAATAAGTGAATAAAGGGGTCTTAGAGTAATTGAGGGTTATAAATGATGATGATGACTTAGGCATTTTGATTGATGACCACGAAAACGAGATACATCACGAAAACCAGTAACACATATATACAATAAAGTATAAATAGCAATAAAACCACGAAATACTCCATAAACATAACTTAGGGAGGATAGACTTCATATTAGGCATAATCCTGGATTGAAGCACTCTCAAATAAGTAAGGTGAACTTAGCTATAAAAACTAAAGAATATTTGCAGACTGTACTGCTTGCAGAATATTTGAAAAGGGAATTTGTTTCCTATTTGGGCTCCATTGCGCAGTAGCCTGGTTGAGGGTATATATTGAAATTGAATAGGCATATGGAGGAATGTAAGCAAGCATAAAAATCTTATTCTGGTGGCTAAATGCAGAGTAGTTGATTTAGCAAGTAGTGATTTAACGGTAATGGATGTTTTAGTGGTGTAATAACAACTTTGTTTTCAAATTAAATTAAAAGATGAACGGGCGTTCAGTTCTTCAACAAATTTGGTGGGAGACATGGTTGCACAATTTTTCGATTATTCGATTAATCGCGATTATATAATTCAAAATGATCGTGGACGATTATAAAATGAAATAATCGTATAATCGCCATGTTGAAATCTTTGTCAAGACACTTTTACGCTTGTGAAGCTCTGCTCGCGTTACCAATCAAGGAAACAAACATTCGGCTATCAGCCGAATGTGTGTATGATTAAATAAACTAAAAAAATAACTGATTTGTTTGTGTTGACTCATGATTAGTTTTAGATGAATAAAGATTGTTCACTTGGTCGCTATTTGTCATTGTTGTAATCACACACGCTTATCCCGCGTTCCCCATTCTCTGAATAGTTATGTGCTAACGGTTTTGCCCAAAAAAGTTCTAAAACTGATACCACGGAAATTCAACGCATTTTCTCCAGTAAAAATTCCCACCGCCTATGCCTATGTTTAATGTATACCTCAAAACATCATCGGGGAAGTGAAATTATTTGATTTGAGCGCCTAAATATTGCGTATCCTTTAATAAAGGTTGTTTATTACATCAAAATTAACACACAATTTGATATAAAATGGCATCGCAAAAAAAATACAACTGACTTGATTCGCCTCCAGTTGAAGAGTTTATTTTAGAGCGAGTACTCGGATATAAATATTCTGGAATCGGGGACTCGGAACTCGGGAATTTCTATATATTATCATTGCGCAATAGGAACAGTATTATACTGATCTGAATAACGGGTACCCGTTTGATAAACTACCGTTAGCGTATAATATCTTGCAAGAACACGCTGCCTCCCATCGCAAAAGAGCCGTTGGCTCGCCAACTTAAGAAGTCAGCTATATTGTCGTTCGTAATAATTCAATTTGGATCATTTAATGTTGATCGGCGTTACAAAATTGATGCACATTTTCTCCCGTACTTGTTTGGTACATAAATTGGGTCTTAAAATATATTTATACGGAAGCTATTTAATCACGCCAAGACCGTTTTAAGCGCATTTTGACTACAAAAGTGTGGAATAAACTTTATTATATCTTGAACATACGTGGCCTATTAGTATTAATCTAATAGGTAGTCGAGATTTACAAATCCGAGGCCTGTATTGACTTCTAGAGGGGCCGGAAATGTATCAGGGCAGAGATCGGTCTGAAGTAGACACACCCTGTGACACGATTGTTATTATTATACAAGCTATTCTTACAAATTTTCCTACATAATCTGCTGAGTTAGGGGGTGGGCTTCCAATACAGAGCTTTGCTGTTTTGAAACTGCTAAGAAATCATTGGAGCTCATATGTCAAAGTTAGGGGGGGACCTTCTATTAGAGCATAGGCTACAATTAAGTGAAATACGGTACCTTCCGTTTTCCATCTAGAAAAATCTAGATACATTCCTTTGTTTGCAATCAGCAACTGGCGGATTCTGTCCATGTATGTATACCCATGCGCCTAACCCATAATCTTACAATCTGCAGTAGCATAATAACATCCTCAAAGCGGCATTGACATCGTTAATATAGTTCATGATTAATCGTATGATCGCGATTATTTTTTTTAAATGATCGCGATTATGAAAAGTGAATAATCGTGCAACCCTAGTGGGACATGGTGCTGTCGTAGACAGCAACATCTTCCACCAAAATTGTTGAAAAATGTACACCAGTTTCTGTGCTATTGACCCCGTAAAAGATAGAATATTGACATCAGAGTGGGAATGGTTAACCATTTCATGACGAAGCCTCTACAGTGGTCTTGAGGAATGTCCATTTGCAGGCCAAATTAAGACTATTTTTGAAAATTTGTGACTGAATAACTGGCTCGGTAACCTAGCCAGTCTACCGAGCCAGTCATTCCAGTGGTAAATTCTCTTGGCCTGCAAATGCACATTCAAAAAGGACATATTTAAATTTTTTGGTAAATTTAGTCAGAAAAGTGTTAAGGAATGTACATTCGCTAGCAAAGAAGACTATTTTGGAAATCTACTGGAATTTCTAGCTCAATAATTGAGCCAGTCATATCAGTGGTAAACTGTCAAACATAGTCTTCACGTGGACTTCCTATGGACATTCAATAATTTTTTATTTTCTTGATCAAAATTGATCCCGAGTGTTAAAAATACATTGGAGCAGTGTGCTATTATTATCTTCCAATTATATAAAGATCTATCACTGATGATATATGTGCAATACTGGTGCCAATAACAAAGGCATTTATCATGATAAAAATTGCAAACATTATTGAACGTCCAAGTAAGATCTATGTAGTGTGATGTTTCTCTAAATACAGAGGTGCATCATTTCTCAGTCAATATCTCATCATCGACTATCATCAATCTATCTATGAGTCACATTAATTAGCACAAAATGGTGCTGGTATAAAATGACCGAGGACTTCCCTTGACCAAGGACACTCGCCACTTATTTAGCCAGTATCCTGTAAACCCTCCGTCATCATTATAATTAAAGTCAACCAAAAATATAGATGTTTATTTGTTGTTTTTGCAAGAATAGACGTGTATGTATTAATTTATTATTTAACTTGACAAAGTTCTGTGATTTGTGTGTTATGTAACCGTCCTGTCTTGATTTAATTCTCATATTACAACATATATAATTAGTATTTATGAACATGATAAGACATGTGCTTAACCCATTAACACTCACAGCACCAAAAATCGGCTTCTGCAGTGGTCTTGAGAAATGCCAGTTTACAGACTGAGAAGGATCGCGTCTGAGGGGTTACCACTGTAATGATAGGCTCCATAACCGAGCCAGTCATTCCAGTAGTAATTTTTCAGAGGTGGTCTTCTCTTGATCTGCAAATATATATTTTCTTATTAATTGAAATTTTTTTCTTGAACACATTTGATGGTTAAAGGGTTTCTTGGGAATTACTAAATGTAATGTCTGAACTATAAATTGGTATGTAACTTTCTTGTCTAATTTATCTATATACATATGTATATAGTGTCCACCAATTCAATATGAAATACCTTCGGCGGACAAGCTGATATGATTGATGAATATTGTATATCTTATACTATTGAATAAATAATCTTGAATCTCTATATATATATATATAAAACATACCCATTCACTATACAAGGATGCAGACAGACAGTTAGCTTGCGATGCTTGGTGGAATACATCTAATACGTCAGATGTGATCTGAAACAGTATATGTAAAACTTAAGCCGTCAAGTCAGTCAAAATTTACCGTTACAGCAGTCTTCACATTTGTAGCCCAAGACACTATTTTTGAAATTTTACCACTTAAATGACTTTTCATTTTCAGTGGTGAAATTTAAAACATACTCTTGCCTGCAAATGGACATTAACTTAGAAGTAAAAATTTCAATTTTATTGACAGCTTTTTACTGCTAAAGGGCTAAAACATATAAATAGAGTCAGGTCACATCAAGAGATCACCTGTCAGACCACCTTTATTGTAGCCACCATAAGCACACACTATGGTGCATGGCTTAATGGATGAATCCAGTTTATCGATCAATAATATGATGTCATAATCAACTACGTTACGTGTAGGCTGACGTCATAATCAATTACATTAAAAATAATGTAATTAAGTTTGGCATAAATACTTAATAGTCCATCAAGTTGTATGAAATTCTGTTGAATATTTTGAAACTAATTTGACTGGGTGCTATTGTTGCCATAGGCAGCAACATCACTCAGTCAAATTAGCTTCAAAATATTCAACAGCTTACCTGTATAGTTTTATGGAAATTGAGATTCAGAGTGCAGGGATCAATCGATTCCATCACTGGCAATGCATGGGTGGAGCTTAGGTAGAGATGGGAGGGGCATAGCTAAAACTGGACTCATCCATTGTTGCATTCATGGATCCATGAGCTGAAAAATCAAGCATTGTATTAACATTCATAATTCAAATGGTGTCACAATCATATGACATCACAATCAAATGACATAACCAAAAGACATCAATGATCAGAGAAAAGCAGAAGCTGGACATGGAATTAAATAATTTAAGTAATATTTTAACATGTTTAAGACTAGTAGAATATTTCTTGGATGCTGGACATCATGACACCAGACATCACTTGGATCACAAAATTGGGCCGCTATACACAAAAATCGCAACCAACCTGTATGAGTTGCATCAACAAGAAATGGCTATATAAAGAGATGGACCACAACGTGGACATATTAATCATTATGTTGGACACACATTGCATGCCAGGTGTCGATATCAACTTTGGTGTTTATCAATTACATATTATAACCATCACGAGGCTTCATCACCGACATGACAGACTGGCTGAGATTAAACCCAATGACGCTAAATCACCTGACTGATCAACCAATAGACCTTTCCAGTTTTGGCTATGCACCCCCATGACTCTAGCTAAGTCCCACCCACACCACGCTTGTGTTGGGATCGATCAATCTCTGAACTCCCTGACATTAATTTCCAGAAAACTATGCAGGTAAGCAGTTGAATATTTTGAAACTAATTCGACTGTCAAATTAGTTTCAAAAGATTCAACAGCATGTTTATTAAATAACAACGACATACAATTTTCGTACAACGTGTAGGCCTATTAACCCTTTCTCCAACAAATACCTGAAAAAGTAAATTCTTTACGAGACAAAACTTATTCTTTTGAATATTTTGAAATTACTTTGACTGTAAGACGGTGCTGCCTAAGGCAGCAATGGCTTCCAATCAAATTAAATTCAAAATATTCAACAGTTTTCTTGCATGTTTGCCTTCAAAAGAGACATGGGGAATTCATCGTTGAAAGGGTTAAGCATTAACGACGGACTATATTGAATCATTCATGACATCATGATTATGATGTCAGCCTACAGGTCACTTAGTTATTTATGGCATCATATGATGGATGGATAAACTTGGAAAGACCCATTGAAATGGAATGATCTTATTGAAGTAAAATGAGTTTGATTCATTGAAGACAAATTGATTTTAGAGTAAAATTTGAAACAAAATACAAGAATGAATAAAATCGATAAATTTCAAACTTAAAGGTGCACATTCACACCAAAATGCTTGAAAATAAATTTGTTGAAATTATATACGTTTAGAGGCTTAAAGTGTGTACCTCAATATAACGAAACGAAATAAATCTAACATATGATGGTTTCATTCCATATAAATAAGGTTCATAGGTTTAGTTGCGAATTTGAATTACAGACTCGTGCCTCTAATTCAATTTGACAACTTAAAAAAATGTATTAATTTATACGTAATGCAATCATCATATGCTAAGATTTATTTCGTTTCATTACGTCTAGGTACACAATTTAAGCCGCTAAAAGTAAATAATTTTAACAGTTTTATTTTAAAGCATTCTGCTGTGAATGTGTACCTTTAAGTTACCTTTAAAATACCATTTTGTTACCTTTAATTAAGTCAGTGATGTCGATGAGAAAAGCTTAGTTACATTACAGAAAAACCTAGTTAGGAAATCGAGAACTTTTATCTGCAAAGGCATTACCCTGGATAGCTTCTTCAGCTTTATTGACAAATATGTTAGGCACATGATTGGAATAAGAACAGGAATCTTCTTCCATTATCTGCCATTATCACGGTGAACTTCAGCTCAATGCCTTGATGGATGAAAATAATTATTTTGCCACCGATATCGTGCCCATATACATGACAGATGATCATCTGTATAGGAAAAGCTTATAATACTGTGAGAGATTGATTGGCACTTGTGCGAGAGTGCGGCTAGAATTGGCCCATGATTATAGGATTCTTGGTTAGGAATGGCGAGACATCAATTACAGCTTCTGACCAGCTCTGATAAGAGGGTACAGACAGTGGCAGTCACCTTAAGATATACTGACTGCAGAGACACCCTTGCATACAAATGGACACTCAGGATGCTAAGGGTTCAACATCAACTGCTTCAAAAGTAACACATAAACTTACAAATTACTCCAATGTCTGTGTAGCAATGTCAGCCTAAACAAATAACATGTGTATACTGCAGAGACAGGGCCAATAACTGTAGATTTAGTTTATCAAATGCATTTATCAGAAACAATAAGAGCTTTAATAGTCACATCACATACTTCTGGATAAAATCTTTTGTTCGCGATATTAAACTAGTATAAGTCTGTCACATTTCTTACATAATTTCTGGCAAAGCTGCCTAAGTCGCAACTATAACGTGTTGCACTTGTTGCTATAGAAGCTGGAATATGTCTTCATATTAACCCTTACCACATTGGTTAGATTTTTAAATTTTCAAATTAAATTAAAAGATGACCTGGTGTAGTTTTCAACAAATTTGGTGGAAGATGGTGCGGTCGAAGACAGCAACATCGTCCACCAAAATTGTAGAAAAATGTACACCTGTTTCTTTGCTATTAACATGGTAAAAAGATAGACTATTGAAATCACAGTGGTAAGGGTTAATACTCTTTAAGAGAACCTTCTTTTTTAATTTAATGCTGAAATATTTCAAATTGTTTATTGATTCAGCCGTTCCTATTGTAAAAAATCTTAAAATGCCTCTTTCTTGGCCCCCAAAGGGACCATTAAGCTAGTGCAGAAGTTATTTTCCTGCTGGCATTGAGACGCATCCTCATCAAGAATGTATGGAAGGTAAGTTAAAAATGCACCGAGAGTTCACATACTATCCTCGTGTAGGATGAAGGCTCCAGCTCCCATTGAAGAGCTTAAATTAATTGTTTTGAAAACATATCCTGGACCGATGTCATTACGGCAGATTTTCCCAAAATCAAAGCTATATACAGAATGCATCCCTTAGCTGGTATATCAAAACTAAGGATCGCATTGAGATACTGGCAAATTAACCCTTAAATGGTCAAGCCAGCCAGAAATGACCATTTCATTGGTGTTGAGTAATGTCCATTTGCAGGCCAAGAGAAAACTTTTTTTTTTTACATTTGCCACTGGATTAACTGGCTCAGCAATTGAGCTCATTCCAGTGGTAAACTTTCAAGTCTTCCCTTGACCCGTAAATGGACATTCACTAAGCAATTTCAATTTTCTTGACAAACCTAATTCATTCATTTTAGTGTTAAGAGACACTGCACATTAAACAGCTTCTCTGATAAACTAAAACCACAATATTATTAAAGTCCTACATCATTAGAAAAACTGCATCAAATTTACTTTTTCGCAAAATTTTCACCAAGATAATTGCATATTTTAAAATACCCCAATGTATCTAATAAGTATCAGTCAATCAAGTGGACACTAAATGTAAACACTGTACTGTTCGCCTTTAGCCTGGTGTGTTTCCAAGAGAGCCAATCCGAGAGTAATGCATTGTGGAAATGTATTATCCCCAAAAATGTCAATGTGGGAAATGTGCATTAGAAACTTGTCTTTCGTCAAGTATAAAAGAGATACCATAAAGATACCATATATGTATGTGTAGTTACCTTGGAAGTTGTCCTTTTATCTGATGGTGTATTTAAACTTTCCAGGCAGTATCTCAAATACAGGCCCCACATACGCTCTGAAAGAGAGATGACACAACTATGTTCATTGGGTTATATCAGGAATCCAATGAGCTTTATTCAAAATATTCTGCATATTCTTGAAGGCTACATCAGAGTCAACCCGTTTCATGTAGCTGCAGGAATCAATGTGACAGGTGTCAGCAGTACAGGGTTGCTTAATGCTTTAACCCTAATATATCAGCCAAAAACGGCTTTTACAGTGGTCTTGCGAAATATCCATTTGCAGACCAATAAGACTATTTTTGAAAATTTACCACTGGAATGACTGGCTCGATAACCGAGCCAGTCATTCCAGTGGTAAATTTAAAAAAATAGTCTTCTCTTGGTCTGTAAATGGACATTTTATGAGAAAATTTAAATTTTTTTGGAACAAATCAGAGGGTTAAAGGACTAACAGGAATTAATTTCTAGCTTTTCCTGCGCATTTCTAGCTAATCTCCACCCAACTTGCATGCACGTTTGATGATTGTACACTGTGGATTCGAATTCACAGAATTTAAATTTCAATGTAAGCTGTTACATATTTTGAAATAATTTGATTGGCAGCTGTTGGTGCTTATCCGGTTAGTTTCAAAATAAGCAACAGAATGTTTATTAAATTGCAAGTTCACCAACGACACAGAATTCAGACAGCAATGTGTTGAGCCCTTGCTCCTTCCATGTCAGCCCTACATCATTTGATTATGACATCAGCTAACAAATGATGTATCTTTATTGTGGTGTCACCGAGATACTTGAATGACAGATCTGACCTTGTTTTCCTAATCATGGTCAAACCATGGTTTGACGTTTGACCATGGTCAATTACCATGGTTTGACCATGCATGTTAAATGGCACCAGTCAGATCATGGATGACTATGATCAACAAATTCCTCATGACCATGATAAAATCCTGTTTGATGGTCAGTGACAGACCATGGTCAAACAGACCATGGTCAAACAGAGGTTATACCAAGGTTTGACCATGGTCAACCTGAACGGTGGTCTGACTGTGGTGTCATTTAATGTGCATGGTTAGACCATGGTCAATCATGGTCTAAAGGTTGGTGCCATTTATCATGCATATTTGAACGTTGGTCAGCAATCCAGCTCCACTTTTCTAAACAAGAACGTTGAAGTATGCAATGTCTCGCCTGTAAAGGCATGGATAGTGTTGATTGGCAAAGCAAACTTGGCATGGTTTGCAATACACATATTCCAAACATGGAAATTTGTTACCATACTGCGGATAGTCTGATCTTGAAATTTTTTTGCATAGTATATAACTCTGCTGTAAAATTTTGTTGATAAACAAACATGAAAAAAGTTCAAAGTCCAAAACTGTGAAAAAAGCAGTAAAAATTGCCCAAACTCCTATCAGTAATGATGCCGATCGTATCCTTGTATTGCATAGAACACTTCTGTAAAGTTTCAGTGAAATCGGAATGACCATAGTTCAGTTACATGGTTCAGAGACAACCTTAACACAAAAACAATGAAAAAGTCCAAACCTGTGAAAAAGCAGGAGAAATTTCCCAAAATGAAATGGGTAATGATGCAGATAGTACCCTTGCATATTACATACCACTGCAGTAAGATTTTGTTCATATCCGTTGTTGAAAAAGAATGGTTCATAAAAAACCTTAACCAGAAAAACATGAAAAAAGTCCAAACCAATGTATCATGCACATCCCTGGCCAAATGTGTACTCATACTGAAAGTTTCCAAGTTTCTACGTGAAATGTAGGAGTTGCTTTACAATCGATTGGTGCCCACTTTCGACCCCACCCCAGTTTGACCCAAGATCCAATACTTTTTTTTACCACACCACCACCCCAGGGCCATACACCTGGGGGTCATACCAAAATTCTGCATGAGCTATCATAAGATAGCAAATAGCTTAGCTGTATGTATGTATGATTACTGTATTCTGCGGCTGTAGTAGTAGAAACATCCTGCAGTTTCAATCAATCCTTCTTCACTTTTGTCCACTGTCGTGTCGTGTCGTGTCATGTCGTGTCCTCAGCCGAAATCTTTAGCACATGCACACCTTCACGTGGGAATGATAACACGTACTAATTTTCAAAAGAATCGGAGCTAAACTGTATGAGGAGTTGCGTTGACAAGAAATGATTGGCAATGCAGGTTATGTATCGGCTTTAAGATATTTATAAAGGGGGATAACTCTATAATGAAGTTTTTCGGTCGCGAAAAAAGTACATGCACATCTGCACATGATACTGATAATGTTGACAAAATTTTAAGTTAATCCATTGAGACCTCTAGGAGAAGTTGCGTTGACAATAAATGATTGGCAATGCAGGTTATGTATCGGCTTTAAGACAGTTAAAGGGGGATAACTCTGTAATGAACAATTTGCCGGCCACGAAAAAAGCACATCTGCACATGATACTGATAATGTCGACAAAATTTAAAGTTAATCCATTGAGATCTCTAGGAGTTGCATTGACAAGAAATGATTGTCAAAGATGGATGGACCGACAGACGGACGTACATACATTTTGGACAGATGGATGGACGTACAGGTACACAGATAGCGCCTGCACACCTACATATGGTAATGATAACACGTACCAATTTTCAAAAGAATCGGAGCTAAACTGTAGGAGGAGTTGCGTTGACAGGAAATGATTGGCAATACAGTTTATGTATCGGTTTTAAGATATATAAAGGGGGATAACACTGTAATGAACAATACTTCTGACACGAAAAAAGCACACACACATCCGCACATGATACTGATAATGTGGACAAAATTTTAAGTTAATCCATTGAGACCTCTAGGAGTTGCATTGACAAGAAATGAACGCAATGCAGTTTATGTATCGGCTTCAAGATATATAAAGGGGGATAACTCTGTAATGAACAATATTTCGGACGCGAAACAAGCACAGGCACATCCGCACATGATACTGCTAATGTGGACACAATTTTAAGTTAATCCAATGAGACAACTAGGAGTTGTGTTGACAAGAAATGATTGGCAATGCAGTTTATGTATCGGCTTTAAGGTATATAAAGGGGGATAACTCTGTAATGAAAAATATTTCGGACGCGAAAAAAGCACATGCACATCCACACATGATACTGATATGGTGGACAAAATTTTAAGTTAATCCATTGAGACCTCTAGGAGTTGCGTTGACAAGACGGGCGGACGGACAGACAGACGGACATGCTGATCATTATATCCCCCCCCCCCCCCCCCGTCTTCCAGACCGGGGGGGGGGCTAAAAAGCGTAACCAAGAAATTGTGTATAAATTGGATACAAAACAGGCCTAAAACAAAGATAAAAGAAAAAAATTTTTTTTTTAAATTTGAAATTCAATTTCTTTTTCATATGGACAAGTCCTAAGCATGGTATAGAACACATCTGTGAAGGTTTTTTAAAAATCTGATGAAATCTGATGACCCCTTGTGGACGCAATGCAGCAAACGTCATTAAAAAACACTTTAACCATTGGATTAACATTATGCTGGACACTAAAACTTGAAAAAAATAAAGAAAAATTTCAACAATCGATATAGTTTGGATGTAAACTAGTCCTAAACCATCGTATAGAACACATCTGTGAAGGTTTTTTTCAAATCGGATGACCCCTCAAAGTTTAAAAATTTTGAAAGAAGTGGCTGCAAAACTGCAAATGTCATTTTAAACAAGAGACCCAAGAGGCCTGTGTCGCTCACCTGGAGCATCATCAATTTTTGTCAAAATTGTTGGTGGGTGGTTTAGTAGTTGTTTAAATGAGTTTGTGGACATTTTTGCGAGTACCAATATAGACACCAAACATGCTCCATTTTGATTGGCCCACAGCACCCAGGCTTTTTTTGACAGGTCAACTTCCCTTGAACAAACTTTAATGGTCCTTAATCATACCGCCCAAATTTCGGCCTGATCCCTTCAGCGGTTCTCGAGGAGTTGTTTTCGGGAAAACTAGGTCACCCAAGATGGTCGCCGAACCATTTGGTCAATCAAGTCCTCTTGAACAAACTTGGCTTACCTCTTGGCCTAGATGATGATTCCCCAAGTGGTTTCGGAGAAGATTTTTAAGGACATTTCCTAAAATCAGCCAAAATCCAAAAGGGCTGATCGGGTTCATTTGAACAAACTTGGATGCCATAAGGATGCTTCCTGCCAAACATAATTGAAATCGGCCTAGAAGTTCTCGAGAAGACATTTTAAATTTCCCATTGCTTTAGCATGGGAGCTTTTGATGAGAAAATTATCCAAGATGGCCATCAAACTGTTTATCCGACAATTTCAAAAATTGCAAATTTGAGCTCAGAATACTCAAAAATATATATAGAAGCAATTTTGGCCTCAAAATCCATCAAAAAAAATCAATCCAATATGGCCGCCAAACAGGCCACATTTTGATCGGCCATGTTTTTTGACGGAGCAAGTTCCCTTGAACAAACTTTAATGGCCCTTAGTCCCTGATCATATCTCCCAAATTTCAGCCTGATCCCTTCAGCGGTTCTGGAGAAGTGGTTTTCGGGAAAACTAGGTCATCCAAGATGGCCGCTGAACCATTCTGTCAATCAAGTCATCTTGAGAAAACTTGGCTTATGTCTTGCCCTAGATGAGGTTTCATAAGTTTTGGATCGATTCCCCAAGCGATTTCGGAGATTTTTTAAGACATTTCCTAAAATCGGCCAAAATCCAAGATGGCCACCGGCCAAATTAGCCGATCGTCTTCATTTGAACAAACTTGGATCCCTATGTCCTAAAGATGCTTCCTGCTAAATATAATTGAAATTGGCCTAGTAGTTCTCCAGAAGAAGACATTTAAAATTTCCCATTGCTTTAGTATGGCGCCCTTTGGCGGGAGAATAATCCAAGATGAGTGCCAAACCGTTTATCCGACAGTTTCAAAAATGGCAAATTTGAGCTCAGAATACCCAAAACCATATATAGAACCAATTTCGGCCTCAAAATCCATCAAATAAAGAAATCCAACATGGCAGCCAAACACACTACATTTTGATTGGCCCACAGCGGCCATGTTTTCTGACGGATCAACTTCCCTTGAACAAACTTTAATGGCCCTTAGTCCCTCATCATAACTCCCAAATTTTGGCATGCTCATTCAGCGGTTCTGGAGAAGTCGTTTTTGGGAAAACTGGGTCATCCAAGATGGCCACCGAACCATTTGGTCAATCAAGTCATCTTGAACAAGCTTACCTCTTTCCCTAGATGATGTTTCATGAGTTTTGAATCGATTCTTCAAGTGGTTTCGGAGAAGATTTTTAAAGACGTTATCTAAAATCGGCCGAAATCCAAGATGGCCACTGGCCAAATTGGCCAATTGGCTCCATTTGAACAAACTTGCACCCCTATGCACTAAGGATGCTTTCTGCCAAATATAATTGAAATCGGCACAGTGGTTCTTGAGAAGTCTTTTAAAGGAAAAGTTGATGGACAGACGGATGGACACACGACGGACGGTCACCACGGCATAAGCTCACTTGGCCTTTCAGGCCAGGTGAGCTAAAAACCGTATCCATAGGATTAACATTAAGCTGGACACAAAAACTAGTCAAAGTTAAAACTTGAAAAAAATGAAGACAAATTTCAAAAATCGATATAGTTTTGATGTAAACTAGTCCTAAGCATCGTATAGAACACATCTGTGGGGTTTTTTAAATCGGATGAACCCTTAGGGGTGCAAATGTCATTTTAAAAATCCTTAACCAGAGCAGACGTCAACGCTGATGCTGACATTTTTCAACCCTCTCCCAAAATCTCTTTTTTTCAACTTCGTGAAAATGTGAGACAAAAATAAGTTGATTCAAGAACCTTAAACAAAAGTGCACTGGCAAAATACATGAAAAATGACCAAGTCCATAACCATGAAAAATGTAGCTAAAATGCCAAAAAATTAAATCTATTATTTGTAGATCACATCCCTGTATAGCATAGATAAGTTCTGTAACGTTTCATTGAGATCGGAAGAGCTAGTGTTGAAAAATAAGCTGATTTAAAAACCTTAACCAAAAGTGCACTGGCAAAATACATGAAAACCAAAACTGCACTGGCAAAATACATGAAAAAAGTATACGTCCAAAACCGTAAAAAAAAAAGAGTCAAAATGCCCCAAAATTAAATCTATTGTTATGTAGATCACATGCGTGTATAATATAGATCATTTCTGTAAAGTTTCATTGAGATCGTATGAGTCAGTGTTGAAAAATAAGTTGATTAAAAAACCTTAGCCAAAACTGCACTGGAAAAATACATGAAAACCAAAACTGCACTGGCAAAATACATGAAAAAAGTATACGTCCAAAACCGTAAAAAAAAAAGAGTCAAAATGCCCCAAAATTAAATCTATTGTTATGTAGATCACATCCCTGTATAATATAGATCACTTCTATAAAGTTTCATTAAGATCGGATGAGCCAGTATTGAAAAATAAGTTGATTAAAAAACCTTAACCAAAACTGCACAAATAACGGATGATGATGCCGCCACCAACACCGCCGCCGGAAATAGTGATCCTTCACAAGCGACACAAAAAGTGTACTGTGCTAAACTGTACAGCCTATAAAATTGTACTACTTTGCTCTTAGCCAAAAGGCCGAGAAACAATTACAACATTGTAGCGTTGTCATGCCAGCTATGGTAATAGTCATGAAGATATAAAATAATGATCAAACTGTCTAGATATATAAGACTATCGAAATTTTGGAATGGTTAACTACATTGGCATTGTTTGAAATAAAGTATATACAACGATTAAGCGTGTATTATTACTGGTATGTTTCTATGTATATGGCACTTACTATTCAAATGTCATAATTAATGATGATTACAAAAAGACACTTGTTTTCAGTGAAAGAGTTGCCTCCCTTACTATAAATTACACCGACCATGGTTAAAACATGGTCGACTATGGTCAAATAATTGTTCCTGAAAATGTTAAAAAACAGTTTTAAAAAGGGTGTTTTAAGAATGTTAAAGTTTAGGAACTGTTCTTCAGTTGTTCCAGAAAATATTCAAGAGTAGTTTAGGGATATTTTAAGTTCAAGAATTGTTCTTCAGTAGTATTTTTTAGATATTGAGCAACATCACTGACCATGATATCACTGTCAATAGGAATAACACTGAAATTCTCCAGTAACCATGGTCGACATGATATATCATGGTCAATAAGGGACATTGATAATTCTTTAAAATATTGGTGACATATCTAAGCATGAACTGACCATGATATCACGAATAGGAATAACATTGAAATTATAGTGACTTTGATAATTGCTAAAAATACTTCTGACATATCTGACCATAAACTTCCCATGATATCACTGTCAATACAAATAACATTGCAATTCTCCAGTAACCATAGTCGACCATGATATAATGTGGTCAAGGAGGGGATTAGAAAAATTGTCACGTATCTGACCATCACTCGACCATGATTTCATTGTCAGTTGAGATAACATTGAAATTTTGCATTGAGCATGATATAGCCACGCCATCTAGATAGGTGCATAAAGGTAGGCATGTGTGCAAGCTTTGAAGATTTGTGAGAATTAATTTCTGTAAGCACATTTTGAGTCTTGGGCAACCCTTTTCGAATGATCTTGATCTTTGAAGTATTGGCAGCAAAATCAACTGTGTTCTTCATGACCCAAGGGCACCATACAGCCGCCCACGCAAGTTTGTTGAATATTGCTCAAGCACGTTCTACCGCCAAACACATGTGCAAGCATGTATGCACACACACATGCGCACGCATGCACGCACGCACGCACGCACGCACGCACACACACACACACACACACACACACATGGTTGGTGGTTATAATAATGTAGTGGTGAGAATAATAATTGGATCTCCATGTCATTGACTGTTGAACCTCAAAATCAATATGGGATTCCATCCAATGTGCACAACATGCAGGTAAAGTCTGGTGACACTTCAGTAGACTTTGAGTTATCGTCTGGAAACATATTTCCATAATTGAATCACCATAATTGTGACATTTTGACAATATACTAGAAGGACTGCGTCTGGCGTGTCGAGCCCTTTCATTTTCCGCATACCACCTATTATATAATATTGCGTCGCAAAATAAAGATTTCTTAAAATAGTAGATTAGCCCTTGATGAATCAAATGTCTATTGAAAAACATTACCATGAACGTACTATTTATAAAATTTAATTCATGGCTAAAAACGAGACAAACCACCTAGAAATAAACTAAGTTCAAGGTATGTAAAAGTATGGAAATAAATCATTTTCAGTATGATGGAGATTGGATGCAATGACAGCAGAGAACAAACCTGCATTAGTTTTATGGAAATCTGAGTAGCCCTTGATGAATTAAATGTTCATTGAAAATTAATGTTCTCCTGATTCTTTGTACATGATGGACACTGGCACCTATTTTTGATTACTTTATCGGGCTTTGTTTAAGGCTCAAACAAAATGAATACGATTCAATCGACTACAAATGACAACTAGCATGCCAAGTCTGGTAAAGATCCATTTGTTGAAGTTGTTGCTGCTGCTGATCACAATCGTAGTGATGATGTTAGTGATGATGATAATGATGATGATGATGGATGAGAATGATGCTGATGATGATGGACACCATAATCGTCATCGACATCAACAGCAACTATATTGATAATGCCATTCACGTCCTCATCACTATTAAATGACTAAATATTAGGCATTTGCACTAGTAACAAGATACTATGAACTGTTTGCGGCCCTGCTAGGCTAATATAAGTTATCATACATAGAATAGGCTCCTCCACGTGTTACGTGTATGAAAGCAATAAGTATGGATATTTCTCTCGTGCACAATTCATTCCAACATTAACAGTGTATAGGCCTGCTTTAACACTTTCATCACTGAAATGTCGACATTTTGATGTCAAGTCAATAATGCGGATAAGCTGTTTAATATTTCGAAACTATTTGGACTGGAAGCTGTTGTTCTCTTAGGCAGCAAGCTCTAGGTGTATTAATCATAACTAATGTGTCGTATCCCATGCTGTGTCCAACGTGCTGAAATTTATTATACGTAAACGTGGTTTAATCATTGTTTAGTCGTTACCGAGTTTAATGTTGGTATCTGAATATGATATGGTTTCTACCCTATGCGGTTTGGGGTTACCAATCAGCATGGTTGATACCCACTACATCCAGTGTGTAGTTGGTGGGTCCAATAAGATTCATGATCCTTGTGAAGGGTGGTGTCCTCTGGGCTGTCAGAGTCGTGGTGTCAAGAACTTCTATGGCTCTGTACAGGGAATAATTTAGAATTTTATATTTGCATAGCATGTATTGCTATGCAAATTATAAATTGCATAGCTATCGGCAAAAATGTATAGCAATCTGATCAACTCTTTCACCGATAAATTCCCTGTATCTCAATCTCAGAGCAAACAAATAGGAAAGCTATTAAATATTTTGAAATCAATATGACTGGAAGCCATTGCTGCCTAAGGCAGCAATGGCTTCCAGTCATATTAATTTCAAAATATTCAACAAAATATGATATACATTGTAAAGAATGTACTTTTTCAGGGATTTGTTGTTAAAAGGGTTAATGATAGAATTATGAAAATCAATGATAAATTGCAATCGGGTACACATTTTGCATAGCAGATACAGCTATGCATGTTGCAGAATGTATAGCAACTGCTTAAACATGTGTAGCAAATTGAGATGCGATACCAGATAAATTATGCTCTGCTGTATCTGTTCTTCTTGACACCTCTAAACTGTTCTGATACGTATTTGAAACGCTCGTTTAATTTTTCTTACATATTGTTTTTGGCATGGGGAGCACGTTAAGAGATAAATGGCGTTTCTAGTGGAGCAGTATGCTTTCAGATGATTATAGTATTTTAGGTGCATATATGTGCTAACGAAAGTTTTCCCTTTTTGTTGATTAATGCAAAAAGGGCATTTTGGTTTCTGACACTTCAATTTTGATTGGGACTACACTACCCTGTTATACACACACACACACACACACACCCCTCCCCCCATTGGGATACATAAACTGCGCTCTGAGCAGTTGGTCTTTGAGGGTCAGGTTTCTTCTATAGCCACAACAGAGGCTTCTCTGTGAAAGTGTCCCTACATTTGGCGCTTGTGTTTAAGAGACTCCAAAGTTGATGATTTTCTTGTGCTCTATAATTAAAAGGATTCTCCTGTTTGGAATCCTTGTGTTTTTTGTGCGAGTGCTTTGTTGTAGCTGTTAATTAGGATATCTAGTGGATATCCATGTTCCTCATAGTGTATGATGGTCATGAGCGGTTTTTTTCAAAATCCTGTATTGGAACAGATTCTTCCGAGTCTCAGAAATTTACCATATGCCGGCTGCCATTTTTTGTGGTGTCAAGGTGTGCTGACTGATAGTGTAAATAGCCATGTGTGTCCATTGGTTTGGCTCGAAACACTGCATTCCAATGCCAATAGTAAATCCGATTTGTGTTTTTTCATGGTTTCTGAAAGTTTATTAGCATGGTACTGGACTATAGTGAACTAATATAGTCAAAGATTCGGGAACCTTTTTAAGATCCCACGCAATTCTCTTACATTTTATCACATTCATAAACTTTGGATCTCACGGCTAATTGTGGCTAACCACCACAAAACATGGCGGATAAGCGGCTATAGAGATGCGGCTACACTGAGGCAAATATGGGAACACTACAAAATGTGGGAAAATAAGGATATCCGCATACGCACATTTTGGACCAATGTAGCATTGCCATTGTTGATTTCAATAGGGTTCCTCCTCAGATGTTAGTGCAATGGAGCTATGAAATTTAAAACCGATTCCACAAATAGTAGCAGATCGAGCTATTGAGCTATCGACCACAACTCAATTTTCCAGATGCACAACGGTCACTCACTGCAGCTGGTGGCATTTAAAATCATATTCAATTTGGTTAGGCTTTTTTTCTTCCACAGACCAATGAGCTTATGAACTTCCAAATAATCCGATAAACATTACTGAGTGATCAGCTGGAAAGCACTCTGCCACCTACTGATATGTATGCCGAAGTGGATGGAATCCGTCATCACAATAAACATCAGCACATTTTTTGATGACGTATAAACAGTGTGTAGAATAAATCTCATCATACATTGTTTAATTTTCATCACTTCATGTCTGCAGTCGAATGTCAGCTTAAACTGATCATAGACCATATAATATTGTGATGCATGACAAACCCACACATTTCATAGGAGCTCCACTGGAAGCAACAAACAGGTGTTCAGTCTGAAAATGGTATTGATGAAACCTTTAATCTGACTTTGACATACAGCAACAGCTTTTAGCAACACATGTTTACCATTTTCGGAATGAACAGCAGATACACTACGCTATATTAAAGTGAATGAATTGGAAGTGAATCACAATACAGTCGCTCTGATACTTTAATGGATAAATGTTGTAAAGAAACTAAAAATATTTGCTTATTGAGTGCAAATTTTCTACTGGAATGACTCCCTGCTCAGTTATCGAGCCTGAGTTATGTTAGTATTTAATTTTGAAAAACAGCTTTCTCTTGGTCTGCAAATGGACAATCCTCAAGACCGCTGCAGAGGCAGGTTTTAGCCGGCTTCGCCATGACAGGGTTAACTGTCATAGAGTTGTGAAATCAGCAGCTGTCTAGCCTGTGTTTACAAACAATGAGGTCGCAAGACAAACAACATGGCCCTTTCTCAAGCTAGTGTTAAACCACACAGAAACATTGACAAAAGTCACAGTAAAATTTACTTTCAATTTCACCAGCGCTTGGTAAACAATCATTAAAACCAAGTGATTGTTACAAGGAACATAAAAACCATACCAATTGATCTGTCTTTCCATCTAGCCTCTCAGGTAACGACAGGAAACTGGCATTTCGCTAATTAAGCAAGCGTGTCTAAATATGACTAGGGGATGGATTCTAGACCATGTTGACATTTTCTCTCAATATTTCTATGGTTCTTCATGAATACAGGCTGTTTACCATCACCAACGGCTGCGGCTTTATTCAACCAGCAAGCCTCAGTATTGCATTTACATGTCATTGAACAAGACAGTAAACATGACCATCCGATCACTCCACCAGTGAAAGCCTGGTGTGATCTATGCAGGCAGTACGCTGTAAATGTGTGAACGGAAAGCCTATTTGGAAAATATAATACATGTGCTCAGATTACTAAAGGTGCTTAATATTTGCACTTCAGCTACTCTGCCCTCTAACAAATTATCTGTAATTATTGACCTTGCCTAGTTAACATGTGATAAATAATGATCTGTGAAATTTACAATTGTAAGATGATTTACTAGAATTGACATACGCTGTGCATGTGAGGTTCAATGGGTTCCTGTCACATGTGGTGCTTTGTGGGATTCACTGTAGGTTGTGGCTGAAATCTGAGTCGAAAAGCTGTTTGTTTTAACAGTTGCTATTAGTACCTTAATGGTCAAGGATTTTCAAGAGGCAAGAGCAAGAGACTTAATGCTTAGTCCAGGTCCATTTGTAGGCCAAGAGAAAAGAATTTTTTATAACAATTGCCATGGAATAAGTAGCTCAGTAAGACCGGGGCAGTTAATCCAGTGGGAAATTTTCAAACAGTTCTTCTCTTTACCTGCAAATGGACATTGCTGAATCCCAATAGCGAGGCCGGTTTTGGCTGACTTAGCCATTAGCATTAATTTTACAAAGTGATTGTGATGTCATTTGAAAGTGTCTGAATAACAATGATTTGCAAGGACCCTTTAGCACTCCTAATCGGCCCAAAATGGCTTGTGCAGTGGTCCTGAGAAATGTCCATTTGCAGACCAAGAAAAGACTATTTTTGAAAGTTTACCACTGGAATGACTGGCTCGATAACCGAGCCAGTCATTCCAGTGGTACATTTTCAAAACTAGTATTCTCTTGGTCT
This sequence comes from Chaetoderma sp. LZ-2023a, assembly GCA_034401795.1. Taxonomy (NCBI): domain Eukaryota; kingdom Metazoa; phylum Mollusca; class Caudofoveata; order Chaetodermatida; family Chaetodermatidae; genus Chaetoderma; species Chaetoderma sp. LZ-2023a. The sequence continues at coordinate 106,990,350 of CM067372.1, read as the reverse complement.
GCCAATGGACATTTTCTATGAGAAAATAGAAATTTATTTGGGAAAATTGAGTGTTACGGGTTAAAGAACAGTCCTGCACAGTTGAAGAATGTGCGAAAATCACAGACAATCAGATCATATCCAGATCTTTTGGTAAGTCTAAATGTTATTTATAAAACAATTTTAAATGAAGAATACATATAATTGGAGCACTGGAGTGAAAGATAGGGTAAACTGTTCTCATTATGTTATTCTTTGGAACACTTTGATGTGTGTTGCATGGTATTCAGATTTTAACCCTTTAACCCTCGATTTGTTCAAGAAAACTTAAAGCTTTCAAAAATAGTCTTCTCTAATGGTCTGCAAATGGACATTTCTCAAGACCACTGCAGAAGCCGTTTTTGGCTGATATGAGTGCTAATGGGTTGATGTAGGCCATTTATCTTCTACACAGGTTAAAATGTGTCTTCAATTTGTAATCTTATTGGCTGACAGTCTAAGCACTCAGTAGCAAGCAGCAACCTAGTTGCTTAATAAGCTACATGTACCATTAAAATGGAGTCCCATAGTGATGGATTCACAATCTAGCTAACCTTAAGAAGCTACCAGAGGTACCTAACATGGGGAAAATAACTAATTTTTTTCAGGAGACTTTGTTGATAGGCACAGCAAAATGAACCCAGCTGGTAGTTGTACTTTCAATTTGGGTGTGGGTCTCTAATGGTTTGTATCCAAACTGTGATGCCATTTAACAAGACATGGTCACAGTAATTCAGTAGACAATGAGTGAAATAAATACCATAGCAAACCCTGGTAGCTCATGGTAAACCATCTGGGTTAATGTCCTATAACTTGAATATTTAGAGGTACAGAAAAGCTGTCATTATTCCTTTAATGGTGTTAACCCTTTAACTGTTGACTCTACATTGTCTCAATTTCAAGACAACTTAAAATACTCAAAATCTGTTGAATAGTTAGCAACTAATTTGACCAGAACCTGTTGCTACAATGCAGCTCTCAATAACATTAGTTACAAAACATTGTAACATAATACCCCTTATATCATCAAGAATTTGTAATTTCTGGCCTGTGAAGTTAAAAGGGTTAATAAAAGGCTTACTGCCCTCTCTGATTGACAGTGTGTGTGCGTGCGTGCGTGCGTGCGTGCGTGCGTGCGTGCGTGCGTGCGTGCGTGTGTGTGTGCGTGCGTGCATGCGTGTAAGAAATGGTCAAACTCTTATGTCTCATAGACATTTCTATCAATAATCCCGTCAATTAACCTTTTAACCCCCGAATTTGCTCAAGAAAATTTAATTTTTCTCATAGAAAATGTCCATTTGCATTCCAAGAAGACTATTTTTTAAATTTACCATTGGAACCGAGCCAGTCATTCCTGGTGGTAAATTTTAAAATATACTCTTCTCTTGGTCTACAAATCGAGATTACTCAAGACAATTGCAGAAGTCGCTTTTGGCTGATATGAGTGTTAAAGGGTTAACTGTACCATGCTGAGAGAGAGAAACTCAATGTGTGTATGAAGTCACTCAATGTGTGTATGAAGTCACTCGATGTGTGTATGAAGTCACTTAATGCGTGTATGAAGCCACTCAATGCGTGTATGAAGTCACTCAATGCGTGTATGAAGTTACTCAATGTGGGTATGAAGTCACTCAATGTGGGTATGAAGTCTCTCAATGTGGGTATAAAGTCACTCAATGTGTGTATGAAGTCACTTAATGTGTGTATGAAGTCACTCATAATGTGGGTATGCAGTCACTCATAATGTGTGTATGAAGTCGCTCAATGTGTGTATGAAGTCACTCAATGTGTGTATGAAGTCACTCAATGTGGATATGAAGTCGCTCAATGTATGTATGAAGTCGCTCAATGTGTGTATGAAGTCACTCAATGTGTATGAAATCACTCATAATGTGGGTATGCAGTCACTCATAATGTGTGTATGAAGTCGCTCAATGTGTGTATGAAGTCACTCAATGTGTGTATGAAGTAACTCAATGTGTGTATAAAGTCGTCGCTCAATGTGTGTATGAAGTCACTCAATGTGTGTATGAAGTCACTCAATGTGGGTATGAAGTCACTCAATGTGTGTATGAAGTTGCTCAATGTGTGTATGAAGTCGCTCAATGTGTGTATGAAGTCACTCAATGTGGGTATGAAGTCACTCAATGTGGGTATGAAGTCACTCAATGTGTGTATGAAGTGGCTCAATGTGGGTATGAAGTCACTCAATGTGGGCATGAAGTCACTCAATGTGGGTATGAAGCCACTCAATGTGGGTATGAAGTCACTCAATGTGGGTATATGTCAATCTGATTCGGAACATCATCACTGATCTGATCACCTCTCATCTAGTGTTATCCCTGAGCACTATTACTTAAAATTTGTGTTCTGATATTTTCTGAATATTGTTCAAAACATTATCTGCTGCCTTAGACTATAGTTTGAATGTTTCTCTTTCTAAGCTTGTGTCTGGACTATTTTGATGATGATGATGTTGATTACAACGACGACGATGATCACGACAACAGCGATGATGATGATGATGATGATAATGATGATCATGCCGATGATGATGATGATGATAATGAGGATGTATTATGACAGAAAACTATTATGACCATCGCAAATTATTCAGAAGATATGCGCAAATAAATCCACAAATCCACAAATAAATACGAACATAATCAGCTACTTTCAGTGAAAGGATATTGGCAGATAAAATCCAATGTAAACAATGAGAAATTAATGCGGCTATATGAGATTTTAATGTAAATGAGAAAGAAATCCATCAAACAGCGCCTGGGAAGAATGAGTTTGATTTGCATTGGGAGGTAATCAAGTGAAGATACTCTGCAGCACAGTGGAAGAAGACAATTTCTGTGCCAAGTCAACTGGACAAATTTATGTAATAAATCACTGCAGGATTGAATGGCTTTTTTCTGAGCAAGTTATTGTATTTCGTGTGCTCTTTGTTCAGCACTGACAATATGACTCAATCTGAAAGAATATCTTGGAATATTCCCAGATGGGATGTATTTCATAACAAAATATGCTACAGTTGTGCTGAGTAACTAATTTAATATCCTGGACATAAATATTATTATCTCTATATAGGATCTTCTCAGATCTCACCGTTTCAGACATTATAAATCAATACTGTCTAGAATATTCAAGGATATAATTTATAAAATTATGCTGATCTATATTATAACAATACAACCATGCCACAGCAACTGACAAATTGTTTTGGGGTGGGATGCAGGTGGCTTGATCATTAAGATTGGTGGTTTGAAGACGTAATTTTCTAGCCCTCGCCCCCAAACAATTGGCAAGTGACCACCTGTTTTATTTTAACCCTCGAATGTCCAAGAAAATTTAAATTTTCTTATAGAAAATGTCCATTTGCAGACCAAGAAGACTATTTTTGAAAATTTACCACTGAAATGACTGGCTCGGTATATCGAACCAGTCATTCGTGGTAAAATTTAAAAATAGTCTTCTTGGTATGCAAATGGACATTTCTAATTTTTAGACAACTGCAGAAACCATTTTTGGTTTTTGAGTGTTAAATTAAGTGAGCACTTTCTGATGACCAATACAATTTCTATAGGTTTGACTGTATTTACAATATCTTCCTTTTTTCATCTTTCTTCTTCTTCATCTCCTTTTCTTCATCTTCAGTGACTTGAAATCGTATGCTGCATTAATTAATATATGAAAACTTCACAGCTAAGCATGACTGTATCCCTTTACCATTAACTACAATGTACTTTATTCAGTCAAGATAATTAAAGTAAACTATTTAAGTTACAGCTAGAATAATTGTCTGTCTGTCTGCTTGCCTGCCTGTCAGCCAGCCTACCTGCCTGCCTGCCTGCCAGCCAGCGAGTCAGTAAGTCTGTCTGTCTGACAGTCAGATTCCTTACAATGACTAGTCACAGATAAAATACATGCACACTTATTCATCTACGAGCATGTTATTTCGAACATTTGGTTACACTGACAGACCGACCATTCACGCCTTCCCTTTGCCTTCTTTCACATGCACGCACAATGCAGATATTGCATATATTTACAGAAACATATTGAATTATTGACCAGTAATCCTGTCAATCCATCAAGAAACAAAAGACATGTCACTATTGTTTACAATGTACAGATGGACACACTGTCTGCTGTGATCAATGGATACACTGTCAGCCAAATGGTATCTCTATATTGGTACAGTACAGCTCAGAAATAACATGTTGACAAAGCAAAACTAGAATGTACAGTTGATGGGGGAAGGGGGGGGGGGTGGCATGGCCGGACAGAGCCTAATGTAAATAGTTCCTCACAATCTGCAGTCATATGAGTAACTGACATACCACATTTGTCCGAATTCTGCCAACTTTGTCCGTTTGCCCACAACACAAACCCCCCACCCCTTAAACCTGGTAGCGGAGCTAATGTAAATGTCATATTGCATTGCCCAATCATATGGGTAACTCACATAAGAAATTTGATTGAATTTCAACAAATGCTTTTAGGACAAAGCATGATGGACAGACAGACGGAGGCGATTGCAATATCACCTCCATTCTTTCAAAACGTGTGGGGATAATAAAACACACTGTTGAATATTTTGAACCTGATTGGATTGGAAATTCCAATGCCTTAGGCAGCAATCCGATTACATTCAATTATGTTCTTCCAATCCAATTATGTTCAAAGCATTCAAGTTTTTGTTTTGTTTTCTCTAGAAAATTAAAATAATTTTCTTATTGAATATCGATTTGCAGGACAAGAAAACCATTTTTTTAAATTTACCACTGGAATGACTGGCTCCAGTGGTAAATTTTCAGAAATCGTCTTCTCTTGGCCTGCAAATGGACATTCTTCAAGACCTCTACAGAGGCTGGATTTGGCTGGCTTGCCAATTAAAGGGTTAAGTTATTTATGAGTTGTATTGTAAGTTTATTTAGACTGCCAAGACATTTGAGCAGATGATCATTTAGAATATAAATTGATAATCTTTTTTTAAGGGACATACTCAAGGAGATTCCATAGATCAAGCAATATTTCTCATCATGTTATGTACCCTTTGTTCTCTTATTTACTTTACTCATCCTCAGGTGATATAATTCAGGTGAAAATGGTGATGCTGTTGCTGTCGATGACAGAATTTGTTCGCAAAAGACAACTTTCAAAATAACAAGCAGACAAATGAGAATCTATTAATTCAGTGGTAAACATTTAACCCTTTAACACTCATATCAGCCAAAACAGCTTAAGCACTGGTCTTGACAAATGTCCATTTGCATATTTTTGAAAATTTACCACTGCAATGACTGGCTCTATAATCGAGCCAGTTATTCTAGTGGTAAATTTTCAAAATAGTCATCTCTTGATCTGCAAATGTATATTTTCTATGAGAAAATTGAAATTTTCTTGAACAAATTCGAGGGATAAAGGATTAAGACACCATTTCAAGCACGCACTAAAGCCATCTTAGGAGCATCACCTGACAAGCTAAGCTACTATCAAATCTGCATCTCTCAATAGAGAGGAATGCAAAACATCCTTAACTAAAGCCTCTTTGATCCCAAATCTACAAACAGCATACAAATTTGAGCTTTTCAATAAAGCCCGAGAAATTCAATGTTTCTTCTCTAGTTCTAGATTGGCATGCACAGGCTACCTTGGAGCATGTGAAATTCACCGGCCTATGTCAGACACAAATTTGAGAACAAAGCACAATTTGATTAACATACACTAAGTGTCAATATGAATTTATTTAAGTTCAAGTTAGCGCCTGTTTACAAGCCAGTGTTTCTTTGCCATTCGATACAGTCATGGAAATATGCATTTGCCACGAGAATTGACAAAAAATACAGCCAAAGTCATGTTCACTCAACTCCGGCAAACGGACATGTTTATAGAGATCTGGTATGTGGCGATTTCAAAGTGTTAAGCACAAATATTACGAGTAAATAAGAGAGGCGGGAGAAAGTTTCATGGGCACGACCACTCTCAAAGAATAACAATGTTTGATTACCGACGAAGTATGGTTTAGATATAAGACCAGCGAAGGGTCGCTGTAAACGTGCTTCAACAAAGATGGAACGAGGAACCAGCTTGCCATGTTCACAAGTCTTAATGAATATATAATCTACAGAATCCACAAACCTGGCTGGTGAAAAAGAGTGTAATGCTAGATTGTCAGCTTCCATAGTGTTCACTTCTCAACAGCATTTTCAAAGCTAGAGTAACAAGCATTCATTTAACCTAAGTGATCTCAATGTCACTGTGCTGCCTCCTATCAGAATGGCTAATCATGTGCCCATGCTTACTCCCAATATGAATAATCAATCCTGAAATATATAAGGCGAGACACTTTCCTAAACGCAAAGACAAAACATTGAAAAGCCAGTTCTGTAGCAATAATAATATGCCATTGTGACATCAATATCATTGTGGTGATTAATAGCATTGTAGGCTATCCAAGTGTAGTTCCTATATGACTAACCAATACTGGAATATAACTGTATCTTGTAGCTACATTGCAATGACCGTGACCTTTACCTGTTGATCTCAATGACATATGGCGCAATCATTTTAGCATAGGTATCAATCTGTCCAAGCTAATAGTTAAAATAGCATAGGGTGAAGCAGTCCTGAAATATAATCCAGATTGGACAGCTAAACGCAAAAGCTTATTGCTGAGGTCGTCATTGTGATGGTAGGTGCGGTCATCAGAAAAGTGGTACCTATGTCTCAATTCTTGCTTTGCAGGTGAGCCAGAAACTCTAGATAATATATTAAAGCAAAATCAATGAATTGCATTCCTGTCAGTGTGCTAGCCTGGCCTCAAGCAGTGTGAGTGGTCCCGGCATATTGCAACAACTTTTGTCATCTGTCTGTCTGTCTGTAGAGTATTCTACAGACCAAATGCTTGAGGAGGCATGGTGAGAAGTGTTAGGATAAATTATACATGTTATGAGTGAGGCTCTGCACTCTACGATTGCTCCTTATTTCTATTGACATAAGACCAATAATTTAATCCAACTGACCACACAAATTATCTGCCCAGTATAAAATAGCCTGATCTGACAAAGAGTACCGTTAAATTTGTCTAAAATAATCAACAACTTACAGTTGTATGGTTGTTTTGAAATGGACCGTTTCAGTTTTAGCCATGCCCCTCCAATCTCTAGCTAAGCTCCACTCACACCTGACTGGGATCGAGCAATCCCTGAACTCCCTGACTCAATTTCCAGAAAACTATACAGGTAAGCTGTTGAATTTTTTAAAGTAATTTCACTGGGTGCTGCTGCGGCCTATGGCAGGAACAGCGCACCACACCCACCCCCACTCCCAAATTAGATTCAAAATATTCAACAGCATGTTTATTAAATAGGAAAGCCATACAATTCACACAACAATGCATAGGCCATCACCAATTATGCGTTCATGACATACTTATCTACGTCACTCATGACATTATTGATAATGATGTCATCCTACATGTACACGTCACATAGTTGGTTATGACATCATATGATGGATGGATAAGCTGGAAAGGTCCATTGAGGTTCATTTGAACCCTGTGTTGCACTTACAGACAAAGTAACATGGATATATACAGATATAGAAGACAGGAATTCATGTCTTCATGTGTGGCACAGCTTTTTCCACGATACTAAGAATCTGAAATATTCATGTAACAAATCAGAAGACAAATGACGAAACATATCACCGCTGCACAAAACAGCTAGATTATGCAAGACTCTGTTATACATGGACTAAACTAAGTAGACATGAGAAAATGCTGGCGGACATTTAACTTGGCAACCTCGTGTGGCATGTTGGCAATGTTATGACTGTGTGGACAGCAACATACCAACATAGCTGAAATCTTAGTAACACATGTTCAGCCATATCAAAGCCATGTTCACTTGATTGGAGAAGGCATTATGTAAGCTCTAACGATATTACAAGCTGTAAATACATGAGAACTATAATGAGATGGTGTTACATTATCAAGGTATTAAAGTGCCAGTCTAGTATTACTAAATGTTAGCGGAACTTTCTGTGGCAATAGAATTTTTTCTCGTGCACTTCCACCACTGCAGCGAACACGCTACGGCTGAATCACAGTTGCTCTTCACACAAAAAATGCTGCTTGAGCAGTCGCTCCACTGCTATACCGCTGCTTTTACACCGAAGATATAAAAGTAGCCCTTGCCATGTACCGCTGCTTTGGCTTTGAATATGAAAGAAGCTGATGCCATCCTGCTGCTTTGTTTCATATAACCGGCTATTCAACTGCTGTAACGATGGCATTAATATAGACTGTAGGGGGGGGGGGGGGAGGGGGGGGGGGGGGGGCTGCTGACTCAGACCCTGATAAATGCAATGATTCATGTAGCCCTAGGTGACTCTATGTAAATTGGAGTTTAAATTTCTTTTACACAACAGTTTTCATTACATTTATCATTAGAATGTCTTAGCAAAGAATATTAGGATTAGATATTTTGAAAACTCTGCCACCACACTTACACAAAATGTTTAACATCGCTACCCGTAATCCTTTAACACTCAAATGTTTTCAATAAAATTTCAATTTTCTCACTGAAAATGTCAAAGTTTACCACTGGAATGATTGGCTCAGTTATCGAGCCAGTCATTCCAGTGGTAAAATTTCAAAAACAGTCTTCTCTTAGTCTGCAACTGGACATTTCTCAAGAGCATGGCTGAAACCATTTTCGGCTGATATGAGTGTTGAAGGGTTAAATGGCAACAGACTGAACAGAGTTGTAATGAGAGGTACATGTATGTATTTGAGTGACTTGTTGATTTTTATTAGAATTTACCAGCTTTGCTTAACCTTCTTAAGTTCTATGGACAAGTGATCCATCGACTGCCTCATATGTTAACAAGCTCTCCCATATGAAAATGTATGTATGACAACAAGGCAACAGTCGGACAATAAACTGACATTCAAAATTAAACACTGCCATTATGAACTGGCCATTATGTCTGATGCTAAGATGGCATTTCATGAAGAATAATGGACAATAAGCTGGCAATAACGTTAGTCTAGTGCCAGATATGGTAGATTCCAACAATAATCTGGATATAGACGCAGTGGCTGAGTGGCTAGGGATTAGATCTCGTAACTCTAGGTTCGCAAGTTCGCTTCCCTGCCGATCCGCCGAGTTGTGTCCTTGAGCGAGTCACTTCCCAGCAGGCACATGACGTTGTTTCAACGTTGAATCCACATTGAAATCATGTCATGACGTCATTTCAACGCGGATTCAACGTTCAAACAATGGCATGTGCCTGCTGGGTTAACTCTGCATTTCTCCAGTCTACCTAGCTGTAAATAGGTACCCGAGATGACATAGCGTGGCTGCCGGGCTTTAACTAGACTGTCAAATGAACAGGGGATCACATATACAGCACTTAGAGCATACAATCGCATGGAGTTCAGCGCAATATAAATACACCATCTATCTATCTATCTATCTAGACTGGCAACAAATAGTTGCATGACTAACCAGTCTGACATTAATCTGTCAATAAAATATTTGCTGTTGAGCTGGAGCTGCCAAGAAAGGACTTAGAAGGAATATGTCTGATAACTCACTCATCACTGGCAAGGTGTTAGACATTAAAAATAAGTCTGACAATAGACTGGCAAGAATGGAAAACCTAACTTAGTGAAGGGAGGTAATTCTTTAATTGTAATTTTTTACAAATTAAGTGTCATTTAGTCAGTTACGCATATTAAGATATATTAATTATGCCAGACATATAGATCACACCATATCAATACAAACATATAATAGAGAATCCTGGATTTTTAATGCATAAATTTTGCCATTAATTCAAAATATGATGCACCTGTATTTAAACTGTTTCTCCTTTATTCTATAAAAATGAGAAATTGATTCATAACTTTTTCTTCATTGAACTGACATTTCAAATCTCTCCATTGGTTTGTCAAATGATAGTAGAACAGGCGATGTAAATAAATAATTTAATATCCAGGTATTTGAAATCAAAGCTCTGTTGTGGAAACATATATCCACCACCAACAATGCTACATTTTGTTTGATCCGCAGTGGCCAGGTTTTTTGACATATCAACTTCCCTTGAACAAACGTGAATGGCCCTTAGTCCCTATCTCCCAAATTTCAGCCCGATCCCTTTGGCGCTTCTGGATAAAAATTTGGCTTTGCCAAAAATTAGCTCATCCAAGATGGCCACCAAATCATGTTCCTTTGAACAAACTTGGTTCAGCTCTTGCCCTAGATGATATTTCATGAGCTTTGAATCATTTAATATCCCATAAGTGATTTTGGAGATAATTTTTAAAGATGTTTAAAAAAATCGGCCAAAATCCATGATGATCGCTGGACAAATTGGCCGATCAGCTTGCTTTGAACAAACTCGAATCTCTATGCCCTAAGGATGCACCCTGCCACGTATAACTGAAATCGTCCAAGTGGTTTTTGAGAAGTCGTTTAAAGGAAAAGCTGACGGACACACGACAGACGGTTGCCGTGGCATACGCTCACTTGTCCTTTCAAGCCAGGTGAGCTATTAATCAGAATGGTGATCACTGACAATCTCAAGTTGTAAACTTTAGCAGCTGCCCGTAAGATTTTCTCCACAAAAACATTATACACGCATTCATCCAAACCAACAGCGCTATAGCTATGATCATGTAATGCATCCACAAAAATATAATCTTATGACAAATTCTCTATGAACCTCACATTGCTGAGCTCATGAGCTAACACACCAATAAGAAACAATTGTTCAAATGCTATTATTGAAGGAGTGTCACTTGAAGCATTTTATAGATATAATTTTGTAGATTAAATTTCAAGGTGTAGACAGTGAACATCTCTTTAAGTACAATGGATGCTATAAATAACTGCTAATGGAAAATGACAATTAAGCTGAGTCAGAATAACTGATGATACTTCTGGTGGAATATTTAGATTCCATGGCAAAAATAGCTGACATTTCAAGGTGTGAATTGTGGGATCCTTATTCCAGTCAGAACATTCAATCGCCTGTTATTGATGATCCAATTCTCTGACTCTGACATGGCCGGTTTGTAGGCAGTCAAACGCACTTAATGCATGACAACAGCTGAACAAGCTGGAACCAATTCTCTTCTTAATTGCCCAGATTGGAAATCGTAAATAGCATTTGCTAAACTCTCCTGAATATTGTGCTTTTAAAAGGCAGCAACAGCGTTCAGTCACATTATTTTCAAAATACCATTGGTACATTAGCTTTAACATTAAATGCAGGTCAGCCAAAGATCTGCTCTATACACACTGCTAAGCTATAGATATGTTAGAATTAATGCTGCAAGAAAAGGATCTATTACAAAGATGTTAGAAAACAGACACTCAGCGCTCATGACTCTGCAAAGTGCTTATGCTATATGATAGTAGGTTAAAACAATCATACACTTAATTATTATTAATTAACTGTAACATAATTATTATACGCATCTCAACTGTAAAGTCACTCACACATGTCGTGAAAAATGCATGCATAGATGCTCATGTATGTGCAAGTGCATACGAGCTAGGTGTGAGTGTGTGCATGCGTTATGGGGTGGGAGTTGGTCGGCGGCAGGTGGTTCTGTGTACAACTATATCTCTGTCTTAGTATTAGCAAACATATATAATTAACAGATCTAATTATATGAATTTAATTACATAGCTACGTACAGGCTACACAAATAAGACATCGAAATTTGGTTAAAATGTGCCAAGCTGAGTTTTACAGAAGACAGGAACATTTTAAAGAATTTCCAGAAAATTTTCAGAAAATTTAAGAATTCCTGGGTGGCGAAAAAATTACCAATCAAAATTCTCCTTAGACGCGTTAAAGCCTACTACCGTAAGATTGTTCCACTCAAGTTTTAATGAAATCAGGCCATTGATTAACGAGTATCATTTTTAATTATTTGAGAAAATATTCGGAAAATCTTAGATGGCCACCGATGAAATTGATCAATCAAAGTTCTGAATAGATGTTTGGAGTGGAATTACCACAATTATGGATTCTTCCAAACAAATTTATTTTAAATAAGTCAAGGGGTTTAGGAGAAGCTATGTTTTATAGGATTTCCAACAGATTTTCAGATAATCCGAGACGGCCAGAAGAATAAGGGACCAATCAAAATTCTGAGTAGCGGTTCTGAAGTGTTCCATCATAGGAACCTTTCATCCTAATTTGATAAAAATCAGTCGAGAAGTTTAGGAGATACGGTTTATAGGATTTCCTGAAACTGTTCAGATAATCCAAGATGGCCACTGAACAAATGGACCAATCAAAATTCTCCATAGAAGTTCTGAAGCGTACCACTATAGGAACTTTCAAGACAAATTTGTATTAAAATGAAGAATTCACAAGGTTTAGGAGAAGATAAGTTTTATAGATTTTTGGAAAATTTTCAGAAAATTCAAGATTGCAACCAAAAGACTTAACCAAATAAAGATTCTCAATAGAAGTGTAAAAGCCTACTGCCAGGGGATTGGTGCACCCAAGTTTGTTGAAATCAGGTCATTGATTAAAGAGTAACATTTTAAAGGATTCTGACAATTTTTTGGAAAATTCAAGAACCCACCGAAAGAATTGACCAAACCAAATTCTGAATGGAAGTTGTGGAGCCTACATGTACCAGCATAGAATTGCTGGAAAACGCAAAAGATATCACAAATTTGTTTTACTTCGTATAGTCGTGTTATTAAAATGTTTTCTTTACACAAATTACTGAAATTTTAATGCAACTTTGATTTAGATACGTTGGCTCTTTTGACACAGCTAAGAAATTACAAGAGGCACAAGGGGCCTGTATCACTCCCCTGGAATTATTGCCTACTGGCATAAACGAAGAAAATGAGATGACTGGAAAAATTCACCAATCTAATTTCTGTGAAGAAAGTTTAAGCAAGTTTTATTAAAATTGGCCCACTGGTTAATAAGCAGGCTTTTATATGATTTTCTCAGTAATTTTCAGAAAATCCCCAAGATGGCCACCAAACACGCTAAATTTTGATTGATCCATGGTGGCCATGTTTTTTAATGCTACGTATCAACTTTCCATGGACATACTTTAATGGAACTAATTAAGTCTCTAATCATATCTGCCAAATTTCAGCCTGATCTGTACTTGAGAAGCCCTTTTCACAAAAGCTAGGTCATCCAAGATGGCTGATAAAACATTTGGCAAATCAAGTTCCCTTGAATGAACTGGGTTCAGCTCTGCAGCCCTAGATGATATTTCATGAGTTTTGAATCAATTCTCCAGGCCGTTTCAGAAGATTTTTAAAGGCTTTTCTAAAAATCGGCCAATATCCAAGATGGCCACCACCCAAATTGTCCGATCGACTTCCTTTGAACAAACTTGGATCTCTATGCTATCTTTGGACAGTGGTTCTCAAGAAGACATTTTAATACTTAGTATGGGAGTTTTTGCAGGGAAAAAGGTCCAAGATGGCCGCCAAACCTTTTATTCAAGTTTCCAAAGTGGAAATTCGAAATCGGCACACCCAGAAACCTATAATCAATTTCGGCTTCAAAATCCATCACATAAAAAATCCAATATGGCCATCAAACACGTTACATACTATTGATTAGTCCACGACGACCATGTTTTTTGACACATCAACTTCCCTTGAACACAATTTAATGGCCCTTAGTACCTAATTAATATCTCCCAAATTTCGGCCAGATCCGTTCAGTGTTTCTGGAGAAATATTTTTCAATGAATTTTAAGTAGGTCATCCAAGATGGCCACTGAACCATTTGGCCAATCAAGTTCCCTTGAACAAGTTTGGTTCAACTGTTGCCCTAAATGATAGTTCGTGAGTTTTGAATCGATCACCCCAAGTGATTTTGAAGATTTTCAAATTTGTTTCTAAAAATTAGCCAAAATCCAAGATGGCCACCGATTAAATTGTTCTATCGGCTTCATTTGAACAAATTAAAATTTCTATGCCCTATAAGGATGACTCCTACCAAATATAATTGAAATCGGGCCAGTGGTTCTTGAGAAGCTGTTTACAGGAAAAGTTGATGGACGAGGGATGATGGAGAGTCAACATGGCATAAGCTCACTTGGCCTTTCAACTAGGTGAGCTACAAAACAATTTTGGCTTCAAAATCCATCAAAAAAAAAAAAATCCAATATGGCTACCAAACACACTACATTTTGTTTAGTCCACGGCCGCCATGTTCTTTGATGAATCAACTTCCCTTGAACAAAGTTTAATGGCCCTTTAATCCCTAATCATATCTCCCTAATTTTGGCCAGATCCGTTCTGCGGTTCTGGAGGTGACATTTACGCGAAAACCAGCTCATCCAAGATGGACATTTGACCAATCTAGTTCCCTTGAACAAACTTGGTTCAGCTCTTGTCCTAGATGATATTTCATGAGCTTTGAATCGATCCCCCAAACTGTTTCGTAGAAGATTTTTAGAGGATTAAAAAAACAAATCATCAAATTGGCCGATCGGATTAGTTTGAACAAATTTGGATCTCTATGCCCTATGGATGCTTCCTGACAAAGATAAATTATTGAAATCAGCCATGTTATTCTGGAGAAGAAAAAGTTGACTGCCGGATGCTGGCCAGACGCTTGACGGATGCTAGCTAATAATGGTTCAACCTCGAAAATTACACTACTTCTATTAAGGAAGTGACCTCAAATTGGATACGGCAGTTCCAGTTAACAAACCAGTAGCTTGTCTTCAATTTGTTTATCAGGAATAAGGACTTTCAGTCATATTGTTTTTCAAAATTATTCAATCGCCAGGTTGAAACGTGCTTACCGGTAATTGACATACCAGTTTCTCATGCATGGCATTAGCATTGGAATTATTAATGTAACTCAATGCTGAGTATCCTTCACACTTAGACTGCACATCAGGTTATCATACTACTGTTACTGCTAGTCCGCCGTTATTGTCAATAAAAAAATATTACCCATACGGCAAAGTAGTCGCAATCCCGGATGTGTCACATTTTATGGTAATTTATGACCAGAAAAATGATTGTAAAAATGATATTTCTTGAGTCCAGAAAGCCAATAATTGCGCATGATAAAATCTAGAAATAAAACGCACTGGAGCTGAATGACTGAATGGTTATTAGCAGAAAGATATGACTATTATCTCAGGCCTTGTATTTGTCACTGCTTTAGTAGGTCCACCAACAAGTCTACCAATTGGACGTTCTAAATTCTAATATCGATTCACCCACCTCCAGTTTATGCATAACCACATAATACAGTGATGGGTATTAAAGGGATCCATTTATAGCTACGCCCCTGAATTCCCAGAATTCCAATTTCAAGGTACCTGTAAAAGCAGTTTGTTGAATATTTTGAAACTAATTTGACTGGGAGCCATTGCTGCCTATGACAGCAACAGCTCCCAGTAAAATTAGTTTAAAAATATTCAACATAATTTTTATTAAATTGTAAATTCACCAAGGACATATAATTCAGATATGTTTGTGACTAACTGTAACATATATATATATATATATATATATATATATATATATATATATATATATATATATATATATATTATATATATATATATATATATATATATATATATATATATACACCTGTGCAAAAGTTAAGCACCAGCAAAAACAATAGAACGTAGAAACATGATGGTACAACTAGGCTGCCATACTTTTTGTCCCCGCGTTAGCTGACATAATTCCAAGTACGAAATGCACATGCATGCATGACTTCACGCCGCTTGATGTCCGCGCGTGGCGGGAAACAGCACACGTGTTCAGTTATGTAAAAGTCCAGTTTGAGGTGTAGAACATTACATACAGATTTAGGCGACAAGATTAGGAATTTTGTGTTCATGACCGTGGTTTATTTGTACAGAGAGAATTAGCTCTCGATTGTGAACCTCTATGGCAAGACGAAGGTTAAGTGATCGTGTGAAATGGCAAATCATAGGCATGCATACCACTGGTATGTCCTGCAGAGAGATTGGCAGACAGCTGAACATTAACCATACTGTAATCAGTCGTTTGATTGCAAAACATGGGCAAACTAACGAGGTGAAGGACAGGCCTAGATCTGGAAGACCGAAGAAGACTACTGCCGTGATGATCGAGCCCTAGTACGCCTTGTTAGGAGATCTCCATTCACCAACAGCAGAGTGCTCAGCCAGCAATGGGAAACGCGCAATAGAGTGTCAATGTCTACCGTCAAAAGGAGACTGTATGCTGCTGGCATGAAAGCTAGGAGACCTGTCAGACGTCCTCTCCTCACTGCACACCACAAAGAGGAGCGTCTGAGGTGGTGCAACGAAAGAAGACACTGGAACATGAGATCCTGGAGACGGGTACACTGGTCCGATGAAAGTCGGTTCCTGCTTCATGCCACAGATGGTCGAACTCGTGTATGGAGGTCCAGACGCATGGCGTACGACCAACGTAACATCATGGAAGAAGTTCCATTTGGTGGAGGTTCCGTTATGATATGGGGGTGCATCTCATTTGATTGTAAGCTGGATCTGTTGACTGTACCTGGAACACTAAATGGACAAAGATATCAAGATTCCATACTGGATAGAGTTGTGGTCCCTGATTTCGTAAATCATGCACCTGGAACCCACCCTATATTCATGGATGACAACGCCCGACCACATCGTGCTAGAGCTGTGCATGAATACCTCCGCCAGAATGCCATCGAAACCCTACCATGGCCAGCAAGGAGCCCTGACATGAACCCTATTGAGCATATCTGGGACATTCTGGGAAACATGGTGAGAAGGGGGGATCCTCCTGTGCAGAACCTACAGGAATTAACAGACGCACTCCATCTTGAATGCCAACGAATACCACAATGGCGTATCAGTCGGTTGGTGACCAGCATGAGACGTCGTGTCCAGGCCGTCATCCAGGCACAAGGTGGATATACCCGGTATTAATAATGACAGTCTCAAACTCGTGCACAGATGTTAAACTTCGTTTTCAGACACCATTAATGACAATCTAGCCACGTGTGTCAACTGTAGGGCAATAGTTGTCAGTTGTGTCAACGTAACCATATTCAGGCCTCGTTTTCAAGTTCAAACAAAAACATACAGTGTTTCCCCACCATCATAATCAGCATTCCTCTAGTTGCATTATTACCTCTTGCACTAAGATGGATGGGTACATAAATGTTTATGCTATTGCTTTCTTCATAGCACATGAATATACCCTCGCATGTGCGTAAAAATAGGGTGGTGCTTAACTTTTGCACAGGTGTATATATATATATATATATATATATATATATATATATATATATATATATATATATATATATTGACACAAGACTGCTGTCGGAACTGGATGACTAACTGTAACATATATATTATATATATATATATATATATATATATATATATATATATATATATATATATATATATATATATATATATTATATAATCAGGGCTTCAGAAACAGAATTCTCCCAGCCGGACATGCCACTTCGGGAGGGAGGGAGGGGGGAGGGGAGGGGGAGTGAAAATGCATGATGCAACTGTATTGTGGAAAACGCTCATTAGTAACTGCGGTTTCTAATAGGACAGGGGCTGTAAATATATATATATTGCAACATTCGTAATGAATCTATATATTTTTTATTATGACTTCTGCTAACATAATTATGTGATGTATTTGATTTTTGGTGGGTGGGCACAGTAGTTGGATTTCATTTATCACTTTTTGCTAAACACACCAAATTTAATGCAGGAAAACTAATATATGCAAAAATATGTGCAAATTAACTCCCGTGAATTGCAAAAGCCAACAGTGCCTGCAAGGCACACAGGAAGGCAGAGTCATCTGATATAAGTTTTATACTAAATTTGCATAATGGATGTAATTTTATTGGTTTTTTAAAATCTGGGCCAATCAAGCAATTTCAACCTTATTAACTAAATATGGCAATTTTTTCACAATGTAACTTCCAGTAAAATTAGTTTCAAAATATTAAGCATCATTATCTGTACAGTTGTGACACTAAGATGTATGTATGTATAATTACTGTATTCTGCAGCTGTAGTAGTAGAAACATCCTACAGCTGCAATCAGCCCTTCTTCGCTTGTGCCCACTGTGTCTTGTCCTCAGCCAAAATCCTTAGCTTCCTCAGGTCCATTCTTGACTTGAGTGTACCTAATCCTGCTTTCTTGCAGTCACCTCGTAGCACGCTTAGCAGATTTGTGCAATGACGCCCTCTCCTGGCTCTGTATTTGCTGGCTCCGAGTAGGACGAATTCCAAGGCTCTCTGTGATGGTGTGTCTTCTGGCATCCTTAGCACATGGCCAAACATGGACCATCTTTGCTGGGCAAATTTTATGGACAGCGGCGGCGTATTACACATCTTGTACAGTGCATCATTGGAAATTATGCTCTCTGGCCATCGGTGTCCAGTGATGGTGCATAGGTGTTTGCGGTGGCAGGCGTCAAGTTTGTCGCGAGCTACCTTTGGAGCTGCCCAGCTGTTACAGTTATACATCATCAAGGATACGCAGGTTGCATTGTATAAACGTAGACTTTTTACCAAGAGCATCTTTGATCTACGAATCCATAGCTTCCAGAAGGACTGGAAAGCTATGTTCCCCATGATGCAGCGTGCAGCAATGTCAGCAGTACTGCAAAGCAGTGAGCCCAGGATTTTACTTTTCCTCCATGGTTTGCCACCACGAAGTGGATCATCATTTTCTCTAGTTTCATGCTTTGTAGATAGGTATATGTGGATGAACTCTGTTTTGGATTCATTCATAAAGAGATTCTCAATTTTTAGTTTGCTTGCAGCTATTGGGAGAAGTTCATCAAGGGGTTTCTTTTCCTCATCTATAAAGTCCACATCGTCGGCATATTCCACCTCTAGCGGCATGCCCAGTATTGACACCGGGGGGGGGGGGGGGGTAGTCTTGTGGAGTTTTCCTGCACAGATTTCAATGCAGCAGCCAGGTAACAGGTGAAGAGCACAGGGGATATCTCCCTGTGGGGAGCCAATTGATGTCTCAAACTCTACATACTTCACTGACTCGACTCGTACTCTCAGCTTGGTGTCTGCAAGCAGTAGTCTCACTAGTCGTAGCTCATCTTCATTGCAACTAGCCTGGCGTAGTACATCTAGAATCTTTGAGTGTTTAATTGTGTCAAAGGCTCATGACATGTCAATGCCAATTTTGTGGAAATCCCAGTGTTTGGACATGACTACCAACACAAGCATGTGTTGAGCCCATACAATGTCTGCGCAGCGGTGTCCACGTTTGAAGCCACTTTTACATGCTCCGGTGAAGTCGTCGATCTTGTCTCGGATGCGGCATAGAGTAACATTGGATAAGATTTTCTGTATTCTGTTAAGGAGCACAATGGGCCACAGATTGGCTGGGGGTGGGGGCACATGGCTTCTTGGGCTTGGGTAGCACGATAAAGATGCCTTGGCCTACAGCGTCGATGGGAAGGTGGTGCATAAAAGCTGAATTGATTATGTGCGTGATAGGTTTTGAGACTTGCCACTTGCATATTTGAACAGTTCATTGCTCATGCCATCAGGTCCAGATGCATGCCAATCTTTCAGGGCTTTAAGTCCCTTCTCAACCTCTGCTGTATTAATTGGTGTTAGTAATGGCCTCAGGGGGTCTCCTGAGAATGGGTGCCAGGACTCATCATCGTGGTCAGTGAACTGTTCCTTCAACCATTCTCGAATTGCCTGATGGCTTTGCCCTGGTCAGTCCTGATAAAGTATCCTTCAGAGTTGTGTACAGTTAGCGGTGGTGTGTAGTTAGCAACTTTCAGGGCTCGGCTGCCTTTGACACTGAGATACAGTGATTAAAGTGATGCATTATTTAATGACACTACTAGTGCTCTGATGTTACTGCAAATAGATACATTTACCCTTTAACACTCATATCAGCCAAAAACGGCTTCTGGAGTGGTCTTGGGAAATGTCCATTTGCAGACCAAGAAAACTGGTGGTAAATTTAACAAAAAATACTATACTAGTATACTAGCTGCGAGTCGCAACCAAAATCCAAATCCAAAAAAGGATCTTTTCTCTGAGAAAATTTAAGTTTTCTTCAAATTCAAGCGCTAAAGAGTTAAGGGTCACAACACTAAGGCAAATTTTATTCAACAATAAAATCTGAAGAGATGTATTCTAGCACCTGAGGCATACTAATTAACCCTTACCACTCTGATGTCAAGAATCTATCTTTTATTGTGTCAATATCAAAGAAACTGGTGTACATATTTCAACAATTTTGATGGAAGATGTTGCTGTCTACGACAGCACCATCTCCTACCAAATTTTTTGAAAAATGAACACTAGTTAATCTTTCAATTTAATTTGAAAATTTCAAGTTTTGACACCAGAGTGGCTAAGGCTATATATCCAGCAAAAACTGTATAAAATTTTTTTTGAGAAGATAGATTTTGGTAAAATGTGATCCCAAACAAAGTGTTGACGTATTTACATATTGACATTCAACTAGAATTTAAACAGACATTCTATCTAAAGTCCTACTACAACAAAGATGAACAGGCTAATTAGTTGCGGCATAGACACTGACTGTTAAGAAATGTAAACAAGAATTCTGTGGAACTAAATATCTCATCTGTCTCCTGTTTGTCATAGTAACCTTTCCCTTTGATCTTGTGACCTCAATGTTGGCACGCTGTTTCCTAACATTATAGGTAACCATGTATTCAAGTTTACCTCCACTTGTATAAATCATCCTGAAATATAAATGTAAATGGTTTGCTAAATGGAAAAATTCAACGTTGAAAAAACAGAGGTCAAATGGCAATGTCAGAATGGCCTAGACATTTGACCTAATGACGTCACTATCATTGGGCTGCCTCACTCTGGTATGTGAAACCATGTGTCCAAGATTGGTTCTAGTAGGATTAAGCAATCTTAAAATATAGGCAAAGACAGAAATTTAACATTGGAAATACAGACATGATAGGCTGCGATGACCCTTGACGTTTGACCTAGCGATGTCACTATCAGTACAGAGCTGCCTTATTGTATAGGGAACCAGATGTGCCCAAGATTACATGTAGCCCTTGTAATATTAAGTAATTCTCAAATATAAATTGTAAATGATTTAGTAAATGCAAAAACTTACAGTTGAAAAAGCAGAGGTCGTATAACAAGGTCAGAATGATCTTAACGTTTGACCTGTGACCTCCGTCACCATAATCCTCTTGGTATAAGAACAATGTACCTGAGTTGTGTTCCATTAGGGTTAACCAATCCTGAAACACAACCTGATAGAATTTACTAAACCCAAAAACTTAACATTGAAAAATTACAAAGTTTTGTAGAGGTCCGAATGACCATGACCTTTGACTTGGTGACCTCCATCTCATGAATCTGCAACCTCATGCTGTAAGTAACAATGTACCCAAATTGTGTTTCATTAGGCTAAAGCAATCCTGAGAAATTTAAGCTGAGAAGATTGGCTAAAGGCAAGAAATTTACGCTAAAATATAATAAGTTTTGGAGAGGTCTCAGTGGCCTTGACCTTTGATGTTGTGATCTCAATGTCAGCATACCACTTCCTAACATTATAGGTAACTATGTATTCAAGCTTAGTTTCAATTATGATTAACTAATCCTGAAATTTAAGCTGAGAAGTTTTGACCTTAACCATTGACCTTGTGACCTCATTATCATCATGCTGCTTCCTAACAGCATACAGTCAGCCAACCATGTAGCCAGATTTAGTTGCAATAGGATTAGCCGATCTTGAAATATAAGGTGCACAAAGAAATTTTGCTAAACGCAGACTTACATTGTTGACGCCGCCGTCGTCGCCACCGTCAGAAAAGTCATACATATGTCTCGCTTTCTGTTTCGCAAGCGAGAAAGATTTGACAGCTAGGGCTATAGACACACTGACATATACGAGCTGTGAGTCGCAACCAAAATACAAATCCAGATGAACATATGGATGATGGACAATTAAGCCACTATAGAGGCATCAATCCATTTCTGGCTTAATAATGTCTGCCCATTTCCAGCCTTGTCTGCCTATTTCCAGCCTTGTCTGCCCATTTCCAGCTATGTCTGCCCATTTTTAGCCATAAAGCTCTGCCCACTTTGTAATGCACTTCTGGATTGATTTTACAACTTTGAACCTTGAGCATCCAGAATCTCAATTTCAAGGTAACTTAATACAGGTAGCCGTTGAATATTTTGAAACTGATGCTGCATGTCTATTTTGCTTTAAAATATTCAACACAATGTTTAGAAAATTGCAAATTCACCAAAGGCCCATAATTCATATGGTTACTGGTGATACTTTTCATCTTTTGTGTGGAACCTTCACTCATTCGATTGCGATGTCAGTTAACATTTTAGTGACATAGTTTTATTATCGTGTCAGATACTTGAATTACAGATTGGATCCCTCCATTTCCCAGTGCATACATCGACAATTAATTGGGGAAAACCCAGAAAAATCAACAACTCATGTCTAATTGACTCATCTGAAAAGCATAAATAACAATGCATTATTGAATCTAAAATTTACGGGGGACATATTTACGGAGCGTATACACACACACAGAGGATGCAAAAAGCAAATATGTGATGATTCAATTGATAAAATACCTAATTTTGTCCCAATAATACGATCAGATGCCCACACATTATATGTTGCATATTTGTGTCGTGTAGATATGATGAATCGTTGCTACGATATTGTGAACAAAAGATGGGGATACTTGCTATGGAGTTGATTCACATGTATCTAAATTTGAAGTTCAGAAATATGGTTAAATTATATTGACAAATTACCATTACAGGAATAATTTAAACAAGAGCCATCAGAAGACGGCATATTACCCCCCCCCCCCCCCACCCACTTCCCACGTTAATTGTAAAGGACAATATTTTAGAAAAACAAATCAATGAAAAATGCAACTCCTGCTAAAACCTAAATTCCTGTCTCTAATTGTAATGCAGTTTATGTATCAGCTTTAAGATATTTAAAGGGTGATAACTCTGTAATGAAAAATGTTTTGGCACGAAAAAAGCACATGCACAGCTGCACATGATACTGAGATTTTAAGTTAATCCATTGAGACCTCTAGGAGGAGTTCGTTGACAAGAAATGATTGTCAGCGATCGATGGACCGACAGACGGACGTACAAACATTTTGGACAGATGGATGGACGTACAGGTATACGGATAGCACATGCACACCTTCACGTGGTGATGATAACACTTACCAAGTTTCAAAAGAATCACAGTTAAACTGTAGGAGGAGTTGCGTTGACAAGAAATGATTGGCAATACAGTTTATGTATCAGCGTTAAGATATTTAATGGGAGATAACTCTACAGTTAATAATTTTGTGGCCGTGAAAAAAAGCAGATGCACATCTGCACATGATACTGATACTGTGTACACAATTTTAAGTTAATCCATTGAAAACTCTAGGAGTTACGTTGACAAGAAATGATTGTCAGAGATGGATAGACCGACAGATGGACGTACATACATTTTGGACAGACGGATGGACGTACAGGTATACGGATAGCACATGCACACCTTCACGTGGTAATGATAACACTTAGCAAGTTTCAAAAGAATCAGAGCTAAACTGTAGGAGGAGTTGCGTTGACAAGAAATGATTGGCAATGCAGTTTATGTATCAGCTTTAAGATATTTAAAGGGGGATAACTATGTAATGAATAATTATTTGGTCGCGAAAAAATCACAAGCACATCTGCACATGATACTGATGATGTGTACACAATTATAAGCTAATTCATTGAGACCTCTAGGAGTTGCGTTGACAAGACGGAGACAGACGGACGGACATGCTGATCGCTATCTCTCCCCCTCCCCCAACCCTTCCCGACCGGCCTAAGGAGTAGCAGTAGGCGTGATGGTGACAACAAAACAGATGGATGGACATGTCAACAGTGTAACAAACTATTTAGCAACGAGAAAGATTGTGTCTTGGAATGGCAGTATTGTGAACAAACAACACTTCTGTATCAAATGCTTGAAATACAAGATATAAGTGAATACGATGCTATGTCAAAGGCAGAATGTATGTAGTTCTGCCCACCATGTCGGATAAAAGTAGAAAAAAACATCATTGTGGAGAAACTTATTGAGAAGAGATGCGACTTGTACCTAAAAACATTTATGGCTTGCAAACGTTGAACTCGAGATGGATAAAAAATGTGATGTAGTGATGGTTAAAGATATAGTGACAGGACAATTAAAAGTTGTAGGTCCAGATAGAATCCAAAAAGCAGGGGTAGTAGTCCAGAATACAGATGCACAGAATGACCTAATGGATGAAACAGTACAAGAGACGAATGATAGACGTGCACGTGAAACAAATATAGTGATATTCAAAGCACCTGAGCCAAAGACAAAGCTAAAGGATGAGCGTAAGGAGGACTTAAAACTAAGTGATGAACTGTGTAACAACACGTGTAATATTAATTTGCCATTAGATGATGTAAAAACAATTCGCCTTGGTAAAAAGAGGGAAGATGACAAACCAAGACCATTGCTAGTCCAATTTCCAAATGAAGAATCAAAAAAAGATCTGTTCCGAAATTTGCCAAAGCTAAGATGAGCATCAGCGCCAATAAAGGACTTCAGCATTCAGCATGATCTAACGCAGAAAGAAAGACAGGAATTCAAGAAACTGGATGAGGAAGCAAGAGAGAAAGAGGCTAATGCACAGGGAAACTGGCTGTTCAGGGTCAGATACTCACCATGGGCGAGAAAAATAATAAGGATAAAACCAAAGGATTAGGCATCAGAGACGGACGTAAAAGTGTAAAGTGTAAATATGGTTCCAGCAAGTTACTCTTATTCATCATTGAATTGTATGTACACAAATGCGGACAGCTTCATTAATAAGTTTAATGAGTTCAAAATTTGTGTAAAGTTAAATAATTGTTTGATAATGGCCATAACTGAGGTGAAACCCAAGCACCACCGTTATATTTTAAACCCTGTAGAACTATCATTAGAGGACTATGACCCGTTTCATGAAAATATCCCAAATAACATAGGACGAGGCGTAATTCTGTACATCCATAAATCACTAATGGGAGTTCAGTACACACCAGCAACCTTAAGCTACTAGAATCAGTTTGGGTAGAAATTAAACTAAGTAGGACAGACAAACTATTAATTGGCTGCATCTACCGAAGCCCCTGTAGTAACTCAGAAAATAATGGACAGTTAAACGAAGTTATCCGACACGTTGCAGGCCAAGCCTATTCACACTTACTGATAGTCAGAGATTTCAACTATCCCTTGATTAATTGGGATGATTGGAGCATTAAAACCGATAGTACAGAAAGCGAGGAATTCAAATTTATAGAGTGTATTAGAGACACCTTTCTATTCCAGCAAGTGACAGAAGTAACTAGAGGAAGATTGAATAACATTCCTAATACTCTGGACTTAGTATTTACAAATGAAGAATGTATGGTGAATGAAACTGTATACGACAGCCCGCTTGGAAAAAGTGACCATTCAGTACTTCAGTTCGAATACAATTGTTACGTCAAGCTCAGTTGCTACAAGAAATTGAAACATTAATATGATAAAGGTGACTATGTAATGTTGAAAGCAGAACTTGAGAAGGTTGATTGGGATACGGTTTTTGGCTCATGTACCAATAGTAACGAAATGTGGATACATTTTAAAGCACTTATAATTGATCTACAGACCAGATACAGTCCAAACAAAAAGGTTACAGTTAATGGTAGGAGCAAAGGGAAATACCCACTGGACAAAGAATCTATCAAAAAAATAAAGAAGAAGCATGTTCTATGGAAAAGATTTTTGGAGACTAAAGATGTGAAGTATTACATTGAATATATTGCAAGACGAGGAACCAAATACGAAAGATAACTAGACAACTCCAGACACCCTTTGAAACCAACTTAGCTAAGGAGGCAAAGAAAAACCCCAAAGCAGTGTGGAAATACATGACATAGGTGTTTCTAACCTCGAGGTAGAGCCCGGAGATAGCAATTCACGTTTAACTACATCAGACAAGGAAAAAGCAGATGTATTAGGAACATTTTTCTGCAGTGTTTTTACCAATGAACCGGACGGGGAGATACCACAAATTACAGTGTCAACTTCAATGAGAGACTGATATTTTAGAAGTTACAGAAAATGCTGTCCAAAAGACATTAGAAAACCTGAATAGCTGCAAGTCCCCAAGACCTGATGGAATGCATCCGCGGTTCCTAAAAGAATTAGCAATACCCCTTAGTAGGCCATTATGTATCATATACAACTATAGTTTGAGGTCAAAAGAACTACCGGAAGAATGGAAACAAGGGAAAATCTCAGCAATTTTCAAAAAGGGAAGCTGCAAATTGGCAGTAAACTATAGACCTGTTAGCTTGACCAGTGTGGTGTGTAAATGTATGGAGCAGATTATTAGGGACTATGTAATAAACCCTATGGCGGATAACAAACTCCTTAAAGCACCAAACAGTTCGGATTTGTGAAAGGAAGATCAACGGTCTTACAACTCCTACACGTAATGGATTCGTGGACAGAAACCCTAGAAAAGAGTCGGTCGACACAGTATACTTAGATTTCATGACAGCCTTTGATACGGTCCCGCATAGAAGGCTAGTAGGCAAACTAGAGGCTTATGGTATAACGGACACAGTCCTTGGCTGGATCAAGGCATTTTTGACGGATAGAGTCCAACAAGTTTGTGTAAATGGAGTGAGCTCAGATTGGAAGAATGTGACGAGTGGCATACCACAAGGCAGCGTACTTCGGCCTGTTCTATTTGTGGTATACATAAACGATCTACCAGCAAGCTTAAAAGCAGAGGCATACTTGTTCGCGGACGATACCAAAGTTTCCAAATCAATAGCCAATCAAAAAGACTGTGAGGTTCTAGAGACAGACTTGAATATGCTAACTGCCTGGTCGGACATATGGTTATTACGTTTTAATCCAGATAAGTGCAAGCATATGAGAGTAGGAAGAGCACATGACTTCGACTATAAATACAGCTTAACAACAGATTGAATATCCCATGAGCTACAAAAATCAATAGATAAAGAAAAAGACAGAGGGGTTGTAATAGATTCAAAATTAGAATTCGGAAGGCACATAAATGAGAAAATCAATAAAGCTAACAGCATAATGGCAATCATCAAAAGATCCTTCAGTTTTCTGGACAACACAAACTTCAGCGTTCTGTACAAAGCCTTGGTAAGATAATGCCTGGACTATGCAGCGCCAATGTGGAACCCATATAGAATGAAATATATAGAAGCGATTGAATTTATGTCCAACGTTGTGCCACGCGCCAGTTACCAGGAATGAAGGAACTTTCTTATCCTGAACGGCTAAAGAAGCCCAAACTACCAACTCTGCCATACAGGAGAGTAAGAGGTGATATGATCGAGGTATTCAAGATCTTGCGAGGAAAATATGATGCGGAAATTTCAAATATACTGCAATTACATAAAGACTGTGTCGCCAGAGAGATCACCAGAGGACATAGGTGCAAACTATACCAGTAGAGAGCAAATTCAAATATCTGCAAGCACTCCTTCCCACTGTGCGTTGTTTCAGTATGGAATAATTTACCTGACAATGTCGTTGAAGCACCAACATTAGAGACATTTAAATCTAGGCTTGATAGGCACTGGAACAATAGTGAACTCCTATACGACAACTACAAGGCGACCATAACCGGAAACTGTAACGAATACAGTGCAGAAGATATTGAAGATCCGACCTTAGAGGCATGAAGCCTGCGGTCAGAAGACATCCTAAGTATACCAAAGTAAGTATAAATATTTTTAAAGATTTAACGTAAATGTAACTTTCAATAAAATAGTTTTCTTATTAATTCAGAAGGAAGTTAATGATACTTAAAAGTAAAATATGCCATGCATGAGGAAGTGACCTAATGAAATGATTGTGAGCCTGTCAAATGTGTGGCTTGATAGATCCAATCTGACATCACTTGATCAATAGCTATACTACCCTGCAGGCAACTGTTGTCAATAAAACAAGTATGGTTGCAAAACACAGGCATATTTAAAAAATATATTAATAATAAATGTGTGTTTTTATGTTTGGCTTCATTTGATGATTTAATAATACATGTAATAATATATTCGCAGCTTCAAGCTTTAGAATTTAATTTTTTTCCAGCAAGGACTCCCGACGTGAGCATATCATGTTGTTTGTTTTGAAAAGTTAAAGTGATATGGCACAGATATGACATTAGTTTAAAGAAAATTTCATTGAATAAATTAAAATCAGTAAAATTCATGCAAATCTTGATTAATTAACCCTTTAACAGTCATATCAGCCAAAAGTGGCTTCTGCAGTGGTCTTGAGAAATGTCCATTTGCAGATCAAGACTATTTTTGAAAATTTACCACTGGAATGACTGGCTCGATTCCAGTGGTAAATTTTAAACAAGAGGCCTGTATGATTGCTCACCTGCAATTATTGGCCACTGGCACAACCAAACAAAACGAGATGACCACAGGAAAAATGTACCAATCAAATTTCCGTGAAGAAGGTTTAGTCAAGTTTTAGTAAAATTGGCCCAGAGGTTAATAAGTTGTCTTTTTATGATTTTCTCAGAAATTTGCAGAAAATACCAGATGTCCACAAAAAAAGCTAAATTTGTACTGCTTTATGGCGGACATGTTGTTTTGACATATCTCCATGGAACAAACCCTAATGGCCTTTAGTCCCTAATCATATTTTCCAAATTTTGTCCCGACCCTTTTAGCGAGCGGTTCTGGAGAAGTCGTTTTTGCGAAAACTAGGTCGTCCAAGAAGGCCGCCAAACTATTTGGCCAATCAGGTTCCCTTGAACAAACTTGGTTCAGTTCTTACACGAACTGATATTTCATGAGTTTGAAATCAATCCCCCAAACGGTTTTGGAAATTTTTTAGACATTTATAAAAAATCTGCCAAAATCCAAGATGGCCGCCGGTCAAATTGGTCGATCGTCTTTGTTTGAACAAACATCTCTATGCCCTAAGAATGCTTCCTGCCAAATATACTTGAAATCGGTCCAGCGGTTCGCGAGACATTTTAAATTTCCCATTGCTTTAGTATAGGTGTTGGTGGGAAAACGATCCAAGATGGTCGACAAACCGTTTATCCGACAGATCCTCAGCGATAAATTTGATATCAGCATACACAAAAAACTATATAAAACCAATTTTGGCTTGAAAATCAATCAAATAAAAAATTCCAAAATGACAGCCAAAGGCGCTACATTTTGATTGGTCCAGGGTGGCCATGTTTTTTGACAGATCAACTTCCCTTGAACACACTTTAATGGTCCTTAGTCCCTAATCATATCTGCCAAATTTCTGCCGGATCCGTTCATCGATTGTGGAGAAGTTATTGTCGTGAAATCTATGTCATCCAAGATGGCCACCAAACTATTTGGCCACTCAAGATCCCTTAAACAAACTTGGTTCAGCTCTTTCCCTAGACATTTCATGAACTTTGAATTGATACCCCCAAGCGGTTTCGGAGATTTTTAAAGATATTTCTAAAAAATCGGCCAAAATCCAAGATGGCCACCGGCCAAATTGGCTTCATTTGAACAAACCTGAATCTACATGCCCTAAGAATGCTTCCTGCTATATATATTTGAAATCAGTCCAGTGATTCTTGAGAAGTTGTTTAAAGGAAAAGGAAGACGGATGGTCTCCTATGGCATAAGCTTACTTGGCCTTTCAGACCAGGTGAGCTAAGAAGACAAATGGACATTTTGTATAAGAAAATCGAAATTTATTTTGACAAATTCGAGAGTTAAAGGATTAAGACATTAATGGTTTAGCCTCCAAACAATGACTTTTGCAATGGACCTTTCCATTTTTAGCTATGCCCCGCCCATCACTAGCTAAACTCCACCCATTATAGGCAGCAACAGCACCCAGTCAATTTCACTAGTTTCAAAATATTCAATAGCTTACCTGTGTGAGTTACTTTGATACTGGCATTCTAGAAATTCAGTGTTCGATCGATCCCAACAGAGGGCAAAGCGTGGCTGGAGCTTAGCTAGAAATGGGTTGGGCATAGCTAAAAGTTTATTCATCCATTGAGTACTGGACCTTAAACATGGATGCACAAATTAATTCCTCCTACTTTCACAGAGACGCGGAGGGGTATAATAATTAAGTAATCAGATGCTGAAACAACAATGACCGTTACTAATTATAAGACAAAACATTGACATGTCTACAATCTAATTCTGTAATATCTCCTCGAGAACAATGACATGCGTGTATATATAAACTGCAGACACACTCGCAGACTATATATAATAAGCCATTAGTCTTGCACGCCCTAAGTAATTTATGCTGTACCATTTCTCTATGCCAAGATTCCTTCCTAACAGTCGGCTAATTTCTTTTGACTCGTCCGCTTTGTCTACCTCATTCTGTTATTAGTGGTGTGAATCGTTTGTATAAGTGCCGACGAAAAGAGCATGGGAACACACTGGTAAAGTATCATGTGAGTATACCGCCAAATATAATACAATAGTTAAGAATTTCCAGTAGATATGGATATAGATACATTCATTCAATGACGGTATTCACCCTTTAACCCGTTAACAATTAAATTTGTTTTTCATTCAAAATGTCCATTTGCAGACCAAGAGAACTGTTTTTGAAAATTGACCACTGGAATGTCTGGCTCGGTTATTGAGCCAGTCATTCCAGTGGTAAATTTTCAAAAATAATCTCTTGATCTGCAAATGGACATTTCTCAAGACCACTGCAGAAGACATTTTTGACCGATATGAATGTTAAAGGGTTAATGCTCCCGCCGCCCATAACCAACTTCTAAAGTGGTCTTAAGAAATGTCTATTTGCAGATGAAGAGAAGACTATTTTTTTTAATTTAGAACTTGAATGGCTGTCCCAATAAGCGATAAAAATGTAAATTATTTTAGCCAGTTTGACCGTTAACGTGTTACACAGTTAGACATATTTTATCTGCATACAGATATCGCTTAGAACATATCCGTGATTCTATAATGCAATGGTATTTTATAAATATTATTATAAGTTTCCGAACATCATGAAAACTATGCTTAAAGACTTTCAGCCAAATTATTTTAGAAGGATTCCGCCAGTTTTTCTTACAGATTCAAAATACTGCAATATACTAGTTATAAATTTGCGCCAACTATTATGAAAACAATCTGGGCAGAAGTCATTGCTGCCAAAGGCACCAAGAACTTTCAGTTAAACTGTTTAAAAAGAACCTGTCATTAGTGAGCACTTATTGTGTATAAGCTAAGGCCATCCTTAATAAATTGCTCATTTGGGGTAAACCCTACTGACCCTAAAAATCATACCTCCCCAACAATTTTAGATCACCATTTCACCAATTTGTTCTATTTTATCACACTAAAATGCAAATATTTTTTCACTTGAGCATGATAATCAGGCACTTGACGAAATGTGTGACTGCAAAACTCGATATCAAAAAAAGGAATTTTCCGTAACCTAGTAACCAATTCCAAAATATTGAGTAAATGTTACCTCAAACCAACAATATTTTAAGTATGGTCTAACTGCATATACCTATATTAACTGTCTTACTACTCAGTTTATGCAGACGATATATTCCAGGGGTTATCTGGAACTGCTAACTGTTTTGAAAACAATTTGACTGAAAGTTGTTGGTGACTAAGCCATCAACATCTTTCAGTCAAACTGTTTTCAAAATATTCAACAAACCAAACATTTTTGCTCATTGAAATTAGTATCTAGTGGCGTACAGCAGCGAGACCATTTAACGGTTAAGCTGACCAATACACCTTTCCCACAGTGACGTCATAATTTACGCCAGGATACCCCTAAATCAACGCTCTGTGCAAAACTGCAGGCTGGTAATATCGCCAACAACCAGCTGACCCGCATTGACTTACTATTGAACTAAATTACACCGCAATACACCTTTCCCACATTGACGTCATTACGCCGGGATTCCCTAAACCAACTCTCAGAGCAAATCTGCTGGCTGGTACCGCCGCCCACAAGCCGCTGACCTGTGTTGAGTTACTTTTGAACTAAAATACACCGCAATCTAAATCGTTCCTATGATAAACTAAAATCATTATATTATTTAAATCATATATCAATCGAAAGCGCACTCAATTTCCGAAACATTAATGCCTTTTTTTTTTTTAAAACGTTTTCTCTGAGTTATTTGTGTATATAAAACATACCATTAGATTCATTAAATCAAGTGGACAACAGGGGGAAAATAAAAAATTGCAAATAACTGTATTAAATTTTATAAGACTATAAAAACTAATACAGAAATGTATAGGAAATTGGCTTAGCTTTCCAATGATGTATGCCTTATGCACTGCCTAAAGTGCACTGTATCTGATTCCGATAGTAAAATAATGCTGTTTGCGCGTCGGCTAATGCGGTTACCAGCCGGAAGTGGTATGCGCGATGCATTCTGGGAAGGTATTTTCCCAAAATACGCTAATGTGGGAAAGGTCTATTTAAACCGTTCCTATGATAAACTATAACCACTATATTATTTAAGTCATACATCATCGGAAAGTGCATTCAATTGTCTAAACATTAATGCATTATCTTTTAGATTTTTCTCAAATTTTCACTGGGTTATTTGCATATATAAAATACACCATTATACCTAGATTCATTAAATCATGTGGACAATAGGGGCTATTTTAAAATCACAATCAACTGTATTAAATTTTATCTTAGCTTTCCAGTGATGTATGACTTCAATAATATTATGAAATTCATTCTTCATAGAAACTGCTTAAAATGCGTTGTATCGGATTCCAATAGTAAAGTAATGCTGTTTGCGTGTTGGCTATCGTCGTTACCAGCCAGAAGTGGTATGCACAATGCATTCTGGGAAGGTATTTTCCCGAAATATGTTAATGTGGGAAAGGTCTATTAGTATGCTTCTGTTCTGCTATTGATAAGTGACCACAAATTTGAAGGAAAAAATTTAATTTTTTTAAATTTACCACTGAAATGACTGGCTCAACAATCGAGCAAGTGTAGCTCGCCAGGTAGTGTCGGGCCATTCCGATGTCTCACGTCGACTCGCCGCGCCGCAAGTGCACGACGAGTGATGATGCTGGTTAGCATCCGGTCTCGGGGTGACGGACCTTGAACGACACTGCCCTGCGGGAAACAAAAACCGGCTCCTAAGGCCGGTGGAACTCAATCGTTCCGGTGGGGCCATGCGACCATTGTCGCGAACATTAAACACAACGGTCTCATCCCAAGAATTTGTGTCACCAGTATGCCTGTCCATAGCAATTTCGTGATCTATGGACTTACAAGATTTGATTTGGTGACCTAAAAATATACGTCTATACAATGCGTTTACCTAACTAATTGAAAATATGCTAGATAAAACTACAGTATGAGCATACGAAAATACAAGACATAGAAGCAGGTAGATGAATTTTTAAACATGGCGCTCCCGGAGGTACCACACAGACTCGTAGGTCCGCAGAGGTATCCCCGCAAGAGAGGCTCCCGTACACAAGACATAGCTATTTAACTTAATATAAGTTATTATACCTCTAAGCTGAAAGGAAGAAGACTATCTCAGACGAAAAGGTGAGGTGCCTCACGCGGGCACTACTCCTAGTGCTAGTTTGGGTAGGGGGGTATTATCCTGGCGTGGACCGTCGTCGCTGAATCCTTGCGAGAGGCAAGTGCCTCATGCGGGCCTCCGTCTCAGGAAGATGTCGCCACGGCTTAAAGCGGGAGAAGATTAGTAGGCAAAAATGGGCCCACTCTAATATTTCAAACAAAAATGCTGTAGAAAGAAGACCATACCTAGTGAGATTATGACTATAGGGGTGCGTACTGTTTTACGTGAAGACGGAACGGAAGATTCCCGATGGGTTCCTTCGTCACCGTCTTATGTGATTCCTAATATGCTGAGTTAAAAGTTGCCGCTTTATTTCTGCGGGCCTTCTGCTTTGCTTAATTCCTTTTAGTTGTTTTCAAAACAAGAATTAGTTTAGGCCGCAACTGGCCGATATCTACCTAGCTATTAGACATGGCTGTCATGGAGAACAGATGCCCGAGGACATCAATACCGTAGACAGCGCTCATACAGGTTACTTAGTGGGATTGCCGAACTGGGTGAGAATCCGGATATTCCGCTTCGCAACCACATGAAACATTACAAGACATGGTTTACATTTCACGAAAGCATTATTTGGCCATATCTCCTATCATTATGGTGGGGGTAAGAGAGACGAATGCACACCGTAAATGTCCTTCCCGTAAGGGCGTGGCAGATCTAAATATCATGCCCAGACATCTTAACAGAATTCGGTGAGAATACGTAGCTCGCCCGTCACCGGGTCCTATGGAACTAACTGTTTAACCTGCCATTATGTTTATATACAAGTTGCCAGTTTTGCACTGCGGTGCGGGAGGATTGTCAGTAAATAAAATAATAATTAATACATGTGTTTTCGCAGTGCTTTCCTACATTGGCTTAAAGTACTATCTACTAAGTATCCGAAGACACACGGGAGTGTATGTGATACCGCACCCTAGCCATCACCGCTCGGAAACCCCAATAGTTTCCCAGAGTCGGATCAGCCCATGGTGCGGATAGGGACATCCAAACAATTAAGAAGCCACAAAGCTAAGAGGAATATGAAGAGACAAAATCTTAGAGTTATGAGTCTTACCGGAGTGCGGGGCTACATTATCGCACTGCCGGAAGAGAAGAGTATATTACATAGTATGTAATGAAGAAAGTGTCTCTAATCATTTTTAACCTATCCTATTGAGCTGAATAGAAAAGGTTTAGTCGGTAGCATGCCGGGCTAAACAGAGTTATAGCACGGACAGCGACCTCAGTGAAAAATTGTTGGTGGCGGGAGAAAATGCTGTATATATAAATGTTGCTGTATAGTGTTTCCTACGTGCACTGCAGTCCTATATTTTCTATAACTTAAGCAAAACAAGTTAACGGATGGCCACTGGCCATATACATACATAATCTAACCAGAACAAACAATACGGTGTCAAACGATTAAGATATATATATTAATACAGGTTAACGAACCTACTATAGTGCGGTTAGCAACACATTGAAGAAAATGATAATAACTCTTAACAAATACAGAAATTATAACTATCGGTCCTAAGACCGTCACGGTTCCTTTTAGTCATCAGGACCGTTAGGACGGATACGAGATAATTAACAAAACCTATATAGAGAAATAATTAAACGGTGAAGTATAGTTACTTGAATACTTGATAGTCATTCCCAAGTTAGGCTACCGTGTCACTGAAGTTGACACGTTGATCCGTAGTCGACATGAAATGATGCGCTCTTCGGAAGCTGGAAAGTTCCCGCAGGTTGGTTCCCGCGAGCTGTTGTCCGCAAACAAGATTCCCGCAAGAACGTTCATGGTGGGAGTGCATTGCTTAGTACTGTAGGCCTAATAGAATGTCTAACGAGCAGTCAGCAAAAGATACGATAGTACTACGTGGTAAAGAAAGTTCCTGTACACCGATAGTACGGATGGAAGGTGCAAACAACCCATCATAAGCGGGGGTTGTCAGAGGCAAATGAAGATACAAAACAAAGCTTCACGGTGCTGGGTACGTCAACCAGCTCTGAAGACGCACCGGGCAGAGTTTACTTGCTGCGGTCGAAAGTTGAAAGAACCTACACGATTGGTGCGTCGTCGTTTGAAATACCACTTTTAGGCGTGGCCGGCAGATCCGGCGAGTCATCAAGCAAAGAACATCCTGCCTCTACATCTGTAGACTCACATATTCAGGCCGCAAAGGCCTCACCACAAGTTTGTGTTCCGAATGTAGATGTAGTATTCGTGAACGATTATCAAACGTTCCAAATTACCCCGTAAGTCAACAAAATTGCTTTTACTGCGGTGGTTGGAACACAACGGAAACTGAAGTCATATGCGTAATATCTGTCGATCGTAGCTAGTACAGGTCCAATCTGTTCGGCCCCTGGCCGAGGATGCTCTCGATCACTGGATCGCTTCTCCTTTTATACTCTCTGTGATGTCACAGGCACAGGTTTCATCCAATCATAGTTCGAGCAACAGCCAATCAGCACATCGCTAATAATAGCATCGTCGAACGTTCTAGAACATTCTAGAAGCATTACGTCCACGTGGTTATGACGTCACGGCAATATTTTGAAGATAATCAAGGAGAGTTTTTCCTGAATAACTCAGCCATTTCTCAACTGATTTTGAAATGGTTTACAGATTTGGAAAGCCCGTCGAATTCTGGTCTTGATTAATGCCAGATTTAATGGGAACAGACAATCAATAAGGATTACAGAGTACGAGCTCGGTACACTAAAAGCGCCATCCTATCTAGGTCACAATTACGCGCTCCATAGAAACAGCATCCCGGCGCGGGCATGCGCATAATGCGTTTTAATGAACTTAGTCATTTTTCGACATGCTCTCTCTCTCCCATAGGCCCATATATGCTTATACCTCTACCCAGAGGGGCGTGTTCAGGCAACGAATCCTAGACGGGCGGCGCGTACCCAGCTTAGCTGGTACGGCCGGTACCCGACCGGTCGATCCAAACTACACAAGTCATACTAATGGCCGAATCTGTTGAACAATAGGGCCAGAATTCAGTACGGTCTAAACCCGATTTAAACCTCCGGGTAACAAATCACAAATTAATTTCAAGGGTGGTATTATAGATAGGGCGATAACCCCCAATTTTATTAGTTGATAATAAAAGGGTGCGTGGTCTAAATACCGAAGCATGGACACCTTTCCGAAGTAGGAGCGGCTCTTTGATGCCACGCCCACTTAGAAGGAATGCCCATATTTTGGCATTTAGGCCACACCCCTTGCTGGGGGCGTGACCTAGCTCTCAACCGATCAAAAGTGGGGGCTTATAATCGGCCTATCTATACAACTAACCTTGCAATTACTTTGTGATTTGTTAATGAGGCTTAGGCTAAACCGGGTTTACACCTTCTTATTGAAT
The DNA here is from genome assembly GCA_034401795.1 of Chaetoderma sp. LZ-2023a. NCBI lineage: Eukaryota > Metazoa > Mollusca > Caudofoveata > Chaetodermatida > Chaetodermatidae > Chaetoderma > Chaetoderma sp. LZ-2023a. The sequence continues at coordinate 106,953,232 of CM067372.1, read as the reverse complement.
TCCAGCCTAGGTGTTTCGAATTAACATTTCCCGAAAATAAGCAAAAAAAATTATATACGTTATTTAACAGTAACAAAATTTAATAATATATACAAAACTGCCTTACAATGAATACAATATTTAATATGATATGAGTGAAGTTGTGTTTAACATGTAATCGTTTAATAACATGAGCATGATACCCTGTGCATGTTCACACTGTTGATATTAACCCTTTAACCGTGAAATTTGTTCCCAAAAAATTTCAATTTTTTCATACAAAATTGTGATTTTCAGACCAAGACTATTTTTGAAAATTTACCCCTGGAATAACCTGGCTCGATTACTGAGCCAGTCAGTCATTCCAGTGGTAAATTTAAAAAAATCGTCTTCTCTTGGTCTGCAAAAGATCTCTCAAGACCACACTAGTCGTTTTTGGCCGGCTTGAGAGTTAAAGGGTTAAACACACAATTCTTAGGCGCATATAATACCTGCCATTTCATAATCAGGCATTTATAAAGCGACAGATAAAGTAGATATTGGAATGTGTCATTTGCGGGTTTAGGTATCAATTATACAGTGAAGTGATTCTTCAATGCTGGCTGATAGAGTATACAAGTATGAATGAGTTCATGACACTTGAACTGCAAGTACATGAAAAGAATTTAAACCATTATACTGCTAAATATAAACATCAACCCTTACAACAGCTGGTCCACAGAAGATCACCAATTACTTTGGTTAAGTGCTACAGCTGGAAGGTGTTGCCTGGCAGTTAGTAGCAACTTTTAACTGCACCTTTATCAAGACAAAAACCATGCAGTGTAATGATATGAAATTGAACTATCTGATTCGATGGCCATTGAAATATGTCTAAGCTGTGAAAGGGTTAAACTTTAAAGGCGTGTTCATGCATTTAATGTGTATTCTCACTGGTATTTATTTCAATGTGTTCAGTTTCTTCAAGATTAGATCTAAAATATCAAATTTAAAAATTCACAATATGTTAAAAATTTATTCGTTTATATAATGGCTATGTGTCTGGTTGTAAATTAATATCTGGTTGATAAATACATTTATAATTTCAGAATAATACCTTTACAACAAAATTTCACAAGCGTCAAATTTTCTGATAAAAATATTATTCACCAGAAACAAATTATTTCTGAAGAGCTTATTATCTAGGTTACGTAAATTTGTAAGCGACATTATAACGATTGCGACCTCAGACATATTATAATTTACTGCAGAAACATAAATTACAAATATGACATGTAATTAGCATATTCAGGAATTCCTCTAACTATTGAGCCAGTCATTCCAGTGGCAAATTATCAAAAACAGTCTTCTCCCTAGTCTGAAAATGGACATTCATCCAGATTACCAGGTGTCCAGTTTTGGCTGGTTTGATTGTTAAAAGGTTAAATTAGGTACACCAATTGTTATGATTTTATCAGGTTTAAAAAATTATACGGACTTATTAAATCGCATAAAAGAAGATTGTTATTGAAATTTTCTAAAATATTGTTATTCGAAATAAACATCAGTGATCATATACCAATTAACCTTTTAACATTTATATCCGCCAAAAATGGCTTCTGCAGTGGTCTGGAGAAGTGTCCCCGTGCAAACGAAGAGAAGACATTTTTTGAAAATTTACAACTGGAATGGCTGGCTCGATAACCTTTAAATTTAAATTTTCATGAACAAATTCTAGGGTTAAATGTTTTAGAGAATTAAGTTAAGAATTAAGTTAAAAGTAAATTTTAAGTGTGTACGTACATGCGCATGCGCATGCGCATTAATGTGTCTGCATGTACACTTGCATGTGCGCATCTCAAAGACACACTTTATATAAATATACATTATCTACGACAAGAAAAAAGGAACTGACAATTTTATGAGACAATTAAGCCATCAATTAAACGTAATTTTCTTATTGATAAATGATTATCAATGGCTCAGTAAAGATGTCATTTTGAACAAAAGAAAAATGTAATTTAAAATCTGATGTGGAGCAGAAATTTATCAATAATTAGTACAGCAGCTAACAGAAGCTTAGGATATAGCCATGACTAACCACATACAATGTGTGTGGAACTGACCCTTCAACACTCAAATTTGTTCAAGGAAATTAAAATTTTTGCATCGAAGGTGTCAATTTGCAGACCAAAAGAATATTATTTTTTGAAAATTGGTCACTGGAATGACTGGCTTGATTATCGAGCCAGTATTTCCTTTGGTAAATTTCCAAAAATATTCTTCTCTTGACCTTTAGAACTGACATTCCTCAGGAACTGCGCAAAAGCTGTTTTTGTTCAGTTTGTGTATTAAAGGGTTAATAGAATGGCCATTGTGACATCCCCTCACTAGTAAATGCTGAAATGATTAGGAATGAACTGGGTTGTGTGGTAAGCAGTGAAAAGACTACTCTGAATAGTGACTATACCATGAAAAGAAATATTTATCAAAGGAAATGAATAGCAGGTATTTTGTCAATACTATAATTATCACCGATTTCTGTGCAGTCAGCCTGATAACCGCGACATGGACATGGAAACTTGCACATGTATACAGGCATTAATGGAGTACAAACATTAAACTTTTGTGACACAATTCTTGAATTCCAGACGATGATGCCATGTAAAAGCAAAATGATCTATATGGAAATACGCTTTAACTTAACTCTCTATATCAGATGCAATAATTGCCCTGAATTCTAACCGCTACCAGTCAAAGTATTTTGAAAATATTCATCAAATTTCCTGTAAGTACTTTGACATTAACCACTCTGATGTCAATATTTGCACTGTACATTTTATTTTATGTGTATTTTATACAAATTGCTGTACGTTTTTCAACAATTTTGGTGGACGATGTCGCTGTCTATGACATATTGCACAAAATTTGTTGAAAAAGTGAACACCAATTAATGTTGTAATTTAATTTGAATTTTTTTAGTTTTAACGTCAGAGTGGTAAGTGTTAAAATATTAAAGGCATTTCATTGCAGTATTTAAGAGGTTAACATAAAGTAACCACTTTCGCTAAGTTGACCAACTTGAAATATATATAAAGGATATTGAATATTTTGAAACCCGGGCTCTGTTTCACTGAAAAGGCGTTGCTGCCTAAAAACAACTTTCAGTCAAAATAATAAACTTTCAAAATATTCAGTACTGACAGCAGAATTTTCAAAATAGCAATAGAATCTTAATTGTATTCAGATATTGGCATGATATATTTAATCACGTTGCACATTATTGCTGGCATTTCATGAATACTAAGTAATGATACAAATTGCTGTACGTTTTTCAACAATTTTGGTGGACGATGTCGCTGTCTATGACATATTGCACAAAATTTGTTGAAAAAGTGAACACCAATTAATGTTGTAATTTAATTTGAATTTTTTTAGTTTTAACGTCAGAGTGGTAAGTGTTAAAATATTAAAGGCATTTCATTGCAGTATTTAAGAGGTTAACATAAAGTAACCACTTTCGCTAAGTTGACCAACTTGAAATATATATAAAGGATATTGAATATTTTGAAACCCGGGCTCTGTTTCACTGAAAAGGCGTTGCTGCCTAAAAACAACTTTCAGTCAAAATAATAAACTTTCAAAATATTCAGTACTGACAGCAGAATTTTCAAAATAGCAATAGAATCTTAATTGTATTCAGATATTGGCATGATATATTTAATCACGTTGCACATTATTGCTGGCATTTCATGAATACTAAGTAATGGTACCATTTTAAAATTGAGCAATTATTTTAATTTAAATTTTAGATATACAATTAAAGTATCGGTAGCTATATTTATACAGTTGCTAAGTGGACGCCGCCATTCATCATGTCACCAGGAAGTCTGTAGGCCATGTATTATGCAAACAGGCTTTAAACCCTTCTACAGATGAATTCCTCATATATCTAATTTTCAAGGTAATCACACAGGAAAACTGTTAAATATTTTGAAATTAATCCGACTGGAAGCCATTGCTGCCTTAGGCAGCAATGGCTTCCAGTCATAATAATTTCAAAATATTCAAGAGAATATGTTTTATATTGTAAAGAAGATACTTTTTCTGGGATTTGTCTGTGTACGGGTTAACGCGTACCACTCTGATGTCAATATTCTATCTCTTTCTGCATAAATAGTAAAGAAACTGGTGTACATTTTTCACCAACTTTGGTGGACGATGTTGCTGTCTTCGACAGCACCATCTTCCACCAAACTTGTTGAAAAATGTTCACCACTTCATCTTTTAAAAATTTAATTTGAAAATTTATAATTCTGAAATCAGAGTGATAAGGGTTAAGTAGTTCACTAATGCTATAGACGAATCAAAACAGTCCTGCGCCCCACAATTAGATTTACAGGTATATTTAGATTTATTCCCATTACTGTTATCAAATTAATTAAGGAGTATTGATATATATCAAGAAGACTGTCAGAAATACATGATATACCAGGGGAAAATATCAAATGTGGATGGATTAATCACTTTTTAATTTTCTGAAATGAATTTAATTAATCTGAATTATATACTTTACGAGTAGTAGCCAATAATTAATCAGACTTTTTGTGTTGAATTTCATGTTGTGATTCAGCCAAGAAGAGCTAAAATTTGGACACAAGTTCCCTAACAAGGTCCTGTTTACTAGTGTATCAATGGTATTCAGATTATAAATTAAACCTTTAACCCCTTTAACCCCAACTCATAAATTTATTCAAGAAAATTTCCATTTTCTCATTAAAAAATGTACATTTGCAGACCAAAAGAAGACTATTTTTGAAAATTTATCACTGGAATAGTTGTCTCGGTTATCGAGCCAGTCATTCAAGTGATACATTTTCAAAAATAGTTTTCTCTTGGTCTGCAAATGGACATTTCTCAAGACCACTGCAGAAGCCATTTTTGGCTGGTATGAGTGTTAAAGGGTTAAGATTTGGTGAAGAAAATATTTCCTTATTGAATGTCCATCTGCAGGCCACGAGAAAACTATTTCTTCATTTATCAACCCAATTATTCAAGTTAACTTTTAAAAATAATCTTCTCTTGGGCTGCAAATTGACATTTCTCAAGCCCACTGCAGAATGCATTTTTGGCCGCCTTGATTACTCTTTAACACCCATATGATAGCCAAAAACAACCTCTGTGATGGACTTGAAAACTATCAATTTACACACCAAGAGAAGACGATTTTAAATATTTAACATTGGAATAACTGCCTCAATAACCTGCAGCCACCTATTCCAGTGTTAAACTTTCCAAAATAGTCTTTTCTTGGTCTGCAAATGGACATTTTCTAAAAGAAAATTGAAACGATCTTAACAAATTTGATGATTTTAAGGGTTAAAGGATTAACAGCATGACTAGCTGATTTGATCATCATTGGAGTAGGAAAGTGCTATCTTGAGACATCTTGTGATTACATGATGTTTTATTGTGATATTAGATGAAATGAGTCAACTCAGATGATGAATGTATCATGCTTGAGTGAGAGAGCAGCTAGCTTAATGGATGAATTCAATCTGTCACTCAAGTATTGATGGCATAATCAATTATGTGACATATAGGTTGACATCACAATCATAATTGACAGACAATACTCTGTCATGAAGCTGGAGAAGGTTGTCAACTTGCACGAGTTATATGTCTTTCATGAATTTACTATTTAATAAATATTCTGTTGAATATTATGAAACTAATTTGACTGAGCGCTATGGCAGCAACAGCACCCAGTCAAATTAGTTTCAAAATATTTAACAGCTTACCCTTGAAAGTGGGGTTCTGGGAAGTTAGGGTTCAAAGCATATAAATTTATCCCAACACGCCCAAAGTACTGGTGGAGCTTACCTACATGTATAAATGGGCTTCGCTTAGCTAGAATTGGATTCATCCATTGAGTGTGATCTCATCTGCCATCTGTGACCTCAGCATTACGAGTTAATGATCAATACTGATATATTATTGTGCTATGTTATAGTGTACCCACTCCTGAATATTTTAGCCTTGTATAACAACAAATCACCAACCCGTTATACATACAAATAATATTAATATTTCCAACAGATGCCTACATAATATAGTGACAATTGAATCAATATGGATTGTTAATCAAATTATCACCTGAATAAATTAGAATAGCTATGTGACAGAGGGTGAGAGTGAAAGGGGGTGGGTCGACGGAACGAGAGAGTGAAGGAACGAGTTAGTTTAATTAGTCCTTGCAGTCTAAACTTAATTGTGGCATTCAAGAATATGTGCGTTCATTCATCTTACATGTACCTCAGCTAGCGCTAAATTGAGAAAAACATATTGAAAATGACTGGTGAATATATATTTTATGAATGGTACAATATTTTTTTTGTGCTAATCTTACAACTATCAGCATATTCCTTTAATGCTTGAATTTGTAAATGAAATCTTTTTACATTTTGTCGTAGATGTCCATTTTCAGGCCAAGAAGACTATTTTGGAGAATTTATCACTGGAATGAATAGGCTCGGCTATCGAGCCAGTCATTATGGTGGTAATGTTTCAAAATTAGTGTACTCTAATGTCCTGCAAATAAGATTTCTCATGACCACGCAAAAGGTGTTTATGGTGGGCTGGCAGGTTAAAAAGTTAAAAGAGGAATTAGTAAGTTAAATTACTACAAAGACACCTACAACATTCTACCTGAAAGTGAGCAAATTACCTGTGATATGCATGGCCTATAAATAATTCTTACAATTTGCAGACCAATACAGCTGTGTATTTACATTTTCATGTTCCGGTTACCTGTAAATTAGTCACTTAAAGTTGTGATAAATATGATAAACAAGATTAAATTTTCCCATTTGCCTGTAAGAAAGGGAGGGTATTGTGGTGTATAGAAAATGCTAATTCTTTGATCTATTGTCACATAAAGGTAAAAGGCTAAAATACCTATTAACACCTGACCAATTGAGGTAGTTTGTATTCAGACAAGGCCTGGCCAAGAAATACCCAGGTCAATTTCACCTAGCATTAATATGTTTTCTTCCCAGCAATACACACCTCGGGAATCCTTATAGGTTATCTGGTAAGATTTAATACAATCATATTCTCATAGAAAAACAACTTTATAATAATAATAATAATAATAATAATAATTATTATTATTATTATTATTAATGTCTATCAGACTTATATTAGCATAGTTCCTTCGTGTTAATCACTAGTACATGATTTTTAATGTTTTCAGATTTAATTTCATAAAATAACTATATCAACTTCATTTTAATATAATTATCGATCCATCAAACTGTTCCAGTGTCTTGCAAATTGAATAGCAACTTAAACGTCGAATATTTGCCTTAACTGATGACACGCTCGGTGGATAAATATATTTAAACATATTCAATATTTGATTTGGATATGCATGACAATAAGGTATCCTGACACATATGTTTGTATAAACACCAGTCATTTCTGAAAGACACATTTCAAAATTTTGCAGCATAATCATATTGCAGTTGTATTATCTCGACACTAATTTGACAGGAAGTTGTTCTTGCCTTAAGCTGCCAGCTTCAAGTGCAATTGATGTCAAAATAATCAACATAATATTTCAGAAATCATAAAATGTTTTTATCTGGTTTGTGGATGGAAAGAGTTAATAAGCCTTTTCATCCCGAATACCAGGAAGCGCAATCTGAATGGACTATGAAATAGGACACCTACTGTGTATATATATATGTCTTTGTGACTGTTTGTTCATAGGCACTGTCCTAGCTTTATGCTACTGACCCATACTCAGGTAATAATTTTTCAGAAAATATAGTTGTTGATATTTGACATTTAACCCTTTGAACTCTGAATTCTGAGATACTTAGTTTCATGGTAACTATTCAGGAAAGCAGTGTTCATTATTTTGAAACTAATTTAAGAGAATCCTTTAGCAACCATCATATAGGTGGTAACAATCTACCAGTCAAGTAAAGTCAAAATATCTAACAAAATATTTATAAAATTGTAAATGAGTTTTTGAATTTGGCCTGTCAGTTTCAAAGGGTTAATCCTTATCGAAACTCTTCTGTGAAATATGGTTAACTCTTTCATCGCTGAACTTCCCATATCTCAAGTTCAAGACAATAATACAGGAAAGCAGTTCAATATTTTGAAATTAATATGACTGGAAGCTGTTGCTGCCTTTAAGGCAGCAACAGCTTTCAGTCATATTAACTTCAAAATATTCTACAGAATATGCTATAGTATCGGAAAGAATGTCCTTTGTCAGGGATTTGTCAGTGAAAGTGTTAATATAAAGTTAGGTGTGAACCTTGAAGACGTGTTATTTAACACTGCTCTTCTTCTTCTTTTCGTTCGCTACTCGAGGTTTCTGTCAGGGTTACCTCACCCTTACCTCCTTTAGTCGGCTCTTACGACACGCAGAGGATACGGAAGGCGTATTCTAAGCCCCCCACCTACAGGGCATGATTTAACACTGCTCATCCAGCACGCTATATGTAGTCAACGGTTAATGTTGAATGTATTTTAAAAGTTAATTGTTGAAGACGGATTGATGGACAAATGGAAACAATCAGCACTTTACCAATTAATAGATCTATGTGGGCTTGCAGTAGAGTAGGAATGAATCATTTCATGGTGGCTGTGGTTGAGTAGGAGTGGGTTGGTCTGTGGGAGAGGAGAAACCCTGTAGTACAGCGAGAGAATTAATAAACCTAAGGTGAGCCTAGAGAGTTAGTAAATCAATCAACTTTTAATTAATAAAGTCATTAAAGGTTTTTTTATGCTGACTAATAAAATCTGATTTATAGGTCATAGTGGTATAGCCAGGAAAATACTGTCTCGCAACAACATTTTCCAAATTAACCCATCATATACTAAATGTCAGAGACAATATGTATTTATCCTGCTGATTAATTTGAAAATAGTTTGACTGAACTTAGACAGTAAAATGATTTTCAAAATATTCAGTAGGAATCATACTTAGGTCTTGAGAAGTACCTTTTGAAAAGTACCTTTTCAGGATATAATTTATGTTATTAAATGCATCTTGATGTACAAGCGACTAACCTTATACAAGTCAAGGCATTGGAACATTTACACTTGGCTAAAATATATATATATATATATATATAAAACACCAATTGTGTAAAAGGTTGATAAAGCATAGATGATCATAAATGCCGTATAAATTCATGATACAGACTACACATCTATAGTTTGTCAATAATCATTGTGACAAAACATCTGGTACACTGATATCTATATATATCCAAGCTTTGGGTCAGTATATTCAGTTCTTCTAGTACATAACTCAAGAATTGACAATATCCCTGTACTTTTAAAAATATTTTACACATGATAGTGATTGCGATTGGATTTAATACAGGTCAGAATACAATGCTGCATCAAGGTAGCGTATGTATAAAGAATACTTGTAATAATAAAGCCTCATCAAAGGAAATATCATGCTGTTATGTACAGATAGGTTTCACAATAGCAGGTGAGTTCAAATATAGATTTAATATTATTTTCTTTTTGTGAAATAACACCCTTTGAACCCAAAATAACAAATCCGTAAACTAATTAAATTACAGTTTAATAAATACTCTGTTGAATATTTTGGAAGTAATATGACTGGGAACTGTTTGAGTAAAGCAGTTCATTTTCAAAGTTAAACCAACTTTTTCCCATGCCATTTAACTTTGGATTTGGTGAATATTTTGAAAACAATTTCACTAAATAGCCACCAACAACTTTTAGTCAAATTGTTTTCAAAATATTCAACAGGTCTCGAGTCATTGTTCATTGACATTATTGTCTGGTGGCTTGCAGCAGCTACAGTTAATTTCAAAATATTCAACCGATTATCTCTTCAGTTATACAAACCTTTCTGTAACTTAATTTGTAAACACACTTGAAGTGGTCAGTGTAGACATTAAAGATACATAAAGTGGATTAAATTTAATCAGTTTAGTTGAGTTAACCGTTTAACACTCATATCACCCAAAAACGGCTACTGTCTTGGTCTTGATAAATGTCCATTTGCAGACCAGAGATGACTATTTGAAAATTTAGCACAGGAATGACTGGCTCGATAACCAAGCCAGTCATTCCAGTGGTAAATTTTCAAAAATAGTCTTCTTTTGATCTGCAAATGAACATTTTTTAGGAGATAATCGAAATATTCTTGAACAAATTTGAGCGCTAAAGAGTTAAGCAGCACTTCAGACAACTGTTCCTATCAGAGAATAGAGGTATAAGGGTGAGTGGGGGTGGAATTGCTAAGATAATGTGTAACATAGCAACACAAATATATCTGAATCCTGAGTCTAGTTGCCCTATATATTATCCAATATTAAACAATTTTAGAACGACAATTAGAAATGCCAAAAGCAGTTTTGCACACACCCACACCCATTTGCAGCCGTACACAGTTTCTTTATTTAGAAAATTCAGTATAACTTAAGATATAGTCTGGAAACGCAATGAAATTTCTGTAATTAGGTCACCAGATTTGTGACCTTTTGAAACCAAAATCAGTTCAGTGTTACCATCTGAAAAGATAACACAAATCCATACCATTCGCTTGACCTTTTGACCTCAACCTCAATGGACATCTTTGTATCCGACACAGGTATTGACCAAACTCTGTTTATACCAGTCATACCTATAAATCTCTATCTGAGCCATGGCTAAAAATAACCTGTTTGATATTTTGGAATTAATTTGAACAGGAATTGTTGCTGTCTTAATGACATATGGGTGGCCAGGTGGAACTCGCTGATTTATTGAGATCAGAAATAATTATTTGCTACAAATATACCATCTACACTAATTGATTGTCTAATTTACAGAAGTTACTAATATTAACAGCTCCTGCTCCTGTTATATTTCGGTATAATAATAGCCAGAGTTTATTGTTTATCATAAAGCAAAAAAGTCAATATTAAGAAATGTGAATGGTTGATATATTATCAATTTCCACCAAAATTGCCCTTAGACATGAGCTGCAAAGCTGCTGCCACCAAGTCGCATATATCACTGCATGGTGGAACAGCATAGTATTGGAGCTATACCAGGACCTTTATTTTAATTAACGTCTTTGCTTCAATACTCATAGAATCACCCACATTCAGCGCATTGCACCGCTCAGTTATACACTGGATAGGCTAAGCGAACCAGCAATAGAATAGTTCTGCGCAGTGATCAAACTTGATGTGGGAATTCAGAGACAGAGGAAAAAACTTGGCAATTGGCCTGGCAGTTTGTTTTCTGTTGTTGTTTAAATCTTTGCCTTTTCCCTCTGCTACGGAAGCACTTAGTTTGATTAAATTAATGTCGCTGGAAGGAAAATCGAGTAAAGCTCACAGATAAATGTAGTTTCTTCAGCAATTTAACGGAATAGCCCTTCAGGGAAAATACCCAATGGAAGGATTCGAAATACACATTAGGAAGAAGAGATCCAATTTATTTGATGAGTGACATAGGAACATAGTCAATTCAAATAAACAATGCTCAATTCCGATCCGCGCACAGACAATGGAGTATAATAAAATAAAGAAACACTGAAATACACCATATAGACAGGATGTAACAAACACCCAGGTAAGGTTACTGTAGACAGTACTTTGGTTTTAAACCATTTAATGATCAATTTTAATCAAGAAAATTTTAATATTTGCTCATTGAATGTCCATTTGCAAGCTAAGACAGGACTGATTTTGAAAATTTACAGCTGGAATGAGACTGGCTCGGCTATCGAGCCAGGCATTCTAGTGGTAAATTTTCAAAAATAGTCTTCCCTTGGTCGGCAAATGGGTGCCAAGACAACTGCCAGTTTTGTCTTCCTTGACCATTAATGAGCTAAGTATAACACATTAACTTATATAGTATAATAGGGTGGCAGTGGAGATATCAATGCCAAAGAAATATTGACATGTTATGGAATCTGAAACTTAAACGTGTACTTTGAAAATAAACTTGCTGATCGAAAATGTTAATTGCTCTTCTAGAAAATTGTATTCATCCAAGATCATTTATAATACCAGATTAGGAAAGAAATTCTTTATGTCGTAAGACATATTCTGTTGAATATTTTGAAACTAACTTAACTGGGAGATGTTGCGATGGCAGGAACATGGTCCAGTAAAATTTGTTTCAAAATATTCTAACAGCTTTTCTTTATAGTTGTCTTGAAATTGAGACACTGGGATTTCAAGGGATAATGGGTTAATCTGATGAAATATATGTTAAAGGATAACTAATCCCATCTCTTGATAGCTATTCAGGCGATCTAACACGCCGGTCATAAACTATCGAGGTAATTTTAAGCCTTTTATCACGCCGCTAAGGAAAGATATTCAGGATTTAGTAGTTAAATGGTGGTACATTTCTACACCCTATGATGGCTGTCATGATTTACTTTTAAACCAATCAGAAAAACCCTAGTGTGTCTGCCTCGGTATATACACTCAGTCATAGAGGCTCCAGCTATAGTTCGGCAAAGTGCTATAAAAGCAATTCTACAGGTAAGCTGTTGAATATTTTGAACCAATTTGATTGTAAGTTGTTGCTGCCATAGGCAGCAACAACTTCCAGTCAAATTAGTTTCAAAATATTCAATGGGATGAGCATTACATAATAAAGAATGTGATGCATTGGAGCTTACATGACATCACACACAATATCTTCAGGAGACAAAATGGTGTTGATCACTGTTCAACATTTACTCAATATTACAAAACAGATAATTGTGATACAGATCAGGGAATGTGACAGGATATGAATGATATGGAATCTATAAACCACATTCTATCGGTGCAATACAATATTTGAGATGAGATTAGCATCGCTTTAATGATGGTAGTGGATCAGAAGTAATGGCCATCTAGCTTTCAAATCAACTCTCTCAGGTTAGTGACCATCTTGAGCATTATAGCTCAATTAAATTTTATCAGATTGATCATTATTAAAATTCAGTTTCTCATGAATCACCTTGATGTCAATATTATGTTGGAGATCTCTGTGAGAACTGGCCTCCATGATTTAACAGTAAATTAACTTCTAATTATCAGTCAACCATGACACTGATCTATTGATCATGCCAATGCACCCAACATTGCCTTTCTGACTGTTTGCTTTCAATATCAACCTTTTAACACTCACATCAGCCAAAAAACATCTTCTGCAGTCATCTTGAGAAATGTCCATTAGCAGACAAAGACTATTTTTGAAAATTTACCACTGGAATGACAGGTTCGATAACCCAGCCAGTCATTCCAGTGGTAAATTTTCAAAAATAGTTTTCCCTTGGTCTGCAAATGGGCATTTTCTATGAGAAAATTAAAATTTTCTTGAACAATTTCGAGGGTTAAACTTAGGCAGCCATTAAAGGATTAGCTCTAAGTCCACCCCTCATTGTGAGTGACTAAAGATTATATGCTAGAATTACTCTGAAAACTACAACTCTATTCAGAAGGCGCAGATATCTTGTGATTTTTTTATATATAGATTTTCAGGTTTGAAAATTGAGTCACATTGGCCAGTATTTAACAGCATTCATGGGTTGGGCTGTTAGAGTTGCGTTTAATGGCTCTAGCTCCAGTGATTTTATTGTATCTGTAAACAGTTTTATGTTGACAGTGGGCATAGTATAGACCTCCTGAAAAATAACTTGTGGCAGATTCCATTTTAAGCATTTCTTTGATGTGTCAATTTTTGATTGAGTTATGAGGCCAATAGCTAATTTAATGGGAGCAGATTTTAGATATTAATTTCAGTTTTTATTGTATCGATCTTCTTCCATATATTAGTTTTCATCAACAGAATCATATTGCATGTACCTGTGATGCAAATTAAGTGTCAAACAAGACCCGCTGAATTTTTAAAAATACAACTTTAATTATAGAATACATTGTGTGTGTCGGGGTAAACCTCAAACAGGGGGTGGGGGGCGGGGTTGTGTATCAGAGTTTACCTCCCTCATGTAAATTTTGAAATTTCGTATTTATAAATATGGAATTTAATATTTAGACACTCAAAACGAGGAATGGCCATAATGCAGGCCAAGAGCATACTACTTTTGAAAGTTTGTTTTAAACATAGTTTATTAGTTGATCAAGTGAAATGCTAGAGAGCAAGAGGGGGGGGGGGGAGAAAAATGGAATCTGGGAACATTTTGAAATTTTACCTATGGCATGTCTCAGGCTCGATAATAAGTAAGCCAGTCAATTTCTCGTGGTAAACTTTCAAAAATCGTATTCGTTTGGTCTGAAAATGGAAATTCAATAAGCAAATATTTTTCTCGCTATATTTTATTTATTCTATGACAGCAACATTTTCCACCAAATTTGTTTAAAAATTAACACCGGTTCATAATTTAATTTTGACATCAGAGTGCTAAGAGTTAGAGGGTTAATGGTTATTATGCTTTAGAATTAACCATTTCAAAGACAAATCCCTGGAAGCGTAAATATTTGACGACATGGAGCATATTCTGTTGAATATCTTGAAATTAATATGAATGGAAGCCCATTGCTGCCTAAGGCAGCAATGGCTTCCAGTCAAATTAATTTCAAGATATTCACAGCTTTCCTGTTTGCTTGCACTGAGATTGACATACAGGGAATATATCGGTGAAAGAATTAATGCATATATTCCTTGGAATAAAATTGTAAACCAATACAAGAAGTTTAACATAATTATATTGGCATGGCGCAATGACAAAAGTACAAAATTGCTGACAATTTTCTATCCAATTTTCTACTGGTGTGAGAGATTTAACTCGATACAAAATCCATTACACGTGACTGATGGTTTTGAGCAAATTTAATTACATTATTATATTAGAAAATTGGGCCAATCAGACACAACTACATTACGGATGAATGAGGAAATTATCTGTGCGCCATTGTGCATGTTTGACGGATTATATGTAATGATAGGTGTGATTATCGATGACAGAGAAAATTATATCTAACAACCCACTGGGAGCTCAGCTAAGTGATGGCAAGGATCATTGCGTATTTGGCTTCATGACAGCAGACTGTTCAGCACAGAAATTGAACACTTAGAGGAGGTCCTTCAAACCAAAGCTATGTGTCATGTTGTAGATTTACTTAATACCTATACATTAATTTATAAAATAACAGAAAACTATTTATGTTAACCCTTTAACACTCAAGCTCGTCAAAATGGCGTACAGTGGACTTGACAAATGTCCCATTTGCAAACAAAAAAACTATTTTTTAAAACTTACCAACAGAATGGCTGCCTCAATAACGGAGCCGTGCAAGTCATTCCAGTGGTTTTTTTTTTTTAATTTCTCGGTGGTCTGCAAATGGACATTTTATATCAGAAAATTTGAAACAAATTTGAGGGGCTTAAGATTACTCCTGCCAAATGGCATTTGCTGCAATACATCATGCAATCATTACACATATAGTCTTAATGAGCTGATCATTGAGGAGGTCCAAAATTGACTGGTTTGATCCTGTAATGTTATATATTGCATAGCTAATTAATTGCAATGATATAAGCATGTCAAATTAACTGACTACACGGTACAACTTAAATTAATATTATACATTACATTAATTATTAATCATTATTAATTATTAACTAATATTAAAATCTGTTATTATAAATTCAGGACTGTAAATTTAAGTGCTTATCGTTTAGGATTAATAACTTTATGTAAATATAATCGTAAATAAACTGGCTCGTCAAAATTTGTATGCTCAATAATACAATTGCTTATTTAGCACTATATGTACAGATTAAAACTGTAAGACAATATATGTTAAAGCGGTATAATCCAGCGATAAAAGGTTTTGGAAGGCTAACTTTAATATTTCACTGTTCCTCCACCTCATATATAGGTTAGGTAATAGACTTGCACGATTACGCGATTAAATTGAAAATCACGATTATTCTTCAAATCGTTAATTTATATGATTAAAAATTAAATAATCGTGAATAATTTCTACTGCATAAACATTTCAAAACCTGCAGTTTAATTATCTTTAACGTGATCGCACACACACACATTGTCATTTTGCTCAGTGAATGTATGTCATTGTCCTATTTTTGAAAATGTATCACTGGAATGACAGGCTCGAGTATTGAGCCAGGCATTTCAGTGATGCATTTAAAAAAATTGTCTTCTCTAAATACCATTGCAGCTTTTGTCATTCATATATACCTTTGTTATTATGTCTCGGTAATTTGTACTCAAGCTGATTAATTTAGTAATCACGATTATTCTTAAATAATCGATCGTGATCACTCAAAGCAATAATCATGCACACCTAGGTTAGGTTGAATGGGATTTATATGATTATACCTGCACATGTTAGAATATAATACCTATAATCCTACTTTCGTGATAAGACAATTATTTCATCTATTTCTAGTGTCGATTTTGACAGATTTCCACACAAAGGCAGAGTGTCTTTAAACATGCTGTTTCAATAACATGTGACTTAAAATATATTATTAGTGCAACCCAGTCATCGGAAACCAGTTCCACTAAGCTCCTCAGCTGTTTGACATGATTGTATCAAAGTATCCAGATTGTAGCCATCTATCTGTCACACTGTCACCCCTGTGGACACATCTGACATGCATATCGAGCAAGCGGAGCGTAATGGCAGAATTACGTAACTCTATCCAAAATAATTTAGCAGTGCTGACACAATACTATGATGCTGAATATTTTGAAACTAATTTAACTTGAAATTACTGTTTCCCTAAACCTCTGAATACCATAATTAAGGAGCAACAGCGTCGCAGCAACAATTTCTAGTTTTAAGAATAATTACAGAAAATCAACAGCATATATTTTGGACATCTATTTACTTAAGAATTAATATGTTGAATCAGCTACTTTCTCAATGTTGAAATATAGGAGATCTTAATATATAGACATTTATTTTAAATTTGATATGAATAAAATAATTAATAGTTTTTTTGATTGGTTGCATGCTTGTTGTTGGCTTGGCTTGTGGGCCTGCGGATGGATGGATGGGCGGACGGTTGCCCTGATTGATTTTATATACATGTAGATATTGACCATGTGCATAATTAACCCTTGTGCTGCTGAATGAGCAGCTTAACGTAAGCATTTAACCCTTTCATCGATGAATTCTCCACACCTCATTTTCAACCCTAACCATACAGGAAAAATGTTGACTATTTTAAAATTAATTTGACTGTAAGCTGTTGACGGCTAAATTAAATTAGTTTTAAAATAGTCAACAGATTAAGTTTTATATTGTAAATAATATACTTTTTTATGGATTTGTCGGTGAAAGGGTTAATGTGCAAGATTGGTGAAAAAAGCTTTGGTAGAAAGTTAACTTAAATTACAAAAATTATTCCATAATACAAATAACACCAGGTCTCTGTGAATCATCCTCACAGACAATTCATGTCCGCCTTTTGTAACCAGGAAGCATAAATGATTCAATGGCTATAAGTATTACTCCACCCCTAACACACCTCTTTCTCTAGTAGAGGACATGGACAGTTATGGGAACAAAAGTTTACTAAACGCATAAATTAACAAGAATATAAACACCAACCCACCATCTATCAGATTTAATTAATTATCCACTGAATGTCAACCAGCTGGGGGTGTCCTGGGAGTAAGCACCACAAGCTCTAAATAGTTCATCATGATGCACAACAGGGGTAGTGGAGGATCATAAGATTTGATGATTGAGAACCACTTCTACACATGCACTTTTAACCCTTGTGTCAATGACCATATATCCCAGCACTGTCTGTTCTCCATACTAAGTCAATCTTTGCTCATTCTGAATTAAAGAGTTATTGCAATGGGCTATTAAACTGTTGAGAAAGCAGCAACTTCTATTAGCAACACCTCTTTCAAATATTTCCACCACCAGTGTATCTGCATGAGTGTAGGAACATACTGTGATCTAGGACGGCTGAAGTATGGGTGGGGCCAAAACCAAGGGGCACTATGGGGATACACTATGGGAGAGGAAAACCTGGGGAGGGGGGGGGGGGGGGCAGGCGCCATCGGGGCCCCTTGCCACACACACACACACCCCTCCCCATGTTCCTGCGCCTATGATCTAGTAGGTATATCATGTGTTCAAAAAAGTATAATTGTCTTCATCAGTATAAGAGTTAAACAGTATCCCAGGTGGCTGTATAAAGGTTATAACCCTGAGGTCAGAAATCTTATAGACAAAAGCCTGGTGTACATTTTGGAAACAATATTGCTGAACGCTGTTGCTGTCTTACACAGCAACACCGTACAGTAATATTGAATAGAAAACGATCATCAGTTTTCATCCAAACGGAAATAAAAAATATGAGTACAATTTCAGCATTCATGGGGTTAAACTATCCCAGGTGGCTTAAGTGGTCACACACTGTTTGGCCACAAGACCTGACAAGCCCATAACACCTCCCCTGAGTAGCCAGCTTTCAGATGTCCCACAGAGCTCAGCTAATTGCCACTTCTTTAATGTAACTGAGTAGAATAGTCCTGAAAAAGTATAAACCCTGACAAATATTTTGAGCAATTAGATCAACAGAATCATCCAAAATTCCATTTCTCAAGAGGTATCACTGTGCTTAGACAAGTCAGACCCAGGTTTGGGGGATCAGACAGTCTAACAAAACATTTTCCCTTTCATGTTTCCTAACAATTAAAATACCCTGATGGCAAATAGTACTCAATTGGGGGTGGTTATGCAAACTTGTGCAGTCTGTCTGAGGGCAATGCTTTTAGGTGGGACTCCTGAGCTGATTGGATAATGAGAAGGATTAGGGGGTGACTGTGTGCTAAGTCAGTAGTATTATTGAATGTACAGTGAGCTGGGACAGTCAGTCTGGAGAAGTTCTTTAGAGATCTCTAAGTTAATGTGGGTAGAGGTTTAGATAACCATCAAGCAGTAACTGTTTAATGTTGGAGGTATAGCTAACAATTAAATACCAATATATCATCTAACTCCTGTGGCATGGCCAACAACTGGTGGTAAGTAAGAATTTATTTCCTCAGCATATTATATTTACCCATTTCACCATACACTCTCAAAATGTAGGCTGAATAATATAAAATTATATATATATATAAAATATATATTAAATTTTGTTGGGTATCTTAGGACAAATTTGAGTGAACATTATTGCTCAGTCTTATGTTGTAACAGCTTTCAGTCAAATTATTTTCAACAACTCTCAGTAACATTATTGTTAATATTTTTGTATCAAATTATTCTCACCAGACTTCAGTCAAATCAGTCTCAAAATATTCAGGTTACGTTCACTACATGATGAAGTAACTATTATACCTACACATATATAAAATGAAATGTGTTACTGTTACTTTTCTTGTAACCCTCTAAGTGTTGAATTATCAGCCTAAAACTTGCTCTGCCATGTAAACAAAAACAGACTGAATAATTTTTAAGCAACATGCTTTCAAAATCGATTTCTTAATTACCGTGCTTACAAAATTCTAAGAGTCGACATTAATTCAAAGGATTCGAGGGATCCATATCTAGCTATGCCCCGCCCAATTCTAGCTATGCCCCGCCCATTTCTAGCTAGTCCACGCCCATTTCTAGCTATGCCCCTCCCATTTCTAGCTAACCTTCGTCCACACTTTGTCCATGTTCATGGGACCATTTGTAAACAGCACTGACCAATATACCAATTTGTTATCAGCGCTCGGCCAATATCCAAATTGGTTACTGGTGCACCTGTTTGTAAATTAAATGGTGCAGGCCATATGCAAATTGGTTATCGGTGCACCCATTTGTAAATGGCGCATTTCCCATATGTCAATATCATACGTGTGACAATAGGCAATACATCCATCTATTCATTAATTCAGTCTTGCAGATCCCTTCAGACATTCATTCAGTTGTTCAGACAAGTCTGCCCGTATGCATGCATGTGTTCATTCATGCAGGGCTTTGTTGCTTATTTATTTGTTCATCCATCCATCCATCTGTCCTTTCATTCACTTATTCCTTCAGTTGGTTAATCTATAATTTAACAACAGCAAGCGTGGGACAAGTGAATTGATTCAAGCCGCTGATTAATCCATTGTTTTGTGATTACATATATGTCTGTACTTTAAAGTGATTAACCTTTACCACTCTGGTGTCCAAATTTTTAATTTTCAAATTAAATTAAAAGATGAACTGGTGTTAATTTTTGAACAAATTTGGTGTGAGATGGTGCTGTCGTAGACAGCAACATCTTCCAGCAAAATTGTTGAAAAATGTACACCAGTTTCTTTGATATTAACACAGTAAAAGATAGATTATTAACATCAGAATGCTAAGGGTTAATGAGAAATTTAATAATGTAAGGATCAAATGAAATGACTAACATTGAATAGAATTCCGTATTGGACTCCATTCATAAACACTTTATAAATAATACTCAAATTTATGAAGGAAAACTTAAATCGTTTCGTACAAAATATCCATTTGCCAAGCGAGAGATTGTTTTTGAATACTCAACAGCGCTTATTATTTATACACATATTAAAACAGTACTTTGACCTTGACCAGTGATTAAGCAGGTAGGCCATGTCATAAAAAGATTCATTGAAGCTGCACTACCACCTTGTTTGATAGAGTGTTTCTATAATAAACTAATCTAGTGACTGAAAATTAATCAGTGATTTACGAAGGTAGGGGGAGAAATAACAATCAATTTACAAATATGTACATTTCCTATTGGCGCAAGTTTTATATTAACATAGACCGTGCGCCGTTTATAAACGGGCCCGCTGATAACAAATTTGCCAATTTGGTCCATGCGCCCTTTACAAACAGGCGTGTCAATAACAAATTGGCATATGGTTATTGACGCGTGTAACATTGACATCAATCGAACCATGAATTTCCAGATGCCAGTTAAATTAGTTTCATAATTTTCAACGCAATATTTACTGAATAGTAAATCCAAAGACATACAATTCGTACACTTGACGAACTATCCCAGCTTTGTGATGCAGTATTCTTTATCAATTATGACTGTGACGTCAGCCTACATGTGACGTAATTGATTATGATGTCATATTACTTGACTGGCTGATTGGATTCATCCATTAAGAATTAAGTGGGAGAAAAGAATTAAAATTCTCTAGGACACATTTTTTGGAAAAGAAGAGACAAGTCAAAATCAAATACAGCGTCTTTGTTGTTGTTATCAACCCAACAGTAAATTAATAAAAAGGTCATGTAGTAAAATGAAACACAAATTTAGAAGTTATAAATAATTAAACAGACAAACATTTTGAGTGAGAAAGTAAAAAAGTTAAAAACTAAAAATTTCAATAGTTTAATGTTTTAACTTTGATAGGTTGATGGCAGGTTTCTTAATGCATCCACTTCTTTTGAACAATGTTTTATACCGCATCAACGTAACATCAGCATTTAAGAATCTGATATTTCAGTGATGTTTAAATGATTATTAACTATTTACTGCTGCAAGCCAGCAAACAATAATTTCAGCGTGCAAAAGCGCTGGACATGCTGAATATTTTGAAAAGAATTTGACCGTTCGTGGCTTATTAGCAGGTCCAGAGTTAGACCCAATGGAAAATGTAGTCTGCAGCAATTCAGCAGGCAGACAGTTAAACAATTTTGTCAATATTCAATATAAATGGTGATAAGATCTGCAGAAATACCTGTCAATATCATACTTCAAAGAGCTGTCATTTGTTGACATAACCTAATACACCTGCATGAAAAACTCAAATTTGACTGACAGATAAAGCATGCATATATCGCCTGAAGTCATGCAATTGTGTGAGGAAAATTATAAAATCTGCCTAAATTAACCTTGTAATGGTCAAGATTGATTAAGAAAACCTAAATTCTCACTTAGTGTGTGTCCATTTGCAGCATAAGAGAAGACCATTTAAATACCTAGTCATTCCAGTGGAAAACCTTCAAAAATAGTCTTCTGTTGTCCTGCAAATAGACATTCTCAGGACCCATGTAGAAAGCGGTGTTGACATTTAAAGGGTGAATTAGTATCTTCTACACAACCTACCACAGGTCTGAGTTTTAGACCACAGGCCTAGTTATCACGCACAAACAGATTGGCGACAGTTAAATCATTATTTTCACACTAATGCTGTCAGAGGCAGTCAAATAAAGACTGGTGCCCATTTTGGATAGCAACAGCCTTCAAAAACTTTATTTTCAAAATACACACCAAATTAAATGTAACTTAGGAATCTGAACAATCAGTGGTCTAACTACCAGGAGCTCTCCAAGGCATCAATTGTAGTCTCCCCATGAAGTGTAGTCTCCTTATGAAGTGTAGTCTCCCCATGAAGTGTAGTCTCCTCATTAAGTGTTATTTACTGTGTAGTCTCCTCATGAAGTGTTCACTGCAGTCTCCTCATGAAGTGTAGTCTCCCCATGAAGTGTAGTCTCCCCATGAAGTGTTATTTACTGTGTAGTCGCCTCATGAAGTGTTCATTGTGTAGTCTCCTCATGAAGTGTTCACTGCAGTCTCCTCATGAAGTGTAGTCTCCCCATGAAGTGTAGTCTCCCCATGAAGTGTTATTTACTGTGTAGTCGCCTAATGAAGCTGTGTAGTCTCCTCATGAAGTGTAGTCTGCTCTACACATGAAGTGTAGTCTCCTCATGAAGTGTTAATTACTGTGTAGTCTCCTCATGAAGTGTTCCCTGTGTAGTCTCCTCATGAAGTGTTCATTGTGTAGTCTCCTCATAAAGTGTAGTTTCCTCATGAAGTGTAGTCTCCTCATGAAGTATAGTCTCCTCATGAAGTTTTCACTGTGTAGTCTCCTCATGAAGTGTTCATTGTGTAGCCTCCTCATGAAGTGTAATATTATGAGAATATAATAGACATGTCTGCCGGTGTGTGCATGTGTGAGCTTGGGCTTGTAAGTATGCGTGTGTTTATGCAAGCCTGTGTGTTTATGTGGTGTCGTTCATGTGGTGTCTGTAGACAATCCAATAATTTAACCTAATGGAGTGTTACCAAACTTGGGTGGGGTTGCCTTATACGGGGTCATGAATATTCTTTCGATTTTGGGGGAAATCTTAAATGTGGGACTGTCTAGATAATGGATAAAAATTCTCTGGAATGCTTGTTAAGATTAGGTGCATGGTACCTGCAGCAAAAAAACACCTGTCTTTAATACCCACCTCATACTTTATATTCTCAGGTCATTGTTCTAGAGAGTGCTGCGTGACCATGAAAATTGTAATGGCGATATGAAGTTAGACATAGTTCATAACAAAAATATATAAATTAACCCTTTAACCCACTCAAGCCAGTCAAAAACAGCACTAGTTTTGAGATTCGCGTCCATTTGCAGAACAGGCTTAGAGAACTAGATTGTGGGCCTAGATGTAATGAAACAAAGTAAATCTTAACATATATGATGACTTCATTACGTACAAATTAATTTTTTTAAAGTCTTTTGAAGAACAAAAATACAATAATTTGTGCGGAATGAAATCATCATATGTTAAGATTTATTTAGGATTTCGCTTCAACGCATTGAGGTACAAAAATTAAGCCTCTAAATATATACAATTTAAACAATTCTATTTTCACGCATTCTGGTATGAATGAGCACCTTTAAATTTTATGGTTAATCCCTTCATCACAGTCAAAGTATTACGCAAACTATACCCCGGGCCTTTTATTATGTCTTTAATTGAAACAAAAATTCAATGCATATTAAATATTCTTGGTTCACTTGTCAAAGGCTAAACAAAAATTGTTATTTTTTTAATAGAGTAGATAAGATTGAATGCTGACGGTGTAGAGACAGTTGGCATCACGTTCTGTTTGAAAATAACAATTTAGTTAAATACTTAAATATTAATAGATGTTTTAAAAGCTTGTCATAAAATAAAACGCTATAAAAAGGGATGAGTGATACGATGATGGCGACATGTAAGTGTCAGAATTATTTTGATAAAAGAAATTATATTCGAAGTGTCTCATGTGCAGGGCTAACGGGACATCTAAATGTTTGTGTTTTTCAAAAGTTAATTTGTCAATAATAATTTGTGTATTTGAAGGTGTTTTAGAAGCAATTTATATACATATATATGTATGGATAACATCAAATGGTTTCGTGAGAATTTTTAAAGTCCGCTTAGTAATTTAACTATGCAAATTAGATTAACCCTTTAATTGTCATACTGGCCAAAACCGGCCTCTGTTATGGTCTTCTGGAATGTCCATTTACAGGTTAAGAGAACACAAGTTTTGAAAATTTACCACTGGAATGACTGGCTCGATAACCGAGCCAGTCATTCCAGTGATACAATTTTTTCTTGTCCTGCAAATGGACATTAAATAAGCAAATATTTTGAAATCTTTGAGAAAATTTTACCATTAAAGGGTTAAGTTAGAGAGAAATTACAAATTAAAAGGATTGATGTTAATAGTTAATATATGATAAATACTGATTTCAAAGAAGTTTCACAACTAATTAATATCAAAACTATCAATTTGAGTTCAGTATGTATCATATGAAAATCGATAAAGCTCATTCAAAATGATATTTACAAGATTCTACTGGTAATTTTGATATAAATGGGAATTTCCTTGAGATTTTTTCTACTACTATAACGTGTAAATCTAAAGGTGTACATGTACAGCATGTTATTACCCTGAATAGATCTTTTTTGGCTACAGATCGGTCAAGAAAATATAAATATTTGCTTATTAAATGTCCATTTGCCGGACTTGAAGGGAAGAGTAATTTTGAAAATATTGGTAAATTTCCAATACTAGTTTTAACTTGGCATATAAATTGACATGCTTTCTTAAGACCACTACAGAGGCCGGTTTTGGCCGACTCTGGTAGACAGCAACATCGTCCACCAAAATTGTTGAGAGATGTACACCAGTTTCTTTGCTATTGACACAGTAAACGATAGAATATTGACATCAGAGTGGTACAGGTTAAATATTTGCTTATTGATTGTCCATTTGCGGGCCAAGAGAAGACAATCTTTTAAAGTATCTGTAAATTTTCTAAAATAGGCTCTTGGTTTGCAAATGGACATCTCTCAAGACCACTGCAGAGGCCAGCTTTGGCCGACAGTTGACCACTAAAAGGTTAATATATGCCAACCTTCCTGCATGTTCATGCAAATATATTCAGTTTCATACAGCATTTATTTCCCATGAGGATCAAGATACTATTTCTGTTTCATTAACTATAATTAATATTAACATCTACACATGCATAAACCATAGCTGCCATGTGCTTTAATTATGTAACAAATGCCTCACATTTAAGCCATTGTTCACAGTCTAGGCGCCATCTAGAGTAAATATACATGGCCATAAGCATTATATAACAAGCAACTGAATTCCAAACATTCCAGATCTCAAAAAGCTGCCAAGAAGAAGAATAGTATAATTTTGAAACTGGTGCTGTTGAAAAATCTTGCTGTCACTCATGGCAAAGGTTTCCAGCAACACCAGTTTCAGAACATCACTTATCATATTATGTGGGGGTGGGGTGGGGGAGGAGTATAAATGCAATAAGAATGAAGAAATCCAAGGGTTAAATATTTGCAATTGTGACATAATAATTAGATATCAGAATGGATGTTGTTAGAGAACCTTAATGCTTTAACCCTCAAATTTGGTAAAGCAAATGTATATTTTCTTAAAGAAAATATCCATTTGCATTCTGGATACGATTTGAATGACTGGCTTGGTTACCGAGTCACTGATTGAAGTGGTAAATGTTAAAAAATAGTTTTCTCTTGGTCTGCAAATGGACATTTGTCAAAACCACTACGGAAGCCATTTTTGTCCAGCTCGAGAGTTAAAAAGCTTAAGGGATAAGTATTGTTGAGGCAATGTTTTCCAAAGATAAAACCCTTATAGCAATTAATTTTATATCTTATTTACTGAATAAACAAATGGTTTATGTCTCCAATTGTGACATTGTAAAATCAAGGGAAAACATGCTTAATGGCTTTCCCATTAATTTAATTAATTTTGAAGCAATAAATTAAATTTTTTAGGACACCAATACATAATTCACAAACAATATTTCTTAAGACTAAGACCAAAGTTGGGACATCCTGGTTGATAGGAACACTCAACGGTGTCAAATCTGATCAGCTTTTTCCAGAGAAGCAGTTGTTCATAAGAAGACAGACAATGCAATATCCTGTTTTCCCTACGGGGCAAGACCAAAGAAATCTTATATAGTACATTTATATTGGCAAGACTACCACTACTTCAATGCACATCAATGTCAGTTATGTCACACACCATAATTAATATCAGAATCATTAATCATTGTCATGGTCTAAGAAAATTTCCATAGTGAATGTCACCTTACAGGCCAAAAGATAACTACTTTTTTAAAATTTCAAACAGGAATGAAAAGCTGTGTTATCGAGCCAGCCGTTCCATTGGCAAAAGGTCAAAAATAGCCTCTTAGCCTGCATACTATATTCCTCAACAACATTACAGTGCGTGCGTACGCACGTGTGTGTGCAATGCACGCATGTGTATGGGCGGTGATGGTGGGAGTTGGGGTGATGGGTGGGAGTTGGGGTGATGGGTGGGGGTGGGGGAGGGGATTCTGATAATAAATGGTACAATATGGACTAATGTGGATACAGTTGCCATCACTGGACCTAGTCTAGATTTAAATCTACCGGTAAATATTAACTTGTTTTCCCCAGAAGAATATCTTATAGACAAATGCTTATAGAAATACATATTTCATGCATGAGTCTGAGGAAGAGTGTAATGTTCTAGTCAGCTGTGTGTAGATAAATTAACAGACACCATGTACTTAACACCATAACGCTTACAACAACAAACTGGAGGTATTTCTCTCAGCATGTATATCTTCGGAATCATAGAGTGATCACTTAATATGTATAGTAAACACATATTTCTCCAATAGATGCAAAAGTAGATACTGACACTGACTGATTGAAGCGTGTATAAAGAAGCACCGCCACAAGTAAAGTAATGAGAGTCTCAGAGACAGAATATGGTGTGAAATTAGGTATTTTAACAGTTTAATGGTCATACTAGCCAAAACCGGCCTCTGTTATGGTCTTGTGGAATGTCCATTTATAGGCCAAGACAACACAATTTTTAAAAATTTACTACTGGAATGACTGGCTCGATAACCGAGCCAGTCACTCGTGGTAAATTTTCAAAAATTTGATTCAATTGGCCTGTAAATGGACATTCAATCGGCAGATGTTTAAATTTTCCTGACCAAATTTGACCAAGGGTTAAAACTTGATTTTTATAATCACAATCTATGAAGTTTTATCAAAATACGCCAACTACCTGTAACCTAAGTTATCAAACACAAACAATTTTTCTACATAGACAGACAGATATCATGAGTAGACTGGACAAATATAACTGAGAAGTGGACACATGCAAAATGGATAGCCGGAGGGTGGCTGATTATATCCCATCGAGGCATTAAAGAGTGATAATAACTACTACGGTATATGTATTCCATAAAAAAACAATCACACATATGCTTACCTAACCATTTCATTCTCAAATTCTAGCCTGTTAACCCTTTAATTGTCAAGCCAGCGAAACCAGATTTTGTGGTGGTGTTGAGAAATGTCGATTTGCAGGCCAAGAGAACACTATTGTTGAAATTGCACCACCGGAATTACTGACTCAGGAAATGAGCCTATAGTCATATGTAAGAAATTGAAAATTAAGTTTTTAAATCGTGGCTTGCAAATGGCGACTCATTGAACTTTCTTAACAAATATTTCCCATTACCCCCGCTTGTGTCAACTTAACCCATTCATGGTCAATTTTGACTAAAACGGCCTCTGCCAAGCGTCATCAGAAATGTCAATTTGCAGGCCAAGACAATTTTTGAAAATTTACCAATGGAATTACTGGCTCGATAAATGAGCCAGTCATTATAGGTGTAAATTGTCAAAAATAGTCTTCTCTTGGCCTGCAGATTGACATCGAGTACGTATATATTTCGATTTTCTTGACCATTAATTCTGATGTGGTCACGAGAAATGTCAGTTTCCAGGACAACAAAAAGCTATTTCTCTAAACTACGGTGGAAAATTTAGAAAATCATCCTCTTCTCCTGACTTGCGAATGGACATTCAAAAGGCAAAAATTTCAATTATTTTGAAATAGCATGCCTATTAAATGGCTAATTGATGCTATGAGGGTTTTGAGATGCAGTTGACACAAGATGGGTTAAAAGGTTAATATAATATTTCAAGGCAAACATACAGGAAAGGCAGCAACAACGTTTATTCAAATTAATTTAAAAATATTAACATCTTGTTCCTGATACATGGACTAGAGAAAGTTTTTAAATATTGTTGATATATAGAGTTAATGTGATCGATCACTCTTCCACACGCTCACCATCAGATTTCTATTAATCTAATGTGAATTATTGATGCTGGAAGTGGGATTGTGGGGAAAAAATCATGTAAATTAAATGTGTCCAATATACATACACGTTTTTATAAGAAATTGTAGGGGTCGAAATGGCTCCCTCCCATCATGTCAAGGATAATATAACCAGCCACCCCACCCATCCATTTTGCTAGCAGAATGTCCCCAGTCACCATCCTGGAATTGTTTTTATACTGGAGTATTGGTACAGCATCAAGATTATTTCCACTTGTAACGCGCTGTCGCTATATAGCTAATATTACTCATCACGAACTCCAGTTGGCACGGGAAAGCTAGAAAAGCAGAAGTCGAGTCCAAGATTAACAGACGACTGATCTCCGGCAATTCTGAAACTAATTTCAACCATCCCCTCTAAATTACCAATTCCTTTGAATCGGCAATCTATCACTTATGCGTGTGACTGTGGGACAAAAATTCTGGCAGAGAATTCAGTTGAACATGATGATACATACGAGATAATCTAGCTGATAGACACGCATGCTTATACATCTCATGAGAATATTTGCATGGCAGAAATCCTTCATGCTTTAGATCTATGTCTGGACATTCATGGCAGATATTATTATAATGGCATGTTGCCGGACTTTCTTACAAGAGATATGTCATAAGATCGGATTGACCTGACCATCTCAAACTAGTTACCTGATCAGATTTCGCAACTCGCAAACATCGTCTCCGAACGATTTTCTTGTATACACATTCAATACCAAATTTGGATTTGGATTATATTCAAACTTAATTATTTTTGTCTTCTTATTTGATTTACGGTTTAAACAAATGCAAGTTGCTTATGATCGTACTGTTTAACCCTTACAACTCTGATGTCAAAATTTAAAATTTTCAAAATAAATTAAAAGATGAACTGGTGTTCATTTTTCAAAAAATTTGGTGGAAGATGGTGCTGTCGTAGACAGAAACATCGTCCACCAAAATTGTTGAAAAATATACACCAGTTTCTTTGCTATTGCCAGAGTAAAAGATAGAATATTGACATCAGAGTGGTAAGAGTTAAGGCAAACACAGAATTTCAGTATATTCGAACAGAAAAATTCACGTGAGATTTTACTTCTCAGTTTCAAGTAATAAATAATATTTAATTATATTGACACCTACCACTCGCATGTACCATGGGCCCCGAGTAAGTCAGTCTTTATTAGGAAGACTACTGAATGACAATACTACAACAATTTTCAAAATAACCACTCACTGAGACTTTACTTGATTCCATGACAACAGAGGGATCCATTTCTAGCTATATTGACGCGGCCATTTCTAGACTCGATTTGAAACTTAGAAACCTGAATTTCCGGAGTGTGAACTTTAAGATAACTATATTATGTATATGGGTAAGATGTTTAATGTTTTGGAAATAATTTGACTGGGGGATGTTTCTCCCAGGGGGATGTTTCTCCCAAGAGAATGTTAATTAAATTATAAATTTATCAAAAACAAATAATTAGTACAATAGTGACAGAAGTTTCGATTTTCATGACAGAGCTACGCATTATTTTGATTGTGAATATAATCTTTAGCTAAGCTCCACCCACACCTCGTTCGTGTTGGGATCGATCGATCCCTGAACTCCCTGACTATCAATTTCCAGAAGACTATACAGGTAAGTTGTTGAACATTTTGAAGCTAATTTGACTTGGTGCTGTTGCTGCCATACTGTTGGTGCCTATGACCTACCGACGAATTCCCCATATGCCTATGGCAGCAACAGTGCCCAGTCAAATTAGTTTCAATATATTCAGCAGCATGTTTATTAAATAGTAGATATATAATTAGCACAACCATGCTTAGTCCATCACCAATTATGTGTCATGACAATCTTATCTACGTCATTCATGACGTCATTGATTATGAGTTCATCGTATGCATCATGTAGTTGATTATGATGTCATATGATGGATGGATAAACTGGAAAGTTCCATTGAATAGGACGTCAGATATTTGAGTGACATATCAGATCCTTCCAATGTGAACCTGTACTTTTGCACATCATCAGTATAAAGATTATTCTACTCAGTCTTTGCATTATGAGGTGTACATCCAGTGCTAAAAAGAACTGATTAAAACCCAATACATCATTTTATTTATCTGACAGGAAGCAGTCACGCCAAATTTGCTCATTGATTTTGTGATTAAAGGTGGCTTAATAAACATCCATTAAGGCTGTGATCTGGGAGCAAGAAAGTATGGCAAACTCTTGAAATATAGTGCCTAGCTGATTGGAATATCACATGGCTCATCACACAAAACAACAGATTCTTGGATCTATCTACGAAATGGTTAAGAATGTGCATTTCACAGAATTTTACTAATCAGCCATGAATTAGAATTTAAATTGTTGTTTTAAAAGAAAATTGACTCTACGTTTGATTTAATGGTATTTTTTAATTAACCATTTCAGTTCTGGCACATTATCAGATTTGCATTAATTGTCAAGTGTTGGGAATTGGTTCTATCTTTGTGATCGATGATTGGTTTTGTATACTAAACGATGATCAATTAATGATTGATCATAACTGGTTCTCATTTTTTAGCCATTTTGAATGCAGTAATTATAGCATGTTTAAAGATAACTACCCCTTTCAAACAAAGTCGCAGGTATGACAGATTTTAATAATTTAAGAAATAATCTGTTGAATATTTTGAAACTAATTTGACTGGAAGCTGTTGCTGCCTTAGGCAGCAACAGCTTTCAGTCAAATAATTTTCAAAATATTCAACATGTTATTGGTATGGTTGCTTTGAAATTAGCATACTATTTCAGTGCTGAAAGAATTAATGTCTTAGGCTAAGGAGTAATACTATATAGTTCTGACAATTAAATTTAAATTCTTTTCCAAAAAGTATTCGTTTTCTAGCTTGGCCAGTTAAAATATATTAATAAAGTCAATTTATAAACAACCAAAATCGATTTCTGAAATCATGATCGATCTGTTGGTTGACAATACAAACCAATCAATCATCGATCAAATCGATTAATCGGAACAACACTAATTGTCAAGCATCTTTGCAGCCACCTTACAATAATCAGGAATATAACTGAACCTGAACAAGAGGGCACCCACCACCCTGTTCGGGTTAATTACCTCATCACTGACAAATTTCCCATATCACATTTTAACAATACCCGATACAGGAAAACTGTTGAATATTTTGAAACTAGTTTGACTGGAAGCCATTGTTTCATTGTTGGCACCCATACTCAGACAGTGATCATTAGCCTAACATCAAAACACACTTTATAATATTGCTTTTTTACAAGAAATTGGTTGCGGGGACTTGCTATCTGGAGACCATTTCAGATGCTAGGAGATTTGTCCGAGTGTATCTGTAGCACCCATTATTCAGGAGTGCAGCCAGCAATCTGTCTCTCAATGATCTATCAAGCAAAGCTAGGATGGCAGGATTGTTCTCCCGGGCTATGTATGAGACAGCGATGTTAGCGCCAGAATCTAACTTGTACACGCAGGGACAGTATCTGATGTGCGCTTATCAGCTTTGGATACAGAATTGGGAATCACAGGAGTCATCACGCAATTATAGAATCAAGATCAGAATCAAGCATCTTTAGTGACACAAAATAGTTTTGGTTTATGTTGCTACTGTGGAATTTAAGAACCTTTAATAGTAAATCAGTTATTTATTTTTTACTATGTTAATTGTTTTTAAACTAGTTTGAATCTTTGCACAGATTCTTCTTTAAATGTACAATTGCGTAAATATAATTTAGACAATCAGATCAATGTTTCTTACTTTCTTTCAAATAATGGGTAATAGAATTTGGCAAAATATATTAATTATTAAAAGGTTCTACTGAATTTTCTACCACAGATCGTGTGATGTACAAAGAATAACAGAAACATGACCTATTTAAATGTATAATTTTGAGATAATTTTTACAAAACAATGAGAAATTGTTGAGGCCAGATCTTGTACGCTAATCAGGTTGATCACAATTGGTCAAGAGCATCTACATTTGTGCTGAAGAGATTGGAAGAGGCCCATTTGCAAGCCAAGAAGAGAATTTTTGAGAAGTAATAGCATTTACTACTGGAATGAATGACATCGAGGCAGTGGAGTGTGGTAAATTTTCTAAAATAGTCTCTTAGCCTGCAAATGGCCAGTCCACAAGACCGCTGCAGATCAAGCTGATAGCGGTCACCTTGGCCATTAAAGGGTTAATATGAGAGGACAATCGGATCAATTGTTTCTGATAAACAGCCATGGAGAGACAAACAAACAAATACAAATACTGAAAGGGCAGATAATGTCAACTGAGTTTCTGCCAAAATGAACCGAGTACTGTATATCTCTCTTTCAAACAAGTAACAATCAAATTTGCAAATTAAGATGCCAATATTTTGAAAATAATCTGTAATAAATGCTTATTCATGACCATCAATTATGATATATTCAAGGCAATCTTATATTATGTTAAGATTTGCCATATCTGCGCTACATGATGATTGAAAGGGTTAATCTACAATGGTAAATATGCATCTATCTGACAGGCAAACAGCACATAAAGTGGAAGCATGATTACATTTAAGGGGGTAACCCTTTATTTGTCAAGACTTAAATGTTCATGAAAATACAATATTCTCATAGAAAATGTTCATTTGCAGACCAAGAGAAGACTATTTTTTTTTGATTTGCCACTGGAATTCTTCTTCTTTTTTTCTTTCGCTGATCATACCGCCAGTCCTGTAAGTGACTATCGACATGATCATAACGCTTGCCTCTGGAATGACTGGGTCGGTTATCAAGCCAGTCATTCCAGTGTTAAATTTTCAAACATAGTCCTCTTTTAGTCTGCAAATGAACATTTTTCACAACCACTGCAATAATTGTTTTTGGGCCAGTTTGCGTATTGAATCGCTAAACCAGCTAAATGTATAATTATAAGACATTGCATAAGGTCAAATTCAATTTCCTCATTCAGCTGTTCTGCCTAGGAGATGGACATCTGGTTAGCAGGTCCTTCAAGCGTGACAATGCATTCATAAAGCCTGCCAATCATCTGTATTTATCCGACTGACTGGTTTTCATCTGTTAGATTTTCTCTGGATTAGTTGTTCAAAGAGGTGAAATGAATGCAACTTTCCCAATGAATACCCATCAAAGCAAGCATCTAATCTTCCTATTGAATGAGTTATAGTTGATCAGAGACTAATGTCACTAAATGTCACTGAGTTAGCTACCACTGATTGGCCTGTGTGGGCAGTGGTCATTTTCCACAGAAATCTATGCTCACTCACACAGATACTAGTGGGTATTGGAAATATTACACCGGCTGTCAATCATTAATGAAACTGATCAATAATGCTCATTCTATTCACTGTTATAAGAATTCATCTGTTGCAATAAATGTGAGAGGACATAGGAGTTCAGTGAGTTGGTAGGTGATCAATTGTTCTGGTCAGCTGTGGTCAGTGCCATTGAAAGATGTCGGAGTTATTAATTAATGCCTGACCAGCCTAAAAGTACCGCTACCTGAAAGATGATTTGGCAAGATACTGAATGAACAGGTCAATAACATTATTTTCTGCAATTTGGTAGCTGGAGATTTATAATAATGTTAGTTTAGGTAATTGTGCTGTTTTGGAGGGCTATGTTTGTATACATGGCTAAAATTGCTTCCATGAGATAGAAAGTTCTATATTATAAATGTTTAAACATTTAACCCTTTAATGGTTAAATTTGATCACAAATTTTTAATATTTGCCTACTGAATGTCAATTTGTAGTCCAAGAGACGATTATTTTACAAAATTTACAACTGGAATGACTGGCTCCCTTAACGAGCCAGTCACTCCAATGGTAAACCTTTCAAAAATAGTCTTCTCTTGGCCTGCAAATAGACATTCCTCAAGATCACTGCAAAGGACAGCCTCTCCACGAAATGGTTAATGGTCAAACCAGGCAAAAAAGGTTGGACTACAGTAATTTATGAGTATAATGACTATTTGCCGGCCAAGAAGATATTTTTGAAAATTTACCCCTGGACTGCCTGGCAGAATAAGCGAGCCATGCAGTTATCTCAGCGGTAAATATGAAAAAATTTTATTTTCTTGGTCCGCAAATTGACATTCAATATTTAGATTTTCTTAACCAATCTTGACCATGAAAGGGTTAATACTGTTTTAACACATGTCATCCTATATCACACAATAGCTAATATAAGTATTATACTATCCACAGACCCATTCTATTGAAAACAATTTGACTGAAAGTTATTGGTACTTGAGGCAGCAGTAACTTTCAGTAAAATAGTTTTCAAAATATTCCACATGGCCAAGTCATATTTAGCTGGAAGGAATAGGCTTAATATTAATTTAGTGGATATAATGCCTGGTCATGGTTCAGCGAATATGGTAAGAGATGAGATAAACTAGGCTTTTACTAGCCCGATGATTAGAATGGTGAAGATACAACAGTGAAAGCCTAGCCTCAGGTCAAAACAGGCGGGTGAATAGCATGACAATGGAAATTTAAATATTGTTCAAAGTCGGCTATGTATGTCTCTATTGCTTTTCTAACGCCAATCTGTTTTGATTTCAGGATTATCAGTCAGTGAGTTGACTGTTGGACTGCCTGCAGGTAACTAAGAGTCATATATACAGGTGGGATGGACATCAATAGTGAGCATTCATGTGAAGAGCATTGAATGTCAACATTGATGACAAGAGAAAGGGAGTGGCTTCTGGCGGATTAAGACAAATTATACCACCCTACAGATTAAACTGGAAGATACATTTTCTACAGACAACATGCTCTAAGGCTATTTCTGAACTACCCGGCCATATGCTGATCATAAGGTACACAATCAACTTGCTGAGTACTAGAACCTTCTGGAGACATGATAAGTGTACATAAGGTGTTGTGAGGAAATTTTAAATGTT
This sequence comes from Chaetoderma sp. LZ-2023a, assembly GCA_034401795.1. Taxonomy (NCBI): domain Eukaryota; kingdom Metazoa; phylum Mollusca; class Caudofoveata; order Chaetodermatida; family Chaetodermatidae; genus Chaetoderma; species Chaetoderma sp. LZ-2023a. The sequence continues at coordinate 106,917,870 of CM067372.1, read as the reverse complement.
GTGCTTAAAATTAAATTCAGATTTAAACTTAAAAGCACTTTCCACTTTCATGGTGCTGTGATTGGTACCATGTGACTCCAGAGATTATGGTTATAAGCGTTCACCAACAATGGCAGTTAGTTACTTATTTTATCTAGGTGTGCTCATTCCATCGCTTGTAACGATTGTGCTATTTGCTGTGTTCCTCTGGTGCCTGTGGAAGTATCGCGTTCGTAGACGGATTATGACCAAAATGTATGCCCCTCACGCCAAAGGATGGCCGACACCGAAGGAGAAGATTTCACCATATGAAAATGTGTATGATTTAAAGGACAATATGAGAGTGATGTTCGACTCCCGGACAACTAAGTTAGAAATTGGAGCACCGCTTGACAACACATTCCAAACAAGAGAGTTATCTGAACGGAGACAAGACAGCGGAATCTCAGACATATCTGACAATCATCAACATCAAAGGTCTCAAATGTGTACAGGTGTAAAGAGGCCTTATTCTCAAGCATCTACCGATTCTGATGATTCCGGTTTTCGTAGTTCGCGCTCCAATCACTTATTACATAAATATGAATCACGTGATCTAAGCCCATATCAAGACGTGCCTTTACTCCGAGGATTAAACAGCATTCCGCAGTCTGCAGATTCCGACAGAAGCACGCCATCATCGCTATATCGAGAAAACCCAGGATGTGAATACTTACAACAAACTAAGCAAAATTTTAACGTACACCTTACTTATCCTCAGCCATATTTTGGTGGACATATTTCACAATTACCGGAAACGGAACTTAACGCTATTCCATCTTGTAGTGGTTATCATCATAGTGCTAGTCAAAACTTCTATTCACAGCAGAATGTACGGACAGATTCTCCTGTTTCAAGCATATCATCGGATTTACGGATCGTGCCAAATGGATTATACAGCCCAAATGTGCATACAGTCACCACTGCCATGATACACTTGTCACCTGACAGAAATGATATGCCGATATACTCTGTGGTCTAGTGAATAAACCCTACTACACTGGTGAAAGTCAGAGCCAGAATTCTAATTTAAATGGATATTCATGAGTGCGTTCAAATACGTCAAACTGATCTTAATCGACCACCTTATAACATAGATTCCAAACAATTAGTTATGATAGATAGCGGGTCTCTTAATTCAAGTCTCTTGCTAAAAGGATATCCCCATATTTTGGAGACAAAAAGATTTGTTTCACTAGCCCTTTAAACCATACGAGTCTGATGTCAATATTATATATTCTACTGGGTTCATTGCAAAGAAACTGGTGTAAATGTTTCAACAATTTTGGTGAACGATGCTGCTGTCGACGACAACAACATCGTCCACCAAATCTGTTGAAAAATTAACACCATTTCATGTTTTAACTTAATTTGTGTTAAGGGTTAACATTCAAGTCGGCCAAAAATGGCTTCTACAGTAGACTTGAGAAATATCCATTTGCAGACCAAGACAAGACTAATTTAAAAAGTTTATCAGTGGAATGACTGGCTCAATATCTGAGCCTATCATTCCCATGAGAAATTTTCCAAAATAATCTCTTGGTCTGCAAATGGACATTTTCTATAACAAAATTAACTGTTGTCAGTGTCTTAAAGAATCACCATCCTTTGGTTCCAAAAGTCAGGTGGTCCCATGAGCAGGCTTTACTGTAAATGTTTAAAATTTTTTACTCTAACCTTCTTAGACCAAAAATTACAAATTCTTTATCATGGAAGGAATATTCTGATGGATATTTTGAAACTAATTTTAATGGGAGCTGTTTTTACTTATGACAGCAACAGGTTAGTCAAATTAGTTTCAAAATATTCAACAATCTTTCTGTTTTCAGATTAGACACCATGACTTAAAAACACCACTTATTCATAGATTTAATTTTATATTAGTTCAACTCTGAACAGATAACAAAATTTATTTTTACCAGAAACATGTGAAAAAAGTTATTGCATTTTGGTGACAGTACTTATACACATTACATTCTACCAAATGGTTGTGGCTGACTCATTCAAGGATTCTATATATGTTTGAATGGCTTAAATTGGCGCATTTTACATTTGAGACATGTGATACAATTGTGCATTCATGCGCACATAAGTGTGTGCCTGCATGTGAGCGTGAATGAATCTGTGTGCATACATGCATGAGTGTTTGTGCATGCATGCCTGAGCATGTTTATGTTTTACAAATAGAATGTATATATGAAATATGTTGTAGATGGAGCTTGTATGTTCTTAAATTATTTATTATTCATATTACCATTGTAATTACAAAGGTTTTTTATGAGATCAATTGAGCAATCACAATTATTATCAATGAAAGGATTATAGGCATCAACACAAAGCCTTAGACCGGATTACATGAATTCAATGCGTGTTAATTTTAATGGTAAAACGAGTTTTGATTTAATGGATGCATTCTGATTGACTATGTGCTTCAAACAATTAACATCAAAACAAATTGAAGCTGTCCTTTGTTTCGACCCATCAAATAAGACTTCAGATCTCAAGGTATTGCCAATGCGGTCAGATTCTGTCAAATTCGATGACCACATAAGGTAGCATTAAAGGCTTATTCTTATAATTTTAGAGGAGGTGGTGACGAGCATAGCTGTGAAACGTCAGACTACGGGATCATGTCTCCATTCGGCCAACTGACAATCGTTGGAAACATAGGCAATCTCCTTCACTCCTCGTCGCCTCTCCACCAGGAGTATAAATGGGTACCAGTGTAAAACTGGGGAAGTTACTGCAATAATAGACTGAAATAAAACCAGCCTAGAATGGCGTGAATGGGACCTGGAATCAGGGCCTCGATAGACGCCAATCAAACTGATAACGTCCTTATTCTTATAACCTAACTCTATAACATTCATATCAGCCAAAAACTAATTCTGTTGAATATTTTGAAATTAATTTGTCTGGAAGTTGTTGCTGCCTAATTAATTTCAAAATATTCAACAGTTTTCCTCTAGGAATGCCTTGAAAATGAGATATGGCTGAAAAAGTTAAAACATTACAAAGTTTCTTAAAGGTTCATATTGACAGCAAAATTACTGAAAACTAAATTGTTTAAATTATATACTTTTAGAGGCTTAAACTGTGAGCCTATATGTAATGAAACAAATTAAATCCTAACATATGATGATTTCATTCCATATAAATTAATATAATTTTTTAAGTTGTGAAATTGAAATAGAGGCACCGAGCCTCTATTTCAATTTCGCAACTTAAAATTATATTAATTTATATGGAATTAAATCATCATATGTTAAGATTTATTTCGTTTCATTACATATAGACACATAATTTAAGCCTATAAAAGAATACAATTTTAACAATTATATTTTCAGTAATTTTGCTGTGAATACATTTTAAACACCTACTGTTCATACTAAAACTGTGTGCCCACTACATTTGGGGATGGCCACTTTCCTACAATTATCCTATTGCTCTGAAATTTGCAAACATGTGAAAAGATGAAAAAATCTAATTGTCTTCTGGATATCAGAATTATTGATCAACTTACAGGATTATATTTTTAAACAAAAATACATTGGCAGTTCCTTCTTATTAAGAAATGGTTGCATATGGCTTTGATTTTACGAGCAGTGAGAAAGTAGAACCATTTTCTGAAATGAAGCAACTCAAAACAGATCAGTCATAAAACAGAATTCATCATAAGCTACTGATTACCAGTCTTTAGGACTCATTCCGATAATGAAAACTAGGAGTGTGACGTCACAGAGCAGTGACCTGTGCATGTGCACAATAACTAAGTACGCGATTACCATATTACGCCACACTATCAGATCGAATCCTGAAATTTTAATCAAAAAAGGTATGCAGTATTGTTATATGTCTGTTCTATCTTGAGTTATTCCGTTTCAGAAAATGATTTGTACTTTCTCAGTGATCAAAACATGGTCAGTATTTGCAATGATTTCCTAAAATGCTTAAGTATGGGAACTGTCTGTGTATTTCTGTTAAATATCTAGTCCAATAATGTATTGTTGATCAATGTTTAGATTTATTTCATCTTTTCTCATATGACCATTTAGATCAAAAGGAAGATATTAGGAAAGTCATCATGGACAAATGTAGTGGACAAGCGTTCTGGCATGGACAGTAGGACATGATTACTTGAAGTTATACGATGGTAGGTTATGAAAATATGGTGGTCATGCAACCACCTGTCTTAAATGCTTGCCTGCTGAATATCTGTAGCCTACAGCCACCAACAACTTTCAGTCAAATTGCTATAAAAATATTCAGCAGGTCCAGAATTATTGCCCATTGAAATTATTTTCTAGTGGCTTCAGCAACCAGACAATTAATGAATTATTTTGTGCCCTAATAGGCAGGTGGACTCTGTATCAAGGTCTGACTAAAATCCTAGATCCTGTCTAATTAATTTTACATCAGGCAACTACAGAGGTCTGTTTGTCAGACAATCCAGAGGTAAAAATTATTTTTAATACTCTCAAGGTTAAGCCTGTCAAAAATGTCTCCCGCAGTGGTTTTGAGAAATTTTTGGAAAATTGACCACTGGAATTGCCGGCCGAATTAAAGGTAAGTCAGGCATTTCAGTGGTAAGTTTTTCAAAAATAGTTTATATCTGGGTGTGCAAATGGACATAATTCTTTTAACCCTCAAATTTGGTTGAGAGAACAGAACGTAAACTTTCTTAAATGTCCATTTGCAGACCAGGAGAGATTATTTTTGAAACTTTACCACTGCAATGACCAGGTCGGTTATAATCAAGCCAGTCATACGTGGTGTAAGGCTAAGGACTGACCTCTTTCACTAACAAATGGATATTTCTTAAGACCACTGCAGAAGCACCTTTTGGCCAACTCGACCGTAAACCTCAAATTAAGCTTCAAATTTGTTAAAATTTTTTAAATTTTCTCATTGATAATGCTCATTTGCAGACCAAGATTATTTTTGAAAATTTACTGTTGGAATGGCTGGCTTGGTTACCGAGCCAATCATTCAAGTGGTAAATTTTTAAAAATAGCTTTCTCTTGGTCTACAAATGGACATTTCTCAAGACCACTACAGAAGCTGCTTTTGGTTGGCTTAAGCGGTAAAGGGTTAGAATACTGGTACAATGTATGATTAACAGTAGATTATCTGTGCTGCATCAGCATATTAGGCATGCTTATAATGTATTGCGTGACTGACTCAGCTTGCTTTGATAACAATTTCTGTCATACAGACTCAAATATGTTTGGAAATTCCAATGATTAAATGCTTTTAAAATACACTTACAATTGTTAGCGTCTTTATTATTTTATATCTCGCACAGTATTACATTGTTAGTTATGACGGTCAATCTATCTGTTTTTCTAACTGTCCCCGCTCATTTCTAGCCAATTATGCTCTGCCCACTATTCATGCAGGTTGGGATCGATTTGAAACCGTGAAACCTGAATTCCCAGGATCTCACTTTCAATGTAACTATACAGATAAGCTGTTGAATATTTTTTAAACCAATTTGACTGGGAGCTAACATAGATCCAGCTCTCATCAACACCATTCTCCTTGCGAACATGAGTTATTATTCTCAAGACTGGAGACTGAATATTATCCATTTATTTAGTCAAACTGTCCCTAAGCAACGTTACAGTAAATGTCATTACAGAGCCAGCGATTTCAGTGGTGAATTAAATAGTCTTCTATTGGCCTACAAATGGGCACACACTAAGAAAATAAAAGACCAGTTCTGGTCACATGTCCCTCGACCCGGGTGTTTTCATAGAAATCCAATTTTTAAATTAATTTTTAGTTTTTCACGAGGTGATATAACCTGGTGAGTATGGACATATTTTGTTTATAGGCAACATAGACTGAGGTGTTGTCATAATGAGTTGACACACCAAATTTGAAAAGAATCCATGAAAGGTAACTGAAGTTATCGAGCGGAACCCACATATTTAATTTTTTCTAAAAATCAAGGGGATAACTCTGGTGTGTCTGGACACATTTTCCCGATATGCAATCCCCACCGAAGTCTTGTCATAACGGGTTGACATTTCAAATTTGAAATGAATCCATTCAAGCTACCTGAAGTTATCGAGCGGAAACCACATTTTACAATTTTTTAAAAATCAAGGGGGATAACTCCGGTGTGTCTAGACACATTTTGCCGATATCCAATCCCCACCGAGGTCGTGTCATAAGGAGTTGACATTCCAAATTTGAAATGAATCCATTCAAGCTACCTGAAGTTATCGAATGGAAACTAAATGCGGACAGATGGACGGACGGGACCATCCTCGTCAACGATATTGATGGACTAAAAATCTGTATTTTCCTGACAAATCTTGCCCACTTAGTGTTACCTGTCGGCCTGCTGAATTCCTACATTCTGCATTTTCCATTGGGGGTTAGCTCTGAATCTGCTGAATATTTTGAAAACAATTTGACTGAAAGTTCTGAGTTTTTATAGTATTTTAATGTGTGCAGAACAAAAAGACTGTCTGTGAAAAAATGACTTGTTGCTGCTCTAGAGTACTTATGCCTCTGCCTTCATGTTGGTTGACATTTCCACAAGACATGGTTGATGAAGATATCGCCTCCATCATTGGATCAAGGACAGCTAGAGCATACATTTGCTGTGTGTATTCTTTAGCAAAAATAACGTGTTAACTTTTAGAGTACCCTTTTCTGTACTATTGACCTTTTTCTCTAATATGCCCGTCATTCTGTCACCAATTTTCAGAGAATGCTAAACGTGGTTATAAATGAAACATTTAGTCAACCCTTTAACACTCATATTGAGCCAAAAACCGATTCTGTAGTGGACTTGCGAAATATCCATTTGCCGACAAAAGAAGACTATTTTTGTAAATTTACCACTGTAATGACTGGCTCGATAACCGAGCCAGTCATTCCAGTGGAAAAATTTTAAAAGGTAGGAAATGGACATTTACTATGAGAAAAACTTCCCTGCGTTATAAAAGGGGAACTAAGTTGCATTAATAAATGTACGTAACCATAGTGAGTGAATCACACTATCACTATTCCAGGAATATCCCTTAATAATTCTCTAAATATGATTGATTTTAAATTATGAATTTAAAGATCAGAAAGAATGAAATGCTTGCTTGTCCATTGGGAGTGTTAAGCATAGGTTTGATTGGAGCAGTCGTGACGTTAACATACTGAAGCATTAATGAGACTGCATAGAATTCTCCTTTCACTCGACTTTATCTATCTGTGTATTAATATATTTTTATTCTGAAAAGAATCAATCCGTTCAAATCTGAAATATTAATATCTCAATTTTAACCCTTTACTTGACAAATTTATTCAAGAAAATCTAATTATTTGCTTATTTAATGTACATTTCCAGGCCAAGATGATTGTTGAAAATTTACCGCTGGAATGACTGGCTCGATTATCGAGCCAGTCATTCCAGTGGTAAATTTTCAAAAATAGTCTTCTCTTGGCTTGCAAAGGGTCATTTCTAGAGACAGCTGCAGTTGCCGGTTTTAGCTGGTTTGGCCATTAAAGGGTCAAAGCACAGATCATGTTGAATATTTTGGGACTAGTTTGACTGGAAACCGTTGCTCCCTAAGGAAAATATGAAAACTTCTTATCCATATATACCACACAGGACGTAATGAAATCTTGGCTAGATCTATAAATTGTGTCACAATTCTTCCTACAACAACTCATCCTGCGACATCCCAGTCAGTTAATCCTGCAACATCCCAGCCAATTAATCCTGCGACATCCCAGCCAATTAATCCTGCAACATCCCAGCCAATTAATCCTGCGACAGACAAGAGTGAGGGTATACTAGCGGGAGATGCAATCCTGGCAAATGAGATGAGGATTTGTCATGCCCAAGGCCAGTCAAAATTACTGAGCAGTACTGGCTGATGTCTAATGGCTGGAGGGTCCTGCCATATGAAACATTATAATCTCCACTTAAAGAAATTTGGAGATTTACTGGATTTCCTGACAGATTTATTGATTTTCTATGGCTTTTCTGAGTCCTATATAATTTGCTTCATCTTTGGTCCCACCCTCAACAATTACCACATCTCGACTCCGCTTGCTTTGAGGCACAATCTTGGTTGTAGAGATACACTATATCCATTAACTCAGATCTTTTGGCAATGAAAGATGCATACCCTGTTATTATGGTATATTTATCCAAAAATAATCAATTTAACTCTTTAATGGTCAAGATTTGTCAGGAAAATTGAAGTGAAATGTTCATTTGCAGGCTACTTTTTTTTGTAAGTAGACTATTTTTGAAAATTTACTACTCAGGAATGATTACAGTGGTAAAGTTTCACAAACCGTCTTCTCTTGGCCTACAATGGATGAATATTATCTGTTGCTCAAGTATATGATGTTAAAATCAATTACGTCACATGTAGAATGACATCACAATCATAATTGACAGAAATACTCTGTCATGAATCTGGAGGAGTCAGTCAAGTGTACAAATTGTATGTCTTTGATGGATTTGCTCCTTAATAAAAATTCTGTTGAATATATGGAAACTAATTAGGCTGGGCGACCCATGCAGTCAAATTAGTTTCAAAATCTTCAACAGCTTAACGGTACAGCTACCTTGAATTCAGGATTCTCAGAATTGAGGGTTCGATCGATCCCAACACTGGCTGAGCATTGGCGGAGCTTAGCTAGAAATAGGCGGGGCATATAGCTAGAAATGGATGCCGCTATTATGGACATATCTCAAGACTAACTGCAAAGGACAGTTTTAGTGATCAGGACCATTAACCCTGTAACACTCATGTCATTCAAAAACGCCTTCTACACTGGTCTTCAGAAATGTCCATTTGCAGACCAAAACCATTTTTGAAAATTTACCACTGAAATGACTGGCTCAATTACCGAGCCAGTCATTCCAGTGTTAAATTTTCAAAAATTGTCCTCTTGGCCTGCAATTTGACATTTTCTATGAGAAAATTTAAATTTTCTTGAAACAATTAAAGGGTTAAAGGCTTAATGGGCTAAAGCCTTTGAATCCAGCATAAAAACAAATGATCACGAAACGGATTTAATTATGATGTAACACGAAATGGCATTTAAACCTTTTCAGTGATCAATTATTTATCTCTCATTTTCAAAGCAACCATACAGCAAAACTGATGAATATTTTGAAATTAATTTCACTGGAAGCTGTTGCTGCCTAAGGCAGCAACAACTTCCACTTCCAGTCAAGTTAATCTAAAGATATTCAACAGATTAAGTTTTATACTGAAAAGAATTTATTTTTTCCGGGATTTGTCGGTGGAATGGTTAAGTATGTTAAAATTTGACTAAAAGCTGTTGCCTCTAAAGGTAACAAAAACTTTCAGTCAAAACATTACCAGTAAATAAACTAGTATGGCTTGGGACACTAAAAGATCTAAGGTTTTGACCCTTTCACCATTAAAATAACTCACAATTTCAAGGTCGGCATACAGGAAAATGGTGGAATACATTTTGAAAATAATTTAATTGGAAACGGCTTCTGCCTAAACCAGCAATAGTAAATTATATTCAAAATTTTCATCATGATATTTCTTACATGGTAGAGAATTTGTTTGCGCTACAGTGATGAATGGATGAATAGCGCAGGATGAAAGTCAAACTGTCAATCAGTAAAAGATGGATCACCATTAAACATTTAACCCTCGAATTTGTTCAAGAAAATTTCAATTTCTCATAGAAAATGTCTATTTACAGACCATGAGAAGACTAGTTTTGAAAATTTTACCGCTGGAATGACTGGCTCGGTTAACGAGCCAGTCATTCCAGGAGTAAATTTTCAAGAATAATCTTCTTGGTCTGAAAATTGACATTTTTCAAGACGACTCCAGAAACCCAGTTTTGGCTGATATGAGAGTCAAAGGGTTAATCAACATACTATTTCTTAGCTACAAATCCCTCATCAAACCCCACACTACTTCTCTAATAACATGGGCCCCTCTGGTTCCAGTGAGACACTCTTCCAAGACTAAGTGTCATGGTAGAAATTATCATTCACAGAACGATAGCTTGGTTGCTCAGTGATTTCACGGCCACTGAGCATGGAACAAGCAGACAGGATATATCTATGGTATCCCTGCATCCCATGGGAAATTATATTAATAAGCAATATCCACAGAGGACAGCATGATCTACCATCATGTTAAATACATTAGGTCCCTATACATGTAGCACTGAAGCGCTAAAGCCATGCCTGAATCACAGCTATTGTTAAGTTTGGTCACATTCCTAAATGTGCCTGGGTACTGAATTATGCATATAAATTACACCAATTGTGTTTCTTAAGTGAAGGCAGTTCAGAGCAACGCTAGTGCAGCATCTCAATGCAAGTTGTAGAGCTGTCAATCGCACTAACTTTTGTTATTCAATAGTGCGATCCAATCTGCCACTCAAGTCATAATCAAAGTACAGCAGATATTAGTTGATGTCATAATCAAAATGGTAATTACTCTGTAATTAAAATCGAAAAACTAGGTCTTTGGTGAATTTAGAATTTAATAAACATTCTGTTGAATATTTCGCAGCAACTGCCCCCAGTCAAATAAGTATCAAAATATTTAACAGTATTGTTACAGTGAAATGGGGATTCTGGGAATTTAGGGTTCAAAATGCATAAATCGATTAAAACACGCACAAAAGGTGGACATAGCTAAGCTAGAACTGGGTTGGGCATATCTAGAAATGGGATGGACATAGCTAGAAATGGATCTGTTTTGATATCACATTGAGATATCACAATTAAGTGGCCACTTGACAGGGTTTTGCTGCAGATAAAGAGACAAAACATGGACCGCTGTAAATTAATTTGAATAATATTTTCAAGAGTAGTAGACAATATAGCTTACAATAAAATAGGGAATTTCCAAATTTGCAACTCAGTTCCCGGATCCATCCAGCTAAGACCCACCAATTTCTAGCCAATCTCTGACCACTTTGTATTCGTGTTTGAATTGGTTCAGGTAAGCCGTTGAATAATTTGAAAATAATTTGACCGTGAGCTATTGCTGCCATAGCAAAAGAATGTTTATTAAATTGTAAATTCACCAAAGACATACACATTTTCGCGAGATGCTTTATGACATTTGTGATGAAGCTATGTCATTTTGATTGTGATGTCAGCTAAAATTCATTTGGAACCCAAGAGGACAATTTTTTCATAATTCACTACTGAAATGACTTGCTCAGTTATTCACGCCAGCAATTCCAGTGGTGTTACTTTTCAGAATTAATACCAAAGCCACTGTTGTAGGTGTTTTTGGTTGTGTTGACGATAAAAGAGTTAAAGTCACCATACACGTGAGCTGTTGAATAAGTTGAAACTAATATCGCTGGAAACTGTTAACCCTTTAAGCCTCAAATTTGTTCAAACAAATTTTAATTTTCTCATAAAACGTCCACCTGTAGACCACGAGAAGACTATTTTAAAAAATTTAACACTGGAATGACTGGCTCGGTTATCGAGCCAGTCATTCTAGTGGTAAATTTTCAAAAACAGTCTTCTTATGGTCTGCAAATGGACATTTCTCAAGACAACTGCAGAAGACATTTTTTAATCTTGAGGGTTAAAGTGTTAATCATGCATATATACCTACATGTACTGTTAAGATCTTGACATGACAAGTCCATCAGCTGACCTGTGCACGGTGACTTTTTGATGCTCTCTCAAATATGGCTGTAGGATAATTGTGCAGAAACATGTGATCTGTGATGATCAATAAGTACATCTAAGTATCAGTTACCAATCTGTGATCTGAAATATTGGAAACTGGCGAGTATGAGATCACTGATGTAGCGCAGATCACATTACCTGATCAATAGGCATTGCGCATGCTCGTTTTCTGCATCACTCCCAGAGTCTTAATCAATTTAACAATTTAACCCAATCACACCACTGGTAAATTTTCTAAAATATCGACGCCAAACGGGCATTTTTTATATCCACTGTAGAAACCATTTCTGGCTAAGCTCAACCAAGTAAAAGACCAAATGGATGATTTTACTGATATATTAATTCACCCTTTCAGAGTATCCATCCATCATCTGACGTCATATGACGTCATAATTCAGCTAAGCGCAATGTTCGTACTGGTCATGGAAGGTCATGGAATTTGACAATTTAAATTCCAGGCCTGGAAAGTCCTGGAAAATCAGCATTTTTTTATCATAGGTCATGGAAAATGGTAATCATAAAAAATAAGAGTAATCTGTTGGCATAAATTTCCGCCATCACCTCTATGCTATAAAAATTACAGCAATCAATACAACGCTTTGGCTTGGTTGTTGCAAAACAAAATATTCAAGACATTTTGCAGTATAAAGCAGATCGTAATTTATGTATAGCTACGTCATATATACAAATCTCCTAGATATTAATTCTTGGAGGTCATGGAATTTGTTAATTTTTGTTATGAAAAGTCACGGAAAAGTCATGGAATTTAAAACACAGAGAGGTGTACAGATCTTTAAACTTCGTGTAGGATGATGTCATAATAATTACGTCATAAATGATTCTATTTGGCCCGTCTAACTCTTAATAGTCTGACACATTGGACGAATTGTATGTCTCTACTATTTACTAAACATGCTGTTGAATATTTTGAAACTAATTTGACTGGACGCTGTTGCTGCCATAGGCAGCAGCGTCCAGTCAAATTAGTTCCAAAATATTCAATAGCTTAGCTGTATAGTTTTCTGGAAATTGAGTCAGGGAGTTCAGAGATCGATCGATCCCAACACGAGCGAGGTGTGGGTGGAGCTTAGCTAGAGATGGGCAGGGCATGGCTAGAGATGGAAATGTCCATTCTCTTATTGCCCATCAATACAACCTGTACTTACATCATACATGGAAACACAACAAGGTTCTATAGTATTTGGGTTTTTTGTTGTTGAAAACATGCTATAAATGATTGAGGTTAACTAAGGTAGTAAACATATCTAATAAGATATTTGCTCATTTTCTCCAAATGAAAAACCCATAGACTCACTATAGAATTACATATTTCCAGTGCCTATGCAATATGACTTCGACCACAATAGCTTTGATTTTGTTGGGTAAGTGTCTGTTTTTGTGAAGTTAATTTAATGGTTTCCTGGTCAAGCCGGCCAAAACCGGCCTCTGCAGTGGCCTTGAGAAATGTCAATTTACAGGCCAAGAGAAACCGTTTTTTACATTTTCTGCTGGCATGCCTGAATCGATAACCGAGCCAGTCATTCCATTTGTAAATTCTCAAAACTAGTCTACTCCTGGCGTGCAATTGGACATTCAATAAGCATTTGATTATCTTGACTGATTTTTGTCAGTAACGATTCATCAAATACTAAATCATAATATCATCATACTATAGCTACCATAAAACATATATACTAAAATTGCTTTCTCTAAATGGGATTTTTGAGCACCCACTTATATCCTTTAATGGCCAATTACTATGCTCCATCTTCTAGCAATCTGCATACCTTCAACCCTTAACCCTCAACTTTATTTTCAAGAAAAGTGTAATTTTCTCAGAAAATGTCCATTTGCAGACCAAGAGAAGTGTATTTCTGAAAATTTACAGGTGAAATTACTGGCTCGGTTATCGAGCCAGTCATTCCAGTCATAAATTTTCAAAAATAGTCTTCTCTTAGTCTGCAAATGGACATATCCAGGCAGCACTGCGGAAGCCATTTTTGGCCGCCTTGGGTGTTATAGGGTTTATACCTTTACAAAGCAAATCTCTATTGTCATCAGGATATAATGTCCTGACACTTTAGTCAGGAAATAAACTTCCTGCTTATTGTATGCAGATCCTCATGAAAGTCCTGTTGCTTTCAATAATCTCTTCATCACATGAAGCCATATTACTGCTGCAATTCATTAGTCTTCTAAAAGATTAAACACATTTTGAAACTTAAATCTTAATGAAATTTGTTGCAGAAATATTTCAAACACCTGATTATCATTAAGTTAATATAAGCTTATGTCATTTGCTTTATCTTAAGGCAAATTTCACCAAAAACCAGTGCTATGAGGTTTGAGGGGGAGGGGGGGGGAAGCAAAGTGAAATGTGTGTGTGTACACAGGAGGGTGGGAGATTATTACATTGAATGAAGAAACGTAAATGGATGTATTCTATATCAAAAAATAATATTTACCTGGTCAATTTTGACCTCTAATCCTTTAATTGTAAAAAATGGTCAAGAAAATACAAATATTTGCTTATTGAATGTCCATTTGCAGGCCAATTTGAGAAGACTATATTATTGAAACTTTAACACTGGCTTGGTTATTGGACCCGACATTTTAAGGGTAAATTTTCATAAATAGTCTTGTCTTGGCCGGCAAACGGATATTCCTCAAGACCACTACAGAGGCTGTTTTGACTGGCTTGAACATTAAAGAACCAATAAACAAGCTGGCTACTGGCCAAATTGGCCGATCAGCTCAGTTAGAACAAACTTGAATCTCTACACCCTTCGGCCAAGTAGTTCTCGAGAAGAAGACCTTTTAACTTTCCCATTGCCTTAGTATGGGAGCTTTTGGTGGTAAAATGATCCAAGATGGCCACCAAACCGTTTATCCGACAATTGTGAAAATTGTAAATTTGAGATCAGAATACTCAAAGACATATATAAAGAAAACAATTTCAGCCTCAAAGTCTATCAAATAAAAAAATCCAATATGGCCGTCAAACATGCTATATTTTGATTGGCTGGGTGCAGCCATGCTTTTTGACGGATCAACTTCCCTTGAACAACTGTAATGGGCCTTAGTCCCTAATCATTTCTGCCAAATTTCGGCCCGATCCCTTCAGCGGTTCCGGAGAAGTTGTTTTTACTAAAACTAGGTGAACCATGATGGCGGCCGAACCATCTGACCAATCAAGTACCCTTGAACAAACTTGGTTCATCTCTTGCCCTAGATCATATTTCATGAGGTTTGCATCAATCCCCCAAGAGTTTTTGGAGAAGATTTTTAAAGATGTTTCCTAAAATTGGCCAAAATCCAAGATGTCCACTGGCCAAATTGGCTTCCTTTGAACAAATTTGGATCCCTATGCCATAAAGATGCTTCCAGCCAAATATAATTGAAATCGGCACAGTGGTTCTTGAGAAGAAGTCGTTTAAAGGAAAAGTTGACAGATGGGCAATGGACAAACGGACACACGACAGACGGTCGCCATGGCATAAGCTCACTTTCAGGCCAGGGGAGCTAAAAACATAAATTAAAACTCAGTGAGTAAGAAGTGTGTCTATAGATCATATACATGTAATGTCACACGCACGCATGCACGCACTTCCGTTCCACATGATGGTATATGCATAGTTGCATACAGGACATTAAGAGATGTTGCCTTTCAAACATACAGACAATAACAGACAATAATATTAGCACACTCTTTAGAACATGTGTAAGAAATATTATGGCAACTTTGATCTGTGGTCGCATATCAGCATTATCATCTACCTTAATGGCAAATTTTCATAATTTAGTCAACTGACATTTGATCTTCCACTCTATATAATGCAGAAATATGCAAAGGTATAGCAGGCGACACATGCAGGCCTCCTACATCAGGAACGCATCTAGAACTGACCTCTCCATTTTACCTATGCCCCACCCATCTCTAGCTAAGCTCCAACCACACCTCGCTCGTGTTGGGCGTGATCGATCTCTGAAGTCGCTGACCATCAAGTTCCAGAAAACAATACAGGTAAGCTGTTGAATATTTTCAAACTAATTTGACTGGGTGCTGTAGCTGCCTATGGCAGCAACAGCGCCCAGTTAAATTAGTTTAAAAATATTCAACAGCATGTTTATTAAACAGTAGAGACATACAATTCGTACGTGTCAGACTATTAAGAGTTAGACGGGCCAAATAGAATCATCTATGATGTAATGATTATGAAGTTATCCTACATGGCGCTTAGCTGATTATGACATCAGATGATAGATGGATACTCTGGAAAGGTGAATTTTCCACCTGCATACTGCAGGTCACAATATCCTGACATGAAACACTTACAAAATACAAAGTACCTCAGCAGCTGGTAATACAACTTTCCCATATTGACGTCATTACGCCAGAATTCTCCTAAATCAACGCTGAGAGCACAACTGCCGGCTGGTAACACTGCTAACAAGCAGCTGACCCACCTTGAGTTACAGTTATTATTGCACTAAAATATACCGCAATTTAAACCGTTCCTATGATAAACTAAATTTACTATATCATTTAATTCATACATCATTGGAAAGCGCATTCAAATTCCTAAACATTAATGCATTATTTTTTATATTTTTGTTAAATTTTTACTGAGTTATTTGCGTATATAAACTACACCCTTATACCTAGATTCATTAAATCAAGTTGACAATAGGAGCTATTTATAAATTACAATCAACTGTATTAAATTTTACAAAACTATAAAAACAAGTACAGAAATGTATAGAAAATTGGCTTAGCTTTCCAATGATGTATGACTTCAATAATGTTATGAGATTAGTTCTTCATATAATCTGCTTAAAGTGCATTGTATCTGAATCCTATAGTAAAGTAATGCTGTCTGCGCATCAACTATCGCAGTTACCAGCCAGAAGTGGTATGCGCAATGCATTCTGGGAAGGTATTTTCCCAAAATAAGCTAATGTGGGAAAGGTCTATTAGAGTGCCTCATTTATGACCAAAGCGTACATCCTACAAAACTGAGCCAACTTTAATGAACAAAGGCAGGAAACCTTGCCAGAGAGATCAAACTCTATGGCAGCCTGGAGGAGCAAACAATGGACAGCATCATTCATCCCAGTCATCAATCTTGAAGTTTGACAAATGAATCCAGAAGATGAAATACAGTTGAATGGGGAGTGATAAAAAAACCCATATATACCAGTTCAAATTGATTATAAATTATATAGGACTGCATATAGATAATATTCTGCTTAACAATTTCCATTCCGGAATCTTAGAAACATGATTTTTAATCCTTTCAAAGACAACTCCCCGACAAAGTAAATTTTGTACAAAATACAGTATATTCTGTTGAATATTTAGAGATTAATATGACAGAACGACATTGCTGCCTATTTGGCAGCACTTATGACTTCCAGTCAATATTAATCTCAAAGTACATGTATATGACAGGAAGTCATGTTCAACAGCTTTCTTGTACGTCAGCATTCTAACTGAGATGCTGGGAAAGTATCAGAGGCACGGATTACGGATATCTATAAATGTAAGTACTGACTATTATGAAAGTTAAATTGTTATCAAAATAAGCAGCATGATTCAGAATATATAGTTAAACCCAGCCTCTGCAATGGTCCTGAGGAATGTAGAACACTATTTTTGAAAAATTGTCACAGAAATGCGTGGCCCGGTGACTGAGCCAGCCATTATATTGACAAATTTTTCAAATAAGTCATCTCTTGACCTGCAAATGGAGATTCAGTAAAAATGTAAATTTTCTTGAACAAACTTTACCATTAACACTTTAACACTCAAATTTGTTCAAGAAAATTTAAATTTTCTCATAGAAGATGTCCATTTTCAGACCAAGAAGTCTATTTTTGAAAATTTACCACTGGAATGACTGGCTCGGTTAGCGAGCCAGTAATTCCAGTGGTAAATTTTCAAAAATAGTCCTGTCTTAGTCTGCAAATCATCATTTCTCTAGACCACTGCAGAAGCCATTTTTGTCTGATATGAGTGTTAAAGGGTTAAAAGGCACCTCTATAGACGGCCATGTACTAATATAGACCCCAACTCATGGAACAAATGTATCTGACCATCCGTAAACAAGGACCACTTTATAAAGAACAGTTTTATATGATTCCCATATGGCCCTTTATCAACAAGTTATACAATTAATAAACTGAACATAAAAGTGCATGTATAATGTACATTTAGCATGAAATGTATTTATTGGTCTCAGATTCTCAATCGAGGAATCAGTCAAGACTTCTACATTTGTAATCAAGACGATCATGTTCTGTTGTTAACAAAGGCAAGACATGAGCGACAAATACATCAACCCACATCCCAGACCTTAACACGTTTTTTTCTGGGTATCGAATGGCATACAGCGCAAGATATACACACTGATAAATATTATCCGGCAGACTTTCCACATTTCCATTAATGTTTCGAGGATGATAACGACGGCTGATTATGCATACAATCGGTAAAGTGAATGCTTTTCCTTGTTCTAATTTCATATAGGAAAACCCAGCAATAATCAAATCTCACATGAATTCAGTCATCTGTGAAATGAATTGTCAGAATTGCACCAGGACAAGAAGAGTTTTGTGGGAAAAACTACTCGAGCGAGTCTAATTAAAAACGAGACCTAATATCAGAGTGTCTTCCAATGATAGTACAGATAAAGGTTTCTTAACACTTTATTTTTGAAAATTTACCACTGAAATAACTGCCTCGATGCCAGAGCCAGTTATTCCAGTGGTAAAACTTTCAAAAATAGTATTCTCTTGGCCTGCAAATGGACATTCATCAAGACCACTGCAGAGTCTGGTTTTGGACGGCTTCGGTTAAAATATTATTTTTAAAATATTAGCTTTTTGAATGTTCATTTGCAGGCCAAGAGAAGCGTGTTTTTGAAAGTTTGCCAGTAGAGTGCATTGCATGAGCTAGACATTCCAGTTGTAAATTTTCAAAAATGTATCATCTCTTGGCCTGAAAATGGACATTCCTCAAGAGCACTCAGAAGAGGCTGGCTTTGGCCGGCTTGGTTTTTAAACGACAAATACATATATGTACCTATTGCTATGATAAATAATTTTTTAGGACATTATGATGGTGTTTTTCAATATGGCTCATCTTATGCCCACCCATCTTAGAGAACGACCAACCTGTAGATTGAAAAGAACCACCACCATTCTTTAAAAAGCCTTAGATTTAACAAGATTCACCAAGATTTTCTGGCTTGGCCTCTGGAAACAGTTTTTGCATGAATTGAGATCCAAAATAATTACACCAGAATGGGACATCCTGATTCTCGTTTTTTAGATGACAAAGTCATCCATCATTCTCTGTCATGATAACAATCAGCTCTGACACCTACACAAACTGTCCTGCAAGAGAAGTCATCGCACAACAGATCATTGACAGCTCAGCTCACATTGCTCAGCTTATACACACGCACTCACACTTTCTAAATATTTTCCATTATGACTCTCTCTTGATGTAGCGGGATGCTTCTAACAATTTATTCAATTTCATCTTCACAGATCTGAAATAACAAATTCTTTGTGATGTAAGCAATATTCTGTTGAATATTTTGAAAACAATTTGACTGGGAGCTGATGCTGCCATAGGCATCAACAGCTTCCAGTAAAATTAGTTTCAAAATATTCAACAGCTTTCTTGTATAGTTGTCCTGAAATCGAGACACTATAATTGTAAGAATAAAAGGGTTAATTAATGATTGACAACCATGTGACACATAATATTTAATTACGTGAATATTAATTGTATTTAGGAAGATTGATGTTATATTAATTCAGCTGGAAGCCGAGTCGTCTATACAAGGATTCTTCTTCTCAACAGGACTGTCACTGGAGTTAGCGTATTATACGCTAAAGATTCATCAATGTATTGCATAACGCAGAATCAGTGTTTCCATGGTCTCTAAATTTTGGAGATCCCGGGCACCTCACACCCTGACTTCTTGGGGTCCCAAAATGAAATCTGATTGTCTTTTTTCTCTAAAATTAGAGGGTACATGATGGACTCACAGCTTTGAATTTGGGGGATTCCATGCTAGATTTTATGGGTATTTGTGTGCAAAGACCTATATAAAACTAATTAACAATTATACAAGATATTCAGGGCGTCCATGGGACTTATTGCTATTGGTTTTAAAGTTGTACTTTGGGGGTTATACACCCGCGAAAGAACTCTTATGAGAATCCCTGCACAGAAATGAATGCACACAATTTTTATTTATGTCCACAGTGATTCTGTGAACCATGAAAAGTGGATTACACTGACGTACTTTTTATATACAACTTATCTAGAATGTATCAATAGTCACTGCACCATGTTTTGACAATCAGACCACGTGGCTGATGATTGAAACCACTTTCATATGTGAGACATCTCAGCCTACATCATCAGCGATATATCCAAAGTTTGGTAATAACCGTGGATGAAAAGGTACGGAGGTTATTCTTGCTGCTCAGTGAGATGTGAAATATAGATCCCACTCACCCAAAGAGGGATTCATGTTTGGCACCTATTTGTGAAGAGGTGGTGAAACAATCTGTAGATTGGATATCGGCCACACATTTAATGGTCAGGCCATCCAAAATCGGCCTCATTTGTCTTGAGCAATATGTCCATGGGCAGACTACGAGAAGCCTAGTTTGGAAAAATTTACCTCTGGAATTCCTAGCTCGATAACTGAGCCAATCATTTCCGAGATAAAATTTCAAAGTGTTCTCTTGGCCTAAAAATGGACATTCAATAAGTAAGCATTAAAAATTTTCTTGACCAAATTTGAAAATTAAATGGCTAAACAGCTGTTGAATTTTATTTAGTAAAGTCTTCACTGGACTCTGTAAAAAAATGGAAGCCATCTTGAGACCATACATAAAATTACTACAGCATTGTTTACAACCTTTATTATTGATTTCTGTGATAATAAATGAGTCCCTTCACTATAAACAAAAACTGAGTTGTTAAGCAAATGTAACCGTTTCTGTCAAAGCACTGATTTCAAAATAAACACCTGAAGAGTTTCATCATTCCAGGTCTGTAACAGACTTTAACGCTTTAACCCTCTAACGGTCACATTTAGTCAAGAAAATAAAAATATTTGCTTATTGAATGTCCATTTGCACTTCAACAGAAGACTATTTTTGAACATTTACCACTGGAATGACTGGCTCATTTATCAAGCCAGTCATTCCAGTGATACATTATCAAAAGTAGTCTTTTTGGCCTGTAAATGGACATTTCTCAAGAGCACTGCAGCGCCTGGTTTTGGCCGGCATGACCATTAAAGGGTTAATGGTTAAAACTGACCAATACCAGCCTAAGCAGTAGTCTTGAAGAATGACAATTTAATTGCAGGCTAAGAGAAAACTCTTTGAAGTTCTATAAATGGAATGAATTTGGCTCGATAGCAAAGCCGACGATTCCGGTTGTAAATTTTCAAAAACAGTCTTCTGTTGACATCATTTCTGAAGTAGAAATTTCAAATTTCTTTATATATCTTGGCCATTACAGGGTCAATCTTGACCATTAACTGGTTAAAATGATTTGGATTAATAATGATACATTGCTGATCATAATTCAGCCATATTACGCAGTCACTGCACAGTTGTTAGATAAGCTATCAATACTACAAAGAATCAGCAGATGAAAAATCATCATTGTCTCACTGGAAGCTCATGCTTGTCATATGCAGGCTGAGATAAATCTAAGATTAATCCAGGATATGGAGACTTTATGCGATTCACAAGTCTGAGAGAAACTGATAAGGATTTAAGTTCCATATTCACCTTCTATGCATTTTCTTAAGAATATTATATAAGACGTCATATATTCAAAAGTACAGCTTTTCATTCACATAATATAAAAGAGTTATCCTCCTATTCATCAGTCACAATAAATGGTTGATAAGTACTACTCTAGTATATGACTAAATTTCCATCCTATTTCTACAATAAATCAATAAAAAAAACCTGGCTAATCATAATAAACCCAAATTCTCAGTGCGCTCAAATAACTTTCAAATCACATTTGCCAATATATTGATTCTGCTAAAACAAAATTTCAGATGCAGTCTCATACAGCGTTCTTGCATAGATCTGTACCGGTAGCTAAACATTAGCGACAGAAAAAACATCAAGTTAATGCAAAGTCAATTTCCTTGCTATTTCAGAAAAGTCTATAAATCACTTAAAAGAAAAGCCTTTGTCAAGCCCATGACAAGCCGTGACAGATTCCAATTTGGGAAGGACAGACTGACATGAAAAATTGAGCTGTCGACAATAAAACTTTCTGCCATATTGTGGGGCAAACAAAGTCCAGATAAATCAATTCTAGCTTGGGTGGCAGTAACATTATATAAAGCTGGAAGAAAACTGAATATTAACAACAGTGCTATCTTTATCAAAGACGGTCTCAATAACGCAAAACTAAATAATCTGAGATATTTTTATAGCTATGAAGAGGAAAGATGTTGCCAAAGATGTTTAAAGCCTGTGTATTTGTAACAGATATAAACCATTTTTAAATGGTTAAGATTTGTCAAGAAAACTGATAATACAATTTTTGAAAACTATCAAAAATAGCCTGCTAATGAGCATTTCTCAATACAACTGCATAGGCCAGTTTTTGCTGACTTGACTATTACAGAGTTCACGTTTTCATGGTCAATTCAGATAAAACTGACCTTGTCAGTGGTCTTGACAAATATATTCTTTTGCTGGCTGAGAGAAGCTGTTACCTATTTCCAATTGTAATATTTATAAATAATTTGATAATGTGCACTCATATCATACAATAGAGGTATCAGGTATTCATTTCTAGCCATGTCCAGTCCATTTCTAGTTAAGCTTCGCCCACTTTTACGGTGTGTTGGAATCAATTTATATGTACTGAATTCCCAGAATCCCAATTTCAAGGTAACTATACAGTTAAGTTGTTTAATATTTTGAAACTAATTTGACTGGGTGCTGTTGCTGCCTATGGCAGAATCAGTGCCCAGCCAAATTAGTTTCAAAATATTCAACAGTGTTCATTAAATAGTAAACCCATCATAGACATACAATTCGTACACTTGACAGACTTTTCAATGTTCATGATGAAGCTAGATACATGTGACGTAATTGTGCATGACATCATATATTTGAGTGACAGGTTGTATCCCTTCATTGACAAAACAAATACAAACATAGTGCATATTAGGAGTGTGTGATGCAATGGAGGAATCCAGTTAATCGATCACTCATATGGTGCCTTAATCAACTACGTCATATGTAGGCTGATGTCATAACCAAGTACGTCATGAATGACATGATTTAGTCTGTCCTAAACGCTTCTTAGTAGTCTGTCAAGTTTTACAAATTGTATGTATGTATGTATGTATGTATGATTACTGTATTCCGCGGCTGTAGTAATAGAAACATCCTACAGCTGAATTGTATGTCTTTACTATTTAATAAACATTCTGTTGAATATTATGAAACTAATTTGGCTGGGTGCTGCTGCTGCCTACACAGCGCCCAGTCAAATTAGTTTCAAAATATTCAATAGCTTACCTGTAGTTTTCTGGAAATTGAGTCAGAGTGCAGGGATCAATTGATCCGATATGGTGCTTTTTTCATGCACGATTTATAACTCCACATGATAATATTCCAAAACTCGCAATATCTTATATGAAACATAACCTGGCCTAAAACTGGAAGCGCTTTTTTTGCAGGAAATTAACTTTTTGACCTTTGACTTCACATACATATAATAACTCTACGCGTTTATGCAGAGATTCCGTGACAAGATGGTTCGCTCAACGCGACAGCGATTGATGACGCTGATGCTATGGCTATTAAAATCACCTCTAGTGGAAATTGAGCCGTACCTGTATAGTTGTCTTATATGTGAGACACTGGAAATTCAAGTTTAAAGGATTAAGTGACCACATATTGCAAATGTGTGACCATTTATCACAATGTACAAGCCAACCTCTAGCGGTCAGAAGAAAAGCAAGTGTACAGTTTGGAAACAATATTGCCGACATACGTTCTTGTCTTAGACAGCAACAGCTTTCAGCAATATTGTTTTCAATATATATATATATATATATATATATATATATATATATATATATATATATATATATATATATATAAGTTATAAATCATTTTAGAAAGTGTCCATTTGCAGACCAAGACATGAATATTTTTGAAAATTTACCATTGGAATGGCTGGCTTATTTGTGGAGTCAGTCATTCCAATGGTAAAATTTCAGAACATAGTGTCACATGGTCTGCAATTTATGAATATTTCTCAATACCAATGCAGAAGGCGTTTTTGGCTGGCTTAGACATTAACCCTTTAACACTCAGCCAAAAAATGGCTTCTGTAATGGTCTTGAGCAATGCCCATTTGCAGACCAAGAGATGACTATTTCTGAAAATTTACCACTGGAATGACTGGCCAGTCATTCCAATGGTAAATTTTCAAAATCTGTCTTCTCTTGGTCTGCAAACTGACATTTTAGAAAATCCAAAAAAAAATTTGAATAAATTTGAGGGTGAATGAGTTAAAGGATTAATATCTATATCTACAATAGCATTCATTGACTGTTTGAACTTGCCCCTCCCAATGTAGATAAATCAGCGTAAATTCTATCAACAACTTTACGACTGCAAACCAATTCAATATGTTGAATGGCATTTGCATTTTCATCCTTAATTCAGAATGCCATGTTTGATCAAAAGAGGATCTAAAGATTACTGCATTATAGCAGTAAACAATGGAATTCATGATAGATATCAATGCAGCAAGACATTTCACATTTTTGGCACAGTAAACTTTTTCACCGGACACCTTTGTCATATATATATAAAATATATCCACTGATGGTAATAAGCAAAACTGCAAAGTCTTAATGGGATCGGATAAGTCCTTGATTGATTAAATGTCAACTGAAGATTTTAACATTCTTTGAATTCTTGGCTTTTAGCCTGATATAAATCACAAACATATTCCTGGCAAGTCCAAACCCTGTAAAAGTATGGAGATCATTATGATGAAGACTGGATGCAATCATGGCATAGAATAAATCTGGAATGTTTTGTTGACATCAAATAATCCTTTGATGAATTAAATGTCCATTGAAAAACTTTAACATTTATCTAATTCTTGGTGCAAAATATATTTTGCTCAAAACCCCTAAAAACATGGGAAAAAAATCTGAAAATCATTTCACTAATATGATGGAAACAGGATGCAATGATGTTATAGATCAAATCTGTAAAGCTTTTATTAAGACTGGATTAGTCCTTGATGAATTAAATGTCAATTGAAAACTTTAACATAACCTAATTCTTGTCATGCCGGATGCCGAAAACTGAACGTCGATTGGATTGCTATGTTCAGATCCTCCATTTCACTATGCCGGCTCGACAAAAAATCATATCTTGGGAAGAAGACGGGAATTACTCAACACTACTGCGGAAGCCTGATTTGGCTGCCTTGACCATCAAAGCATTAAAACTGGAAAAGATTGCCATTATTGGTATTGGTGGATGGATGGATGGATGGACTAACTAACCCAAAAAATAACGTGCTATTCTCTAGTTCCATAGCCAACCTTCCCTGGAAGTTTAGTTACGATACTCCAAGCAAAAGTAAAGTTATTGAATGAAAACCCAAAATTTGCACGGATGCAAACTAAAAAAGATGGACAGTTGCACAGATGGATGGATGGACTAACTGACCCACAAAATAATTTGCAGTACCCTACTACCATAGCCACCTTCCCATGAAGTTTAGTCACAATACTCTAAAGAGAACTAAAGTTATCGAACGAAAACCTGTGAGCAACGGACGCATAGAAGCAAAACCATAATCCACCCCGCTTTTCGTACGTCACATGTAGACTGATGTCACAATCATAATACACAACGAGCACTCCGTCATGAAGCTGGAATAATCCGCACAGTTTACGAATTGTATCTGCATGCCTTCGATGGCTTGACTATTTAATAAACTGTTGAACATTTTTTAAACTAATTTGACATGGTGCTGTTGCTGCCATAGGCAGCCTCAGCACCAGTTAAATTAGTTTCAAATATTCAACACCTTACATGTATAGTTATCTTGAGAATGAGATTCTGAGAATTCAAGGTTCAAAAAACATAAGTCAATCTCAACACTCTCAAAATGTGGGCAGAGCTTAGCTAGAAATTGGCGGGACATATCTAGAAATGGATCCTTCTATTGGAATCTGAAAGGAGCGGAGGGTGAGTAAAAGAGTAGAGATGCATGATTTTAATGTGTAAATTTCCTATTACTGTGAGTAGCAATTCCTACCAATCCATTACTATGTGTTGTATATGGCATAATACTAGTTTTACAGATGCCATTAGTGAGGAAATATAACATCAAGATAGGCTTATTTACTTAGAACGCATACATCATTCATGTACTTGAAAATATTTATGGATTGGGATACATATCATATGTTGACACAAATATCGCGATGCATCTTGGCTTAGTCAGATCGTTGCAGCCCCACAGACCAAGAGAAATCTATTTTAGAACATTTATCATTAGAATATTTGGCTCGATGACCGAGCAAATCAACCCATTGATAAATTGTCAAAAATTGTCTTCCCTCAGCCGTATTAGAGTATTAAAGGGTTAATTTAAAGAAAGTAAAAGGATATTGGGAGTCTCATTGGAAGATGTTACCGTTCTTTCTGTCGATTACGAACAAAAATGTTTTAAAAAAGTTCTTTGACCCCAGTATCATTTGCGCGATACGCTTATGATATAATATATATATATCTCTGACAGTATGTCATATATAATTACGTCACAAATAAAAAAACGTTTTTATTTTCGCAAGTCATCTCCAAACATGTTCTGTGAAATAGAAAGGCGCCCCAACAAAATGCACTGTATGCAAGGTAGCTTTTTTTCGCTCTGCAAATGTCGGAGAGGACTCTGAAACTTCCATCTTTCTTAACAAGCCTCTAGTTTATATTCATTTACTGGTATGGTCTACAACAGGCTTCAGCAACACCTTATTCAGTATAATCATCTGAGTATTTAGTTCATCAGATGTGGCAAAATAAGCACTCTGTTTTCTAAACACATGCTATAAATATATATATATATATATATATATATATACTGAACCAAAAAAGTTTAGCAACACTGACAATATTACTGTATAAATGTTATTTAACAAAAGCAATAAATTGATTCAAATATATTATTTAATTGATAGGTCATTTTCCAATTTGAACACCAGTCTCTTGTTACTGTAATGCTAGCATCGCGCCTTTAACACGGCATCATTCAACGGAAGGGTCCAATTTAAATGACACTGAGCTGTCAATACCGGTTGTGACCTCCGCGCGCATTAACCACCGCCGTACATCGCTTTCTCATGCTTCGAATTAAGCACCGGATGTCACGAAAAGGAATCGCATCCCATTCCTGGAGCAGTGCAGCTTCCAGCTCCCGCACGTTGTGAAGATGTGGATGGTTCTCACGCACCATATGGCCAAGAATGTCCCACATGTGTTCGATAGGAGACAGGTCCGGTGATCGCGCTGGCCAGTCCATCACCGGAACGTTGTTAGCCTCAAGGAAATCACTGGTGACCCTAGCTGAATGAGGACGGGCATTGTCTTGCTGGAACATAAAGTCTGCATGATGCTGCATAAAAGGGATGACAACAGGGGCGACAACTTCTTCACAGTAATGCTGAGCCGTTAAATTTCCGTGAATCACAATAAGATCTGTTTTGCCATTTTCATGGATTCCAGCCCACACCATGACACTGCCGCCACCGAATCTGTTGTGCTGAATGATGTTGGCTGCATCATACCGTTCTCCTAAAAGTCGCCAAACCCGTTGCCTACCATCCGCCACATCCACACAAAACCTCGACTCATCACTGAACAAAATGTGGCTACATTGTTGAGCACGCCATCGCTGATGAGTTCTTGCCCATGCAAACCGACTCTCGATGTACCGCTCTGTAAGCGGAACAGCAACAAGTGGACGACGGGCATGCAGTCCAGCATCATGGAGTCTGTTTCGCACAGTTTGTGCATGCACTGTAGTGCCGGTAGCGGTCTGCAAATTACGGGACAGCCGCGGCGCAGTCTCAAACCTGTGACGTCGTGATGACGTCACTAAGTAGCGGTCTTCTCATGGTGTTGTTGCTCTCGGTCTGCCAGATCATGGTCGGTCATTAACATGTCCAGTTTCCTGCTCACGTTGGCGGAGACGAGGCGTGAACATTAAAATGTCGAGCAACAGCGCGAACGCTCTGCCCAGCAGCGAGTCTTCCCATTGCTTCATGCCGCTGATTTTCGGGTAGCCCTGGGAGGTGGCCCATGTTCGGTAGGGTAAACTTTTAAGCGTTTTCTGTTAATGTTTGTTATCTGCTTTTGCAATATGGTGAATTTTTGCCTTCGCTACCCGCCAATGTGGGCCAGTGCATGAAAAATGCATTTTCACATGCAGTAAGCGTGTGGCCGAGAAATGCAAGAAATTATTTGCATTTTTTCATGATCAGCGAGACATTACATTGACGAAACATGCCTGCAAATTTGATTATAAATGGACGCATAGTTTTAATACAACAAACCAAACTTCACTGTTGCTAAACCTTTTTGGCTCAGTATATATATACACCTGTGCAAAAGTTAAGCACCAGCAAAAACAATAGAACGTAGAAACATGATGGTACAACTAGGCTGCCATACTTTTTGTCCCCGCGTTAGCTGACATAATTCCAAGTACGAAATGCACATGCATGCATGACTTCACGCCGCTTGATGTCCGTGCGTGGCGGGAAACAGCACACGTGTTCAGTTATGTAAAAGTCCAGTTTGAGGTGTAGAACATTACATACAGATTTAGGCGACAAGATTAGGAATTTTGTGTTCATGACCGTGGTTTATTTGTACAGAGAGAATTAGCTCTTGATTGTGAACCGCTATGGCAAGACGAAGGTTAAGTGATCGTGTGAAATGGCAAATCATAGGCATGCATACCACTGGTATGTCATGCAGAGAGATTGGCAGACAGCTGAACATGAACCATACTGTAATCAGTCGTTTGATTGCAAAACATGGGCAAACTAACGAGGTGAAGGACAGGCCTAGATCTGGAAGACCGAAGAAGACTACTGCCCATGATGATCGAGCCCTAGTACGCCTTGTTAGGAGATCTCCATTCACCAACAGCAGAGTGCTCAGCCAGCAATGGGAAACGCGCAATAGAGTGTCAATGTCTACCGTCAAAAGGAGACTGTATGCTGCTGGACACCACAAAGAGGAGCGTCTGAGGTGGTGCAACGAAAGAAGACACTGGAACATGAGATCCTGGAGACGGGTACACTGGTCCGATGAAAGTCGGTTCCTGCTTCATGCCACAGATGGTCGAACTCGTGTATGGAGGTCCAGACGCACGGCGTACGACCAACGTAACATCATGGAAGAAGTTCCATTTGGTGGAGGTTCCGTTATGATATGGGGGTGCATCTCATTTGATTGTAAGCTGGATCTGTTGACTGTACCTGGAACACTAAATGGACAAAGATATCAAGATTCCATACTGGATAGAGTTGTGGTCCCTCATTTTGTAAATCATGCACCTGGAACCCACCCTATATTCATGGATGACAACGCCCGACAACATCGTGCTAGAGCTCTGCATGAATACCTCCGCCAGAATGCCATCGAAACCCTACCATGGCCAGCAAGGAGCCCTGACATGAACCCTATTGAGCATATCTGGGACATTCTGGGAAACATGGTGAGAAGGAGGGATCCTCCTGTGCAGAACCTACAGGAATTAACAGACGCACTCCATCTTGAATGGCAACGAATACCACAATGGCGTATCAGTCGGTTGGTGACCAGCATGAGACGTCGTGTCCAGGTCATCATCCAGGCACAAGGTGGATATACCCGGTATTAATAATGACAGTCTCAAACTCGTGCACAGATGTTAAACTTCGTTTTCAGACACCATTAATGACAATCTAGCCACGTGTGTCAACTGTAGGGCAATAGTTGTCAGTTGTGTCAACGTAACCATATTCAGGCCTCGTTTTCAAGTTCAAACAAAAACATACAGTGTTTCCCCACCATCATAATCAGCATTCCTCTAGTTGCATTATTACCTCTTGCACTAAGATGGATGGGTACATAAATGTTTATGCTATTGCTTTCTTCATAGCACATGAATATACCCTCGCATGTGCGTAAAAATAGGGTGGTGCTTAACTTTTGCACAGGTGTATATATATATATATATATATATATATATATATATAAAATATATTCTAAAACACAGTATTAATATATTAATAAGAAATTTACTGCTGAAAGCATAGGTAAAGAAATTTATATGAGGCTTTTCGAAAACAAGCGAGCATTTACATACAAAATAATCCTGCTGAAAGCTGTTGCTATCTTAAACAGCAACATCTTAATGCAATCATAATGCCCTTCTACTGAACATTAATCTGTGAGTGGGGAGAAAAAACATTTGATAAATCAATGCTAAGAAGCTTAATGACGTCAAGAAAATCTCAATTTTATTAACAAAATTACTTTTCTAAATATTCACTAATCACTATTCTTGATGGCTTTCTATTTCCACACTGATGCATTATCACTATTACCTGTAAACATACAACCAAACCCAGCCAATGATCACCTACCTTCTGAGACCAAAACTGAGTGGTTCTCTACCAGATGTGACCATCTGTCTTAAGGAATTGTGACCTCAAAAGGCATATTCTATGGTGAATGACTTGTATTAAGTGACCACCTGGGTTTAGCGACCAGTTGTTGATGCTCCATAAGGTGGTTACTCAATACAGGGTTGAATGCATACATAATGGATGCTCATGAAAGATGTCTGGAGAAGATAGGCATTGGAGACAATGCCATCACAGAATGAACTAGACGATATAAATCCAATGATCGCAATGGCAGCCACCTTAGTGAGACGACGTAATTCCACTGGTTTGGAGATGCATGGATGCATGCACTTCCAAGAGGATAATGGTTACGAATAAAAACTATAACTAATACAGAATGAGCCTTTCCATGAAGTTTCGTCAAGATACACTACCACCTGAAACCAACTATATTTTCGGCTTAAATTTCGCAGCCAGAACACACTGAAATTTGCAAAGGGCCAAAAACAATTTCACAATGACACACAGTTTTTGCTCGAGCCAAAGACGGGTTCACGGTATAGTCTAAAAACGAGCTTGTACGAAAACCTACATTTTAAAAGTGAGTTCGTAAATGCTGTTCATGCGTTACGATTTTAGTGATACGAAATATGTTTTGGTGGGCCATAATGAGTCAGTTCAATGATATATATATGTACGTACCATAGTACATGTAACAATATAACAAAAGTAGTCAAAAGTTGATGACACAGTTTTGATAATGCACCATTCTTCTTGTCCACAGACTTGCCACGTAAAAAAAAAGAGTTTTAAAATGGCTAATTTCGAGTTATCTAAAAGCTGTCATTTCATATTATGTTAAACAGAACATTCAAGACAAGAGGTTAGATTTTTCGACACTTTACAGTAGAAATTGTATGCGTCTTATGTTGCATGGTCATTCGGAATAAAGTTTGAAAAGAAGTTTTGAGATAAGAAGTTTGTTTTTACGGCACTTGACGATATAAATTTGGCATGTTCTTATGTGCCATCCGCATACAGGGAAAGTGTATGCATCTTATGTTGACATCCGCAGAGGCAACTCTGATTATGTCTATCTTTCTTGAAACTAGAAACTGTGCTCGACATCCTCATACGACACGATCTTCCCAGCTGGACCTTACCACAGCTATGTGGAATGTATGTGGTCTGATAGGAACATCAGAGGCAAACTTCAGGTGCAGACTGTGAACACTATAACATCGATGTTACATGCATTCAAGAAACTAAAGTAGCTACCGACTCAGAGCAGCAACTTCAGACAAGCCATACGCTAGTATTCATGGAGCAAAAACAAGCCACATACCGGGGTTTAGGCTTCGTAATCGGATCAAGGCTCTTGGACCATGTCATTAGTTTTGAATACCGAGAGGACACACGCAACAGCAATGGAGATGCATTGGTGGCATTCCTTAGTTCCAATGGTCTATTTGCTACAAACATGGCTTTCAAAGACCTATGCCGCCACCGGACAATATGAACATTGCTGATCGTTCTAAGTCTACAACAGCAGTCTTCAACCAAACAGACTTCATACTATGCAAAACAGAAGCAAAACCCCTACTTCGGGATGCTCATTCCTATGGAAGCGCAGACCTCAATTCTGACCATAAGGCAATCACTGCACGCCTTCAGATGAATCCCTTCTTTTTTTTAAACACATTTTATTGTATCATGTGTACAAAGGGATTGGGCACAAGTTCTAACAACTCTCCCAAGATGAACCATCTCTACCTAATGTATAAACACCATAACAGGCAAGATGGTAGAGCACATACAATCTACCCAAGCTCATCAGCGACACTGCCAATGAAATGTCATACAAAACGCCCCTCGGGGAGCAGTTAGCTAACGTCGATGTCAACACCGATCCAAACGAAACCATAACCAAAATACTGAAATGTATGGAATTATCAGTTACCAGCACCATAGGAGTTCTAAAAAACAACCAAACTAGGTATACTGATGACCCTACAGTAGCCAAACTATCAGCAGAGCAGAAAGCAGGATGGCTGAGCATCTTTTGAAGTAGCCAAATTGAAGACCGCACCAAACTATGCAGGGAATGCAAACGATCTTACTATTCAACCAGCAGACTCCCTGACAGATGAAATCACTGCCACGGAGGAGTCACAAAATGTTTCGAGCAGCCAGAGCCCTGAGAGTTACTGACTACACACCACCACTCACTGTACACAACTCTGAAGAATATTTTATTGGGAATGACCAGGGCGTTGGGACTGACCAGGGCAAAGCCGAGGCAATTCGAGAGTGGTTCAAGGAACAGTTACTGACCACGATGATGAGCCCTTGCACCTGTTCTCAGGCCTGTGGCCCATTGTGCTCCTCAACAGCACACGGAAAATCATATCCAATGTTACTCTATGCTGCATCCGTGCCAAAATCGATGACTTCACCGGATCATGTCAGTGACTTTAAAAGTGGATGCAGCTGCGCAGACATTGTATAGGTTCAACGCATGCTTGTGTCAGTAGTCATGTTCAAACACTGGAATTTCCACAAAATGGGAATTGACATGTCACAACTGTAACAGCTGGGCAGCTCCAAAGGCAGCTCTAGAGAAAGTTGATGCCTGCCACTGCAAACACCTATGAACCATCACTGGACACCGATAGCCAGACAGCATAATTTCCAATGATGCACTATACAGGATGTAAGTCGCCAAGCAAAGATGGTCCATGTTTGGCCATGTGCTGGGGATGCCAGGGGACACATCAGCACAGAGAGCCTTGGAATTTGTCCTACTGAGAGCCAGTAAATACAAAGCTAGAAGAGGACGGCATTGCATAAATCTGTTAAGCGTCCTATGAGGTGACCTCAAGAAAGCAGGGCTCGGTACACTCAAGTCAAGAATGGACGTGAGGACGCTAAAGACTTTGGCTGAGGACAAGACACAGTGGGCAAAAGCGAAGGACTGATTGCAGCTGTAGGATGTTTCTACTACTACAGTCCCAGAATACAGTAATCATACATATGTGCTATGGTCTTCATGTCTCATATTATTCTAAAATTTAAGATAAGAAGTCCATTTTTTTGACACTTCACATTAATAATTTCGCACACCATCGCCACCGCTACCACCTCCACCACAAACTGATGTCCATCAACCCAATTTACCATAGGGTAGAGAGTAACAAGCATAACCTCGAGAGTAATCTGCATTTAAACTCAATATCAATATTAATTATTACATAGCCAAAACGCAATTAAATAATTGGAAGCTGATAATTTATCAGTCAATTAACAGCTCACCTCAAGTGATTAATAACACAAATTATCAACTAGGCAATCTCTCTCCCTCTCATCCCATCTGCCCCATGCTAAAAATAAGTTATAACCACTCTCATTTTCTTGTCCCTCTCCCACTTCCTCCCTTACACATGTAAAGGTGCAGTGGTCACACCCTAAATTCACTACATTAATTCAATAGAACATAACACCAACTAATTATATGTCAAGATAGAATCAAGAATGACCAAATGTTATTTGAAATTAAATAACAAAGAACTTTGTATAAAGTTACCCTGGACAAACTACACTCTGTCAGATGAATAAAATATTTACTCAAACCTACAAGAATGCCACGCCTTAACTCTATGCAAAGACAAGCTTGTCAAGACAGAGATACATGGAGTAATCTCTGCAATGTTCAAATCTGAATCTTAAGTCCAAATAAAATAACACATTACAGATTTCCCTGCACCCTGAAGCCTGTCTTAAGTGACCGTTCTATAGGGCTCAAACAATTTGGCACTATAATTGACAAGTGGTCTTTAAATAGAAGTGATTTACATTGCTATAGAATATGTTTGGTACCAAAATGATGTGGTTCTTTAAGACAGATGGTCAGAAGGACAGCTGTTGAAAAGAATCACCAGTGTTTGCACAAAGGGCAGGTGGTCGCTCTAGCAGATTTGACTTAACCCTTTCGCCATTACAGGCCAGGAATGACAAATTCTTTGACATAGGAAAAATATTTTGAAACTAATTTCATTTGAATCTGTTGCTGTCTATGACAGCAACTGCTGAGGCTCATTCCAGTCAAATTAATTTCAAAATATTCAACAGCTTTCCCGTCTAGTTGTCTTGAAATTGAGACAATGAAATTTGAAGAGTTAAAGATTTAATGCGCAAATCAGTATGTTTACATGAAATACAAGCTGCACATGTCTCCAAATACACAAATTAACAAAACGGAAACATTTATTATCTCAGGTTTCAGCCAGATTTACCTTCACGCCTCAGTCGCTGGCTAAAGACATTTGAAGCTGCCTGACTATTTAGAAAGCAGCTTGACTGAAAACTACATCTGCAATTTTCAGTTAAATTATTTACAAAGAAACAAGCAGCATTTTATTTATTACCTATAGAATATATATTACAGAATGAAATGAGCTAGCAGAGCAACAAATATTTGAATTTAAGTGTCCATGTTTGAGTCTCCTCAGCTTCCTGTCCGTGATCATATGTGGCCAGTAAACAAAGGCTAAAATCAATGTGTGTTTTTTCCTGTGCTGATTCAGATTGAGACCTTGCCATATAAAAAATATCTACAAAATCCACAAAGTATAAGGTCTATCCAAAGATGATTTTGTTCATATTTTATACAAATATTCTATTTCAGCATAAAAAGATATTTTCAAAACATAGACAATATTTGTTTTACAAACATTCTATAACCATTTCATCTCCAAGATCAGTGTCACAATTTCAAAACAAACACAAGTTTATATTGAATATTTAGTGAAATTAGTTTATTCAGAATCAGATCAATAATTCAGCTGATGATATTAGAGAGGTCAGCGAGTGTAAAACTTGGGCTTGCAGCTTTCCAATATTGTTTCTTGGTTTGACCTAAGTTTCATACATTCGGCCATAACACTTACATTAACACGCTAACCCTTTAACCCTCAAATTTACTCAAGAAAATTTCAATCTTCTCACAGAAAATGTCCATTTGCAGACCAAGAGAAGACTATTTTTGAAAATTAACTACTTGAATGACTGCCTCGGTTATTGAGCCAATGGATATTTCTCAAGACCACTGCAGAAGTCATTTTTGGCTGATATGAGTGTTAAAGGTTTAATAGTCAAATTTGGTCAAGAAAATCTAAATATTTACTCATTGAATGCCCATTTGCAAGTCAAGACTATTTTTGAAAAGTTACCAATGTAATGACTGGCTTGGTTACCGAGTCAGGCATTTCAGTGTTAAATTTTCAAAAGTAGTCCTCTTGGCCTGCAAATGGACATTGCTCAAGACCAGTGTAAAGGTCCTGCTTGACCATTAAAGGGTTAAGGAATTAAGAAACTGTCCAAGACCATCCCTTTGCATCCTTTCCAATTTCAAATAAATCGACATTGTTGTTTTCTAGATTACACCAGGTTCCAATTAATCCACCATTATCCTTGATCTTTGTTCATAATCCCATGATAAATCCCAAATTGCCTGTCTCACACCAGGAAGACTGACGTGATTTATGGCAATACAGCTAGTCAAAAACTGAACAACAAATCAGCAGAGATTGAGTTATCTGATAAACCCACTGACCTAGTTCATCTATTCAGTCACCCTCCATTGTGAGGCTTTATAAGGAAATCCTCACCAATCAATTACGACTTATCAGATTTTTTTGACAGAACCTTGCCAGAGACGTAATTGCTCAATTTTTGTCAAGTGATATAAGATATAGTACATGACAGGTTAGGATTTTTAAGGAGTTAGGTTGGTGCAGTGGTCAGCACTCGGGGACACTTAACTGGCGAACCTGGTTCGTGTCTCAGTGGTGGACTATCTCGTCATCATTGAAAGCATGGGCAATCTCGTTCACTGCTTGCCTCTCTCCACCCAGGATTATAAATTGATACCAGTGTGAAAACTGGGGTACCTACCAGTAGTGAACACGCCAGATGATAGCAATGTAGAGCTGACGTAAATGGGACATAGATAATAGGGACCCAGATAAATACCAACCAAACAAATTACTAGATGAGGATGTTATATTTAACGTACATATAATGATAGCGATTGAAAATTAAGTACTATTTATTGTTGATTGCAATTTGTGCTATCCAAATTAGTCTGGTAAGAATAACAAGGTGGATTTGATAAAACTTTTACGGGGTGGATTTGATAAAACCATAGCTCAGAGGCTATCTCACAGTTTTAACTCATCAAGTATCAGCTGCTATAGATATTTGCTCCACTGAGACATTTTTATCAACATTGGAAAGTTTTATGAAATTCACGGCAGAATTTAAAGGTGGTAGTTAAACTTTATGCGCAGTGAATGTTCATTTGCAGTCAAAGAACACTATTTTTTAGATTTACAACTGGAATGACTAGCTTGGTTATCGAGTCACTCATTCCATTGTGTAAGGCATTTTGGTTGGCTAAATCACTAAAGACAAACTATCGCACATAAATGCAGCATCTTATGAAGCACATTTATGCTGGAAACTTTGTCAAAACTAATAAAGTTTTAAAAGGTACCAGATGAATCCTGGTGGTATTATTAATTCCTACTCAACAACCACCAAATACTTCAATCATGCTATGATTTTGTTCATAACAATCCAGACCATGTGTTCTATTCCGCATCTGTTGAAACCTAAATATCCATATGGCGTGGGTAAATATACTCATATTAAGTAAGCAAATATCAAACTGTTTGCAAAATAGTTTCAATCCCGCCTATAATGGACACTTGCGTCTGGGGGCCACACTGCCGATTCATAACATAAGACCACCCACCTTAGCTAACCATCATCTTGTGGTACCTGAAAACTCATTTCCTATGGAAACCAACTTAAATACATTAACTCATTAATCATCAAATTTACTTTTTTTTAAATTTCAATTTTCTCATAGAAAATCTGCATTTGCAGACCAAGGGAAGCCTATTTTTTTGACAAATTATCACTGGAATGACTGGCTCGGTTTATAAAGCCAAACTGTCATCTTGATTTGCAAATGGACATTTGTGAAAAGCACAGCAGAAGCTGCTTTTTGCCAGCTTGAGTGTTAAAAAGCTATTGTGCTGGATCTGTCTTAGTGACCATGCCTAAATGCTTCATAAAGTGTCCATAATAGATAGGCGTTACTGTACACCACCATAAGCAGCTGGTATTTACTGTGGCCTTATTTGTAATAATAGTGAGGTGGGGTTACATCAAATTAACAAATTGTTAAGATTCAATTAGAAGGCAAATATTCACTATGAACTGCTATTCAATGCTTCTGCTTACTTAATCTATAGACTTGAAGATCCTTTCAGCAACAAAAGTATACCTATAGCAAATATGAACAGTTTGCTGGCCTCCAATACCTTTGCTAGACCATGCAATTACCCTAAGTCCTGTATTATCTTAACCTAGTTCAATTATATATGAGATGTTCCTACAAAGACTTCCCTAATAACCAGACAAAGGTAGTCTGTCTGCAAGAGCAAATCTAGGATTCTATTATAGGTTGGTGTCCAATCTAGAGTGTGGTCTATACAGATGGTATTATGCAAATAATTCCACTTTCAAGTGGTTCTGACCACCACACATCCCTCTAGATCCGGCCTTACTATTCAGCGCATCACTGGTTTTCAGTTAATGCAGATTTAAACATAGGTCTTTAATGAAGGTTCACATAAATTATTTACTTGCAATGTTTCTACATAACTTGGATTTATAGGCAGAAACAAAAATCTTATAAATTCTGTTTTACTAACATAATAAATGGCTCAAGGGTCATAGTGCTTACCTGGCTGATAAGGAACTGTAAACCTGTTCACATTAATTAATGCATAACAAGCACCATTGATCCATCATGCAAGCATAACTGTTGCTATAGACAAATAAGGAATATTCTACATACGTTTCAATACTTATAGACCTAAGAGCCAGAGTTATGGCTTCTTCATATTCATTCAGATAGATATTGCCATAAGGAAAATATGTCCCAAATTTCGGTTTAATCCATCAACAATTGATGAAATGTGCCACGAACATATTTTCCCTATAAGGTTCAATACTTGGAAAATCCAACAATGGGCATAAATGAGTTTTTGTATATGTGACTTCATATTCATAGCTCTGAGATATTGCTTAAAGGAACATTTCTGCCAAATCTTGTTTTAATTCACTAAGAATTAACGAAACGTACCAGAGGTATTTTCCCTATATAATTCAATACATAAAAATTCCTTAAAGAACCAGAGTTATGGCCCTTATTTCAAGTTGTGGCCTCCTCATATTCATAGCACAAAGATATTGCCTGAAGGAACATACATCTATCTGTTAAATTTGGTTTTAATCCATCAACAAGAGGCCAAAGGGGCCTCAGTACTGTATCACTTACCTGGAATATAGGCATTTCAAATAGAATGGTCATCACCTATAAGTAGAACCCTATGGCTGTGCACAGAATTACAACAAGCACAAAGATGCATCCTATCAAATTGGGTTAAAATCTGTCCAGTGGTTGGAGATGATATTTTTAATTTCCCATAATTTTACTATGGGAGCTTAGGGCAGGAAAAATCAAAGATGGCCGCCAAATGAGAACCCGAGCAGATTATTTCAAGTTGCAAATTTTACATCAGCATACCCAAACAAGAGGCCCAAGGGCCTGTGGCACTCACCTGGACCATTAGCATTTCAGCCAATTGCATTTAAAGACATGGCGGATAATTTTCGGAAATCTAAGATGGTCACCAAAAGAATTGACCAATCAAAATTCTGTATATATGTTCTAGGGTCCTTCCTGCTGAGATTGATTGAAATCTGCCAAGCGGTTAATGAGGTGTAGGCTTTTAACTGATTTAACAATACTTCTGGAAAATCCAAGATGGCCACCCAAAAATTGACCAATCAAAATTCTGCATACTATATCTCAAGCCTGCCAACGTAGGGTCATTCCATCCAAGTTTGGTTGAAATCGGCCCAGCAGTTAATGAGGAATAGTGTTTTAAGCAATATGAGGTAAATTTTCATAAAATTCTAGATTTTCACAAAAAATATTTACTAATCAAAATTCTGAAACCTACATCCATAGGGTCCTTCCATCTAAACTAGGTTGAAATCCGCCAAGTGGTTAATGAGGAGCAGCGCTTTGACAATTTCCGGTAATTTTTTTACAAAATCTAAGATTTTCATCCAAAAATTTAATCAATCAAAATCCTGAATAGAGATTCTAGAGCCTACCACAATAAAATGTATCAAGTCAAATTTGATTAAAATATGTTATGCAGCTAAGGAGGGGAGTAGCATTTTGACCATTTCCGGTATATTTTTCATAAAATCTCAGATTTTCAACCAAAAAATTTATCAATCAAAATTCTGAAAAGATGCTCTAGAGCCTACCACCATAAAATGCATCACGTCAAATTTGATTGAAATATGTCACGCAACTAAGGAGGAGTAGCATTTTGACCATTTCCGGTAGATTTTTCATAAAATCTCAGATTTTCACCCAAAAAATAGATCAGTCAAAATTCTGAATAGACATTCTAGAGCCTACCACCATAGAATGCATCTAGTCAAATTTGGTTGAAATATATCAAGCAGCTAAGGAGGAGTAGCATTTTGACCATTTCCGGTAGATTTTTCATAAAATCTAAGATTTTGACCCAAAAAATTCATCAGTCAAAATTCTGAATAAACGGTCTAGAGCCTACCGCCACAGACTGCATCTAGTCAAATTTGGTTGAAATATGTCAAGCAGCTAAGGAAGGGTAGTATTTTGACCATTTCCATTTTAATTTTTGAAAATCTAAGATGTTCACGCAGCTAAGGAGGCGTAGAATTTTGACCATTTCCGATAGATTTTTCATAAAATCTAAGATTTTCACCCAAAAAACTGATCAATCAGAATTCTGAATAGACGTTCTAGAGTCTACCACCATAGAATGCATCTAGTCAAATTTGATTGAAATATGTCACGCAAAACTAAGGAGGAGTAGCATTTTGACCATTTCCGGTAGATTTTTCATAAAATCTCAGATTTTGACCCAAAAAATTCATCAGTCAAAATTCTGAATAAACGGTCTAGAGCCTACCGCCACAGACTGCATCTAGTCAAATTTGGTTGAAATATGTCAAGCAGCTAAGGAAGGGTAGTATTTTGACCATTTCCATTTTAATTTTTGAAAATCTAAGATGTTCACGCAGCTAAGGAGGCGTAGAATTTTGACCATTTCCGATAGATTTTTCATAAAATCTAAGATTTTCACCCAAAAAACTGATCAATCAGAATTCTGAATAGACGTTCTAGAGTCTACCACCATAGAATGCATCTAGTCAAATTTGATTAAAATATGTCACGCAAAACTAAGGAGGAGTAGCATTTTGACCATTTCCGGTAGATTTTTCATAAAATCTCAGATTTTCAACCAAAAAATTGATCAATTAAAATTCTGAAAAGAAGTTCAGAGTCTACCACCATAGAATGCATCTAGTTACATTTGGTTGAAATATGTCAAGCAGCTAAGGAGGAGTAGCATTTTGACCATTTCTGGTAGATTTTTTCATAAAATCTCAGATTTTCACCCCAAAAATTCGTCAATCAGTATTCTGAAAAGACTTTCTAGAGCTTACCACCATAGTATTCATCTAGTAGATTGTTCATAAAATTTCAGATTTTGAACCAAAGATTTCTCAATCAAAATTCTGAAAAAAATGTCTGGAGGGTACCAGCTTAGGATCATTACAGCCAAATCGGTCAAACCGTTAAGGGGAAGAAGCGATTTGACGGATGGACAGACGGACAGATGACAGATGGATGATGGATGGCCGCCATGGCATAAGCCAGGTGAGCTAAACACCCTAAAAAAACATTCTCTGTTTCAAAATGTCAAATAAAAAATTCCAAGATGGACACCAAAATGTGATTGGTCGATGGTTACCATACTTTATAATGTACTAAATTCCCTTGAACACACTGGAATGACCCTTAGACCCTAATCTATTTGCCAAATTTTGGCCTGATCACTTCAGCAGTTCAGTTGTTTTTGTGAAAACTAGGTCATCCAAGATGGCCACCAAAGCATTTGATAGATGGTACCGAAAGGAACATATCTGCCAAATTTGGTTTTAATCCATCAACAACTTGCGAAACGTTCCACAACTGTTGATAGACAGACGACGGATGAGAGACAAATCGCGATTGGTATAAGCTCACTTATGTGAGCAAAAAAAATAATACCTTTCTGCCGATGGCATAGGGAAATTTAAGCCATCTATGGCAAATAATAACTTTGTAGAACTTGAGACATCCTTTCAGAAATCAAGATATTATATTTTTACAATGGTGATCTTGACTCACGACGACCTTCTGAGCACATAAATATAATATATGCTTTCACCATCCTTAGATTTCAGAAAGGAGAAACAGTATTAGTAAACAAGTAAATTAAAGCCACTACTGTATCTTTGAAGAATCACATTCACTTCACAAATACAGTACAGTTCAGAAATAAGTTAACATGTTTCCAAAACAAAATAGAAATATGTTAGTTAGCAAGAACTGTTCTGTTGAATATTTTGAACATAACTGGATTCTAATCCAATTATATTCAAAATATTCCACAGCAGGGCATAATATAGAAGTACGTTTTATTTTGTTTTGGAAACATTCTAAGCTAGTTTCGAACTGTACTGTAGATAGTAGCCATGTAGAAATGAACCAGTATTCTAGTTTGTAATTAGTAGAGAATCATCATCCTGTACAGTCAGCCATTGATCAACCCATGATCATCAAAGTAAATGTGACG
Source organism: Chaetoderma sp. LZ-2023a (assembly GCA_034401795.1). Lineage (NCBI taxonomy): Eukaryota > Metazoa > Mollusca > Caudofoveata > Chaetodermatida > Chaetodermatidae > Chaetoderma > Chaetoderma sp. LZ-2023a. The sequence continues at coordinate 106,875,613 of CM067372.1, read as the reverse complement.
ATGATGAATTGGAGGCATGTCAGTACATTGTCTGTTCCTATGTACCGTCAAGCCACTGCAGCCAGATACATCGAGTTATTATCTTAATTGGCTAGATCCATTAACTGTGTAAATATACCCAACACTGTACAGTCGATGAGTATCGCTGCTTAACGCTTTTACTGCTAAGCGCAATACATATTGTCTGTGGCCGATAATTTTACTTAGGCCTGCGTCCAGATACATAGTTAATATTAAATCATATATTATGATTTTGTTGGTGCTCACAAAAAATTAAAACGGTGTGTATTTTGAAAACGAGGTTGCTGTAAGCTGTCGGTATTGTATTTTGTTGTCTATGACAGCAACAGCTTTCAGCAGCACTAGGTTTTCAAAATGAACACCAGTTAACAGAAAATGAGGAAGTAAACAAAGTAATGCGCCAATTCAGTGATATGAGCATTAATTAGTGTAGGGTATGATTCGATGTCATCCTCTGTCATATTAATACTGGAATATCAATATTATTTATTAGAAACTGTATACAGTTCATGACACCGATATTCAATTATATCTAGTAGCTTTGCAAAAGGTTACTCAGTGTCTGCTTAAATATTAACTCGAAATATGAATTTTGTCCGTTTGATATAACTATGCCTTTGATGGCTATTTACGGACAAACATTAACTATTGCACTTAGTATGAAGAAAATTTATAATGATGCAAGATGCATGCATACAATGTATGGAAGACTTTGGTGTACTTGCTTTAATTAACACTTTAATGGTAACGCCAGCCAAAACCATCCTCTGTAGCAGTAGTCTTGAGGACTCTTGCTCTTCTTTATAAAATCTGACCAGCAAAGAGTTAAATCCTCTAAGCCATTGTCGGACGTAAACGGATAATGAGGTAAAGCTTAAGATTGAGAAAAGCACAAAAAATTATGTAACTCTAAATTTTGTAAGTATAGAGGAAATGTTTAATATCTATGACATTGCACAGTGTAGTGAGTGTAGCCCTTTGTTCAAATAGTCTAGGTCTTTGTTGAATTAAGCATTAATTGACAAAACATTAGCCTCCAGTTCAACATAACACTAAGTAAGACATAGAAAGATACGCTTATACGCTTTTACCCGACGCCGTTCTCATATTGAGAATGAATTAGGATGCCCAGCACTGAGTTAGTGCCTGCTATTTATACGCAATTTGAGCATTTCTTAGGCTGTACCCAAGCTGATACCTAAGTGCCTTGGCTTTCAAGGGTTGCACATGCATGATAATGACTTGTTCCTTGGGTATACCCGACCTAAAACTTAGTCTAGAATGCAAAATACCTACGGGTTAAAGATTGATCAGTGAGATACGAACATATTGCAGAATTCAAGTACATTGTATTATTGCGAGCAGTGATACTGTATTTGTCCACTTATATTAGCACTGATACTTTGACAATATTTAAAACATAGGTCCTGAACATGGCACAAATCTTAACCGTAATGCATTAGTATTGCTATAAACTAACAAGAGGCTTAAAGGACCTGTATCGCTCACATGGAATTATTGGCCACTGGCACATGAACAAAACGAGATGACCAATGGGAGAATTTACCAATCTAAATTCTGTGACGGTTTAGTAAAGTTTGATTAAAATTGGACCCCTTGTTAATAAGTAGTCTTTTATATGATTTTTTCAGAAAATACAGGATGGTCACCAAACACACTAAATTCTGATTGATCCCTGACGGCCATGTTTTTTTTACGTATCAACTTTCAATGGACACATTTTAATGGAGATTCAACCCTAATCATGTCTGCCAAATTTTGGCCCGATCCGTCCAGCGATTCTGGAGGGTTTTTTCACAAAAACTAGGTCACACAAGATGGCCGCCAAACCATATGCCAAATCAAGTTCCCTCAAACAAACTTGGTTCAGCTCTTGCCCTATATCATATTTCATGAGGTTTGGATCAATCCCTTAAGCGGTTTCGGAGAAGACGATTTTTAAAGACGTTTGACAAATTGGCCGATCGTCTTCCTTTGAACAAACTTGTATCCTATGCCATAATGATGCTGCTTGTCAAATATACTTGAAATCTGCCCAGCAGTAATTTGAAATCAGAATACCTAAAAACCTATATAAAACCAATTTCGGCTTCAAAATCCATCAAATAAAAATATCCAATATGCCCACCAAACGTGCAAACACTACATTTTGATTGGTCCATGGCGGCCATATTTCTTTACTTATCAACGTACCTTGAACAAACTTTAATGGCGCTTAGTCCTTAATCATATCTGCCAAATTTCAGCCTGATCTGTTCCGCGGTTCCGAAGTGGTTTTCTCGAAAACTAGGTCATCCAAGATCCAACTATTTGGCCAATCAAGGTCCCTTGAACAAACTTGGTTACGCTCTTTCGCTAGATAATATTTCATGAGAGTTGAATCAATCCCCCAAAGCCATTTTGGAGATATTTGTCCAATCGGCTTCGGTTGAACCAACTTGAATCTCTATGCCCTAAGGATTGTTCCTAGCACATATAATTGAAATCGGGCCAACGGTTCTCGAGAAGACATTTTAAATTTCCTATTGCTTTTAGTATGGGAGCTTTTGGCGGGAAAGTGATCCAAGATGGCCACCAAACCTTTTATCTGACACTTTCAAAAATGCCAAATTTGAGATCATAAAACCCCAAAACATATATAAAACCAATTTCAGCCTCAAAATCCATCAAAATAAAAAAAATCCAAAATGGCCGCCAAGCACGCTACATTTTGATTGGCCCACAGCGGCGGTTTTTTGATGGATCAACTTCCCTTGAACAAATTTTAATGGGTCCTTAGTCCCTAATCATATCTCCAAATTTCGGCCCGATCCCCTCAGCGGTTCTGGAGTAACTAGGTTATCCAAGATGGCTGATGAACCATTTGGTCAGTCAAGTTCTCTTGAACAAACTTGATTTACCTCTTTCCCTAGATGATGTTTCATGAGTTTTGAATCGATTCCCCTAGCGGTGAAGAGTTTTAGACATTTCTAAAAATTGGCAGAAATCCAAGATGGCCACCGACCAAATTGGTAGACCAGCTTCATTTGAACAAACTCCAATCTCTATGCCATACAATGTAAGGATGCTTCCTCTCAAATATAATTGAAATCGGCCCAGTGCTTCTCGAGAAGACGTTTTAAATTTCCCATTGCTTTACTATGGAGGTTTTTGGTAGGAAAGCAATCCAAGATGGCTGCCAAGCCATTTATCCGATTGCGTCGAAAGAGGCAAATTTTAGATCAGCATACCCAAAAACCTGGATACAAAACCAATTTCGGCTTCAAAAGCCACCAAATAAAACAATCCAATATGGCCACCAAACACGCTACATTTTTATTGGTCCACAGCGCCCATGTTTTTTTAAGTAGCAACTTCTCTTGAACAAACTTTAATGGGCCTTAGTCCCTAATAATTTGGGCCAGATCCGTTCAGCAGTTCTAGAGCGCTAAGGATGCTTCCTGCCAAACATAATTTTAATCTGCCCAGTGGTTCTTGAGAAGTCGTTTAAAGAAAAAGTTGATGGACGGAAGACGGATGGCCGGCACGGCATAAGCTCACTTGTACACTGAAAATTCTAGCTATAACCTAAAACAACAAAGTCCTAATATTTGGAAAAAGACAGAATGGTAGCCTATTTGAACACTCAAGCTAAAATACAAAGCTATTCATAACTAATAAGCGGCATGACAACAAAATGTAGAAATACTCATAAACAACATAATGTTTTGGGACAAAATTGATTCCATAAGTGCAAACAAAAGTTCAAACTATGCATATGAATCCCTATGAAACGCCACCAGCTACCCACCCCCACCTGACTCCACAACAACCATCTCCCCATCAGTTCATGACATGACACACATAACTTTGCATATATAGATTGTGAATATCCATCAATATTACACAGAACACTTTTTCAATATCTAAATTGGGACACAGCTGCTTGTTTAACCTTTTAACACTCATATCAGCCCAAAACTGATTCTGCAGTGGTCTTGAGAAATGTTCATTTACAGACCAAGAGAAGACTATTTTTGAAAATTTACCACTGGAATGACTGGCACGATAACCGAGCCAGTCATTACAGTGGTAAATTTTCAAAGATAGTCCTCTCAGTCTGCAAATGGACATTTTATATGAGAAAATTGATTTACTTTTAGCAAATTCGCGGTTTAAAGGGTTAATAACAAATCTAACAGTATGCGAACATTCTGCAGGGAAACCTACTCAATAGTATGGCTGAAATCTTGCTTATCAATATTCAATTTAATCTTTCTCACACCGCTTCCAATATCTGCCTTTGGCTTCCTACATGGATGAAGGAATTAATTGTAACTATAGCCACATCATCATGTCAATATCAAGGATTGCGAGAATTCACCTTTCCAGAGTATCCATCTATCAGCTGATGTCATATGCAGCTAAGCGGCATGTAGGATGACATCATAATCATTACATCATAAATGACTCTATTTGGCTCGTCTTTAACTCTTAATAGTCCGACACATTGTACGAATTGTATGTATCTACTATTTAATAAAGATGCTGTTGAATATTTTGAAACTAAAAATAGTGGAGTTTAGCTAGAGGTGGGTGCCGGGTGGGGGTTTAACAAAAACTGGAAAAGTCCACTAAAAAGGCAGAATCAGAATTACTATTAATCCTTTCATGGTCAAGATTGGTGAAGAAAGCAAGAGCTTTGCTGAGTCGATTTTCATTGACAGGCTAAGAGAACTCTTTTTTGAAAATTTACTACTGGAATGACTGGCCTGGTTAGCGAGCCAGTCATCCAGTGTTAAATTGTCAACAAAAGCTCCGCAAACGGCGAATAATACCCTGCCATGATGACAAACCAATGAATGAAAGCTTTCAGAAAATATTTATTTCTTCCTCAGACTCAGACCAGTCATCCTTATGAAGTGTCAAAGCGATCCGTTAAATGGTTAAGGAGGTATCGTTTGGAAACCGATTTTCAAGATGGCTGCTGCTGACTGGTGACCATATTGGATTTCGGGTTATCGTAAATTTCGATAAGTTTCACCACCAGACATATTCCAAAGACCCTATGACGTGATCCGATAAATGGTAACAGAGATATCACCCAGAAACCAACTTTCAAGATGGCAGCCCATGGCTGGCAGCCATCTTGAGTTCGGATCATTGTCAATTTCGATAGGTTTCTTTCCCAAATGGAGTCCAACCACTCCATGAAATTTCAAAGCGATCCGATAAACGGTAATGGCATTATCATCCGGAAACCAATTTTCAAGATGGCCGCTGGTGGCCATCTTGGATTTCGAATCATCGTTGATTTCGATAGGTTTCTTCCCAAGACCTAGTCCAACAACCCTATGAAGTTTCAATGTGATCTGACAAACGGTAATGGAGTTATCATCCGGAAACCACTCTGCCGCCCGCCCGCCCAGACGGGTGGCGTAATTACATACCTCGCCAAATTTTTCGGTGGGGTATAAAAATGATCTCTTGACCTGCAAATGCACATTGCCCAATACCACAGCACAGGCCAGTTTCGGCTAGCTTGACCAGCTAAGGGTTAAATGTTCAGCCGGTTTGACCAGTTAAGAGTTAAATATTTAATTGCCCACAGATCAATATACAGCAAAGCCTGTCTTCAGTGACCATCTTATTGGGCACAAATAATTAGTCATTACACACAAGTGGTCTCTTAATACAGGTCTCTTGCCGTAGGATATATGACTTTTGGAGGCAAAAAATGTAGGTATCTTAAAACAAGTGGTTGACAACCTGACCAATAGAACCTCATTTTTCCTAGTCCAATACAGGCAGCCGCTACATTCTCAAACAGGTTTGACTGTATAAAACCTCAGTCTTACACCTTGTGCTATGACCCTCCATAAACTATTAATGCTGGGATGAGCCAATGCTTAGGATTTACTCAACAGGATACAGAACATATTGTTTCTTGTTATCCATGTACTCTTCATGTATACATGCATACCCTAGGCAGTGTTCACAGATGGTCAGAGAGAAATATATGGATCAGTCAATGAATGGAGAGATGGACCTAAGATCTTTATGCTGCTTCATGTAGGTATTGGTATTGGCTACTTATGAAAACTGCGTCAACATAAGCTAAAGTTGTGTAATTACTGCAACAACGTCTAGCAATATTGCTTTCAAAATGAGTGCAGGTCTTCCATTCACCAACATCTACCAAATTATTACCGTTAAAATTCGACTAAAGGACGCAGTTTTTTGGTCAAAACACATGCACTAGAAAGGCGGGTGCGTACTATAATCGAGAACATTCCTTCCGCACATTTTTGGGTCGAAATTTTTCTTAAAAAGTCACAGATTATACCACGGAAATTGAACTAAATGTTACCCTAGCCAATTCGCGCCGCCTGACGACTGTTTAATGTATACTCCAAAAACACCAAGCGGAAGTGAAATTATTAAATTGGGCCGCCTAAATATTGCTTATTCTTTAATACATATCACTTATTACATCAAAATTAATCCAGAATTTGACATAAGATGGCGTCAAGAAAAGATACGTGTATAAATCACGTGATTCGCCTCCAATCGCAAAAGATCTTTACTCTAATTAGAGCGAGTACTCGGATATAAATATTCTGGACTCAGAACTCGGAAATTGCTATATATCATCATTGCGCGATAGGAACTGAATGTTCCCGTACCTGTTTGATAACCAACTCCCGTTAGCGCATAAGATTACACAGCGCCTCCAATCACAAAAGAGCCAGATAACCAACTCCCGTTAGCGCATAAGATCACACAGCGCCTCCAAATGCAAAAGAGCCATTACAATCTGTTTCTATCACACGATTTCGATGTTTTCAAGGAGACATTTTATGCCAAAATTAGATTGATTTTGATGTAATAAACAATCTTTATTGAAGGTACACGATATTTAGGCGGTCCTATTTAATAATTTCTCTAACATCATGATAATTTTTAGTCATGCATTAAACATGACGCGGAGTGATGGTTATTTTTTATACCAATTTTCCATTTTTTAAAGGTACGTTTTTTCTAAATTTAACAGCGTCTTATACTTGAATACAAGAGTTTTTTGGGCGGATTTTGGTCAAATTTGGGACAGCGTCCTATATTCGAGGGCGGCCTTCAGTCGAGAAATTATGATACTTCATTATTTTGGCAGTACACTAGTTGATGATGATGATGATGATAATGATGATGACGGTAGTGATGATGATGATGATGACGGATGATGATGATGATGACAGATGATTATAGTAACTACAGCAATGAAGACCTCCAAAGTGTAAATTATTCATAAACCTAGCCATCATTATTTTGTTCTGTGACTAGTGCATGTCTGCATCCATGTGTATGTACACATGTCTGTGTACTAGTCTAAGTAATACATGACATGATAAAAGATACACACGACCACATGCCACAGCAAACACACTATTACTTGAGTAATGACTGAACCATGAGAGCGATGTCACTCTTGATGCAACTCACACTTTACTCCTGTTATGTGGAAAAGCTTTAAAATGGGCCTTTCCAGTTTTTCCATCTATCATATGATGTCATAATCAACTACGTGAAGTGTAGGATGACATCATACTCAATGACGTCATGAATGATGTAGATAAGTTCATTACGAACACATTTAAATATTGTTGATGGACAAAGCATTGCATGTCTTTGCTATCAAATAAACATGCTGTTGAATATTTTGAAACTAATTTGATTGGGCGCTGTTGCTGCCATAGGCAGCAACAGTACACAGTCAAATTGGTTTCAAAATATTCAACAGCTTACCTATATAGTTTGCTGTAAATTGATAGTCAGGGTGTTTGGAGATCGATCGATGCCAACACGAGCGAGGAGTGGGTGGAGCTTAGCTAGAGATGGGCGGGGCATAGCTAAAACTGGAAAGGGCCATTAACAAACAAGGACAAAAATGCATTTGATGCTCTGCGAGCCATGAAAATCATGTCACACTGTTTATACCTGGCACACAATACGCTTAAGATGCACCAAGATCACAAACTTGGTGATCACAGGCAAACCTACAATGTATCTTTTATACAATTTATTTGCATTCAGACACAGAGAAAAATATGGCACACACCTTCGACTTAAAATACACTAATATCCCAAGTTTGGTGGTCATAGATAAGTGTTGAAAGAAATTATTATAACCTAGAAAAAATCTTTATTGTTCTGTAAATTTTATAAGATTCTGTGAAATTCAGTATACATACACAAGACAAGTTGACGTACAAGTCACTGTTAGCCTAAAATGCATCCATACACCAGGCTTGATAACTGTATTTGAATGCATTGAAATTACAGCCCTGACAAGATCACGTGTGAGTGAATGGACAGATGTACAATTAGGTGCACAACAGGCTACAGTGAATAATAGATACATCGCTTTTGAAAGGCTATAAAACATCCAGCTTAAAGTTTTCATAGGAAAAGGACCAAACATCTTGATTGATAGCTGGTTTCAACTCATTATTAACAACAACTATAGCGGTTAGTAAATGAACTCAAAAGCATATTGACACCCACTGAGTAGCTCATTAGTGGGAGAATGAAGCAACACTAGATATCAATACATATGTATGGCAGAATCTCAACAACTCACCACCCTTACCAGGCTAAATTTCTAATATTCACTATATGCAGTTTCAATACCATAACAGCTGGTACTTAGAGAACTGATACTAAAAGGCAACAGCTTACAGAAGCACAATTCCCAAAATGTACATGTACTTTAATCCTATTTTCAGAAGCTGTTGTAAAATATAACTTGGAGGTATCCAATGACAAGGGTTTAGCATATCATAGACAAATAGAAGACACTGTTGTGAACCCAGTCATTTGATGAACATAAAACATGTGTTATAATTCACATGGCATGCGACACACACACACACACACCACACACACACACACACACACACACACACACACACACACACACACACACACACACACACACACACACACACACACACACACACACACACACACACACACACACACACACACACACACACACACACACACACACACACACACACACACACACACACACACACACACACACACACACACACACACACACACACACACACACACACACACACACACACACACACACACAAACAAACAAACAAACAAACACACAAACAAACACACACACACACACACACACACACACACACACACACACACACACACACACACACACACACAAAATGATGTCAATTATCAAATTAGAAGTCAGTCTCGCCTTCAGCTTATTAACCCTTTAACACTTATATCAGCCAAAAATGGCTTCTACAGTGGACTTGACAAATGTCCATTTGTACACCAAGATTAATATTTCTGAAAATTTACCACTGGAATGACTGGCTCGATAACTGAGCCAGTCATTCCAGTGGTAAATTGTCAAAAATAGTCTTCCCTTGGTCTGTAAATGAACATTTTCTATGACAAAATTGAAAATTTCTTGAACAAATTCGAGGGTTACGGCTTAATTAATTGGCACTGATGGGGACCAGACTGAAAGTTTGTACATTAAGCTGACCTGTTGGCAGTCTCTGAACAGCTTCCTTGTATATTATATGTGAATGTGATCTTTCTTGTAATTCTGCAAAGATAATTGTGAAACATCTTACATATAGCCTGGCTATAATGGACACTACAGGATCATAAACCTTTTAATGGTCATGATATTTCAAGAAGATTAAAATTTGAGCGTAGTGAATGACCATTTCCAGACCTAGACTTTTAAGACAAGAGGCCCAAGGGGCCTGTATCGCTCACCTGGACCATAGGCATTTCAACTAGAATGCTCTTTATCAACAAGATGGCCACCAAACTGTTTATCTGACAGTTTCGAAAATTGGAAATTTGAGATCAGAATACCCAAAAACACATATCAAACCAATTTCGGCCTCAAAGTCCATCAAATAAAAAAATCAATATATGGACACCAAACATGCTATATTTTGATTGGCCCATGGTGTCCAGGTTTTTTGACGGATCAACTTCTCTTGAACACACTCTAATGGCCCTTAGGCCCTAATCATATCTGCCAAATTTTGGCCCAATCCCTTCAGTGGTTCTGGAGACGTCATTTTCGCTACAACTAGGTCTCCCAAGATGGCCGCCGAACCATTTGACCAATCAAGTTCCCTTGAACAAACTTGGTTCAGCTCTTGCCCTAGATCATATTTCATGAGATTTGCATCAATCCCCTAAGCGGTTTCGGAGATTTTTAAAGATGTTTCCTAAAATCGGCCTAAATCCAGGATGGCCGCCAGCCAAATTGGCCGATCGGGTTCATTTGAATAAACTTGGATCCCTATGCCCTAAGGATGCTTCCTGCCAAATATAATTGAAATCGTCCCAGTGGTTCTTTGAAGTCGTTTAAATGAAAAGTTGACGGACGGATGGACGGTCGCCATGGCATAAGCTCACTTGGCCTTTCAGGCCAGTTGAGCAAAAAATTATTCATGAAAATTTACCACTGGAATCACTGCCGAGCCAGTCCTTCTGGTGACAAATTTAGACAAATCATCATCCCATGGCTGGCAAATGGACATTTCACAAGATCAGTGCAAAGACTAGTTTTAGCTGACTTGACCATTAAATGGTTAAATAGTGGCAACAAAAAACAGGTAGTCACTCAATTGAGGGGACCATTTCTAGCTATGCCACGCCCCGCCCATGTCTAGCTAAGCCCCACCCACTTTGTATGCATGTTGGTATCACTTTATATACTTTTAAATCTGAATTACCAGAATTCCTACTACAGGTAACTACAGGAAAGCTGTTGATTATTTTGAAAACATTTTGACTGGGGGCTGCAGCAGCATCTCCCAGTCAAATTAGTTTCAGAATATTCAACAGAAAGCTTATTAAATTGTAAATTAAAGACACACAATTCGTACACTTGACTCATGATAGAGTTATAATATGTCATAAGATTGTGATGTCATCCTACATGTGATGTAATTGATTATGATGTCATATACAGATCCGTTCCCTCTGTATAATAGTAAAGCAAACAAAAAAAGCTTTGGAACCACAAGATGATTTTCACTAACAATGGTTGGTGGTCTTACACTTAGAATCACAATATTGTGGGCCCACAAAAGCAGATGTCCAGTATAGAAGTTTGACTGCAATACTGAAAAGAAGGCTGATAATTTGTGTATGAAGCAACATTGATTACGCATACAAGAAACAGTGCCAAACTCAATATTTAGTACCTTTTTATATAAGTCAAACCTGTCAAAGCCATAATTGCAGAGCATTTACAAATTGAAGCTAAAGACAGCTGGTTCCTTAGAACTAAACGAAATCTAGGATTTCTTTTTTCACGAGAGAGTTGATACTTACCTCCCTAATACTTTTGATATTGCTAAATATCGGCTTTCACTCAATAAAACACTCAGATTAAAAACAGTTAGGTGCCCCTACTGGGCAGGGAGTCAGAGGTAGTCCGGCGGATGCTCGCCCCACCACCGCGCATGCGCCGACTACTACTTCCTCTGGCTCATTTATTGGCTAACACATGCAACTACCAAGAGCCTGAAGACCGAGCCTCTGTGGGGCGGAGAGGCCGGGTCCGTATCTAGGGAGGTAAGTATCAACTCTCTCGTGAAAAAAGAAATCCTAGATTTCGTTTATTTCACATCAAGAGTATACTTACCTCCCTAATACTTTTGATATTGCCAGAATTTGAAAGTGAATCTGGCGGGAGGGAGGCGAGGTCAAAAGACCAGCTCTTCCCTATACGCTTTCAAGCGTTTAAGGCACTTATGACGTCTGAAACTGTGTGAAAACACAGTCAGGATTTGATAAACCATCGGATAACACAACCGATGTCTGAGAGATGACCGATTTGTCATATGCGCTCCCCCCCCCCCCCTTGGGAGGAAGATTAAATGACCTCAATGTCCTACACGCTCTCTTCGTACTAGTGCCAAGTACTATAGGACAGAGACGAAAAGGCTCCATTTTCGTATACTCTCTCTAAAGAACCACAACCCACATAAACCATCACCATATTAATAACACTGGGTAACGTGACAATACAACACAATGAACAACACATGAACAAGACTGACCTTGTTGTACTAGGAAACTGTCATCACGATTCCAGTAAAGAAGGATGATACAGTCCCGACAAGTGGTTGTCACCGTCGCTGAATGGCGAAGTATATAAGCAATGCGGAAGCACTCTTCACAACATAAAGCGGTTATTGTTTCAAAATCGACAAGGCGAGAGGGTTAGAGGTGTCACGGAGGTAATGGTCTGTAAAACTTGACTCACAGTGCCACTGAGCCACTGACATAATATCATCCACAGGGACCCCATTAAACAGGGCAGTGGATGTCACGACACCGCGGACACTGTGAGCCTTGGCCACGTCAACCTGTCGCCCGGTGGCGGATTTGTGACAAAATTGAATACATTCCACAATCCACCTAGAAATGGTGTCCTTAGACGCCCTGCCATGGGGTTCAATATATGACAACCATAACGCTGACTGGTCGGTACGCCATTCCGAAGTACGCTGTTTGTACCGGAGCAGCGCCCGTACGGGGCACCATACTTTAGAATTAGGATCATATCTAGTTAAAGATGGCAAAAAAATAGTCTGACCTGGATATTTCAATGACTGATTTTTAGACAAGAAATTAATCCTAGGTAGAAGCTTAAGGCCTTCCCCTGTAACCACAAAACGGTCAACCTCGGCTGATAAGGCGTGAATTTCACTCCTACGCCTCGCCGAGGCCGCAGCAATTAAAAATACAGTTTTAAGAGTTAACATTTTCATAGAAATGGAACTAAGTGGTTCAAAAGGCTTATCACCTAGCACCTGGAGCACCAGTGATAAACTCCAAGACGGAATCAGTGGAGGATTCCTTGGTCTTAGATTGCCCATGCCTTTAATTAATACATTTAATGTACTTACTTCATCACTCCCCCTATTAGCCAAGCAAGGAATAACAGTCTTTAAAGCTGATTTATAACCAGCAATAGAGTTAGGCTTGAGGCTATAGGCATCATATAGGTGACAGAGGAAATCAGCCACTACCTGAATAGATGATTCCATTGGATCAATACATCTTTTTGAGCACCACTCTGCAAATCTGTTGATTTTATAGTTATATGCTCTGGAGGTTGACCCCCTCCTGGCTTTGGCCATAAACATGGCCGCTTGCTCAGAAAAGCCCTCCTTAATTCTAGATTCCTTGACAACATCCACGCAGTCAATCGGAACATTGACGGATTGTCGTGAAGGGCCTTGCCCTGGAAGATAAGGTCGTCCATCAGAGGCAGCGGAACCGGATTGCAGACCAGAAGGTCCAGCAGATCCGTATACCACGATCGGCTTGGCCAATCCGGGGCGATCAGAAGCACTTGGCACTCCTGCTGCCTGATTTTCTGAAGCACCTTTGGAATCAGGATTGCTGGGGGGAATGCGTATGCATACATTCCCTCCCAGCTGATAGCTAACGCATCTGTTGCGAAAGCGCTTGGGTCTGGAATCGGAGAGACGTACGTCGTCATCTTCGCATTCTTCTTCGTTGCGAACAAATCTATGTTGGGTTTCCCCCAATGGTCGAACAGACGATCCGCCACACATTGATTTAGTTGCCATTCCGTGGGTAAAACACTCATCCTTCTGCTCAATGAGTCTGCTAGCAGATTTAACCTCCCCGGAATATGAACTGCCTTCAAGGTGATCCCATGATCCAGGCACCAACAAAGCAGTTTCCATGTCATCATACAGAGACTGGGCGACTTCGTTCCGCCCTGGCGGTTTATGTAAGTCACTACTGTTGAGTTGTCTGAACGAATTAGAACAATCTTGCCCTGAACTTTCTGTAAGAAATGTTCCAGGCCCAGGACTACTGCTCTTAGCTCTAGTAGATTGATATGTTCCTTGGACTGATCCAGATCCCAAAGCCCTGATACTGTGGACTCTTCCAGACAAGCTCCCCACCCCTCCATCGATGCATCTGTATACACAGTCACCTGAGGGTGGGGAGGGGTTAGCAAAACCCCCGGCAAGAGATTCTCTGTATTCAACCACCATTGCAGGTGGTGAATCAGAGGCGCCAACACTGACACGTTCGAGTCCAGCGAACCTGAACTCTGGGTCCACTGTGTCATGAGAAACAACTGGATCGGGCGCCTGCGCAAGGCAGCCTGCGGAATGACTGGTTCCAAAGAAACCATCAAGCCCAGCATTCTCAAGTAAACCCGCGCCAGGACATGACGACTGTCGCACACCGACTGTATTACCGAGATGAGTATTTGAACCCTCTCCTGAGTGGGGTACACATACCCCGTCTCCAGATCGAAGAACATGCCCAGGTAAACAAACTTCTGGGATGGAGTTAGCTCTGATTTCGGGAAATTGATCATCCAGCCCAAGTCCGAGAGAGTTTTCAAAACAATCTCCAGATTGGCTGACAACGATTCCCGGGTGTGTGCTTTCAACAGCCAGTCGTCTATGTACGTGTGGACTGCTATGCTTCTCCTGCGGAGGTATGCAGTGATCGCGAGAACCACACGGGTGAAGACCCGAGGAGCCGTGGAAATCCCGAAGGGTAACACCCTGAATTCCCACCGCCGGCCCTGAAATGCGAATCTCAGGAAGCGACGGAAACTCCTCTCTATGGGAATGTGGAAATACGCATCCTTCAAATCTATGGAAGCGGTCCACATTCCTCGCTCCAACCCCGCCAATACCGAGCGCACAGTCTCCATCTTGAAACTGGGCGTCTCTAAGAACTTGTTCAAAGGCTTGAGGTTGAGAATCGGCCTCCACCCTCCGGTGTTTTTCTTCACTAAGAAGAGGGTTGAATAGAAGCCCGGGCACCTCTGTGCCGGCTGAATGGCTTCTTTTAGTATGAGGGAATTTATTTCCTCCTCTATACACAACCTCTGATCCGGATCCCGTGGAATAGGAGTCCAGATCGGCGCGAGAGACAGTCGCGATGGCGGGCCTGTCACCCAGTCGGGACGATACCCGACGGAAAGCCATCGCAAGACTAAACGGTCCTGAGTCAACCGCTTCCACTCTGGCAAGTGGCCGGCCAAACGGCCGCCCACCGGTCCACCTAGGGATAGAGGTGGACATAAGGAGTGCCAGAGTGGCACTGTCCTCTCGGCGTGAAACACCGGAGTGGTTCCCACCGCGGTAACCAGGCCATCAGGCCCGATTGCCGCGACCAGATCCCCGCGCGCCCCGTCCAGCGCCGCGCGCACCACGGTGCGCGGGCGGCTGTCTGGCTGGGTGCGGCTGGGGAGCCTGCGCCCCCCTCGCTGCTGGCCGAATCGCACGTGGCCTAGGCCTACGTTGCGACGGTGGCTGGCCTCTGACCTGGCCAGCACCACCTCGAGCCTGCAGAGGACGATACGCAGGGGGTGCCGCGCGAACACGCTCCCGCCGGAGCACCTCAAATTGTTCACGCAGCGCCCTCTGGTTGTTAACCAGAGTGACCGTCTCCTGGAGGTGCCTGCATCCCTCACCTCCAAAGAGACCAGGACCTGTCATAGGCGTCCGCAGCAGCCTATTATACAGGTCCTGGGATGGGCACAGATTGTCAAGCGCAAACGTGCGCCTCGCCCGGACACTTCTGGTCACCGCCCGCGTCAAACAGTCCAAAGCCAGGTTGATACCATCCTGGATGGCTCTCTGGACTGTTACCGGGCTTGGCTGGCGTGATGCGGAGGCCGCTACCACCCCCTGTAGCAGCTGGGAGACGTGGGACAGAGCGGCAATCGACGCCCTCCCACTCTCCTCCGCATCACGCAGCGTGGCATTCGCCGAACGCAACGCGTTCGAGCACAAGACTCCCGTGTCAGAACGGGAGCCCGGCCGCGCATCTTCGCCTAAAGCCGCGCGATCATCCACGCTTGGCTTTGGCACCACACCGTACCGCTGGTATTCCAGGGGCACGATGCGGCAACGCTTTGCCACCTCGCGAGGGGCCTTCGCGAGACGTCCATTAACCTTAATGGACGCCTCCGCCGCTTCGAACATGTCCACGACATGCTCAGCCAGCGGCAGAGATGGCATAGCGGTAGCCGCCGGCCTACCAGCTAACCACGGCCTATGGTCACGCTGGCTAGCCGGCAGCTCCACGGGTAGATCGGGCCGAACACTTACCAGCCACTGGCAAGCGTCCGACCAATCCTCCTCCGTGGCTAACTGCGAGCGCTCTACTAGACGAGGGCCTTCGTCTTCCTCCAGAGCACTCGCAGTTGACGTCGACGGCGGATAAGCTGATACCCCTGGCAAGCCCGGAAAAGCATGCGGGCCCGAGAGAGCAGGCATGCTAAACTCCGCGGCTTGACCAGGAGCAGGCGCCATGGCAGAGCGTGGGGTAAACACCGCCCTACCGCGGCCCTGACCAGCACCAGCGACACCATCGGCAAGCCGAGGTATGCGGTATCCGTGGTCAACAGCACCGCCCGGGGACACCTTCTGGACCGTGAAATCTACTCCTGCGAGAGTAGAACCACGGAACACGTCGTCTGTATTCCCCGCGAGGGGTGCACAGACGTCGTATTCCATGGCCACGTCCTCAGAAGGCGACCCTAGCAGGAGATCCTCTTCCTCCTGGCCAGAAAGATTAGACTCCGGGTCAGCAAAGAGAGCTAACCCGGACTGGCCAGGAAAGGTGCCATAGGAGGCTTTGACACCCGCGGCGCGCGGATACCCAGGGTCTGATGAGCAGACCGCGGGTCCCAGCAACAACCGTTGTCCACGGCCCCTCGGCGCGGCGCCATGCCTGCTGCCAGGGTCTTGGACTGCCCCCAACAAAGGGGCCACCTCTGAATCCACAAACGGACCGGACCTAAAGAGACCGGATTCAGAGGCGGGGATCACCTGCTCGTAAGCAGATGCCGAGGACAACAAAGGAGCTGGCCCAGGGAGCATGCTGCGAAGCAACTCTGGGACCAAATCCTTTATTGTCCTCTGCATCTCTTGCAACATTTCGGACCTGAAGGCCTCCACATCCACCGCGGATGAGGCCTTCTTCTTACCCTTCTTACTACCCTCCTTCTTCTTCTTCCTCTCTTCCTCCATCACCTTCTCCCTTGCCTGCAATGAGAGAAAATCAGACATTAGATCTCCCCCCCACTGCTTACATACATCGCACTTCAGCAACGGTCCACAGGGACTGCAGCTGAAGCACAAGTGCGGTACGAATCTATTCTTCAGAAACCTCCCGCAGGACGGGCAACCAGGTCTCTGAAACAGGACAAGGACAAGGACAATGAGCAAGATAGTTAAGGTTAGCGAACTCAAAACCAACTAAAAAGAGAGGGACAGGATCCTCAAGATCGCAAGTCAAGAAGAACCAGCCGTGGACAAAACGTTAAATGTTAATAAAGGCCAAGGCCGATTATGACGTCATCAATCCCGTGACCAAAATAATCGATCCGCAACAAGCACCAAGTGCAAGAACGAATTGTATAAGTAACCGGAACATTTCCGTTGAATTGGCATTTCGAGTACACAACAATCAGATATACAGAGATAACTCCTTCCAATTCTAGCATTGGCAAAAAAGGAAATTATCTCCCCTTTTGTTTATCAATAATTAGATACCTGACACTTGCACAGACAAACCATCCAACGTGATGAACCGGAGAACTCCACCATAGTACGCCTCTACATTCTCTCCACCGAAGGGGAAGGAATTGGATCAAGAGGGCAAAGTGAGAAGACCTTTATAATAGGCCTCCAACTCACTGAACATAGATTTTTTGGTTAGATAACCTAACAGTATTAGTAGGAAATGGAACTGTGGTGGAGAGAAACATATCCTCTTGTGCCGAGAAGTCCATCAAAGCTTCTACGTGATACCTGTGGACAAAAACACAAAGAGAAATGAGACTTATGAAGCACCATGTTGTAAAAAACAAACACAAACAGGCGCTAATCACGGTAAGCGCGAGTCCCGGAAACACATTAAACCGGGACAAAACACGCTAGCATATCAAAGAAGTCACCTGATAAAGAGATCCAGCTCCTTCCAAAGGTGAGTCCTCTCTTTCCGACATGCCACGAACGTACAACAATCGTCAAATAAGTGAAAAACAAGGTAAACGCGCAGAAAATGTAGAGTAGCACAAAACCGCATGTAACCCTTAGCCAATAAATGAGCAAAGAGGAAGTAGTAGTCGGCGCATGCGCGGTGGTGGGGCGAGCATCCGCCGGACTACCTCTGACTCCCTGCCCAGTAGGGGCACCTAACTGTTTTTAATCTGAGTGTTTTATTGAGTGAAAGCCGATATTTAGCAATATCAAAAGTATTAGGGAGGTAAGTATACTCTTGATGTGAAAATGTATAAGACACTTACATTTAAAAGTGCCTTTTAGACCAAAAAGGCTTAGAACTTTAATGGTCAAGATTAGTTAAGAAAATCTAAATTTTCACACAGTAAATGTTCATCGGTTATCGAGCCAGTCATTTCTGTGGTAAATTTTCAAGACCTCTATATAGGTCAGTTTAGCCGGCCTGACCATTAAAGGGTTAAAACATGTGGTTATTTAATCATTTGTCATAACAAAGCTCATATATTCTTTATGATGATAGAAATGGCCTGATATTTTGAAGCTAATTTGACTGGCAGCTGTTGCTGTCAAAGATGGCAAATTAGTACAAAAAATATTCAACAGAATATTTATTAAATTGTAAAAACGTGTTTTGAAAATCAGGGGAATGAACTGAATTGAGAATATGTATAAGTGGTGTGACGAGTTGTCTTTCCTTTCTATGTTTATAGAGCTGTATATTATCATAGTAAATAGCTCCACACGGTTCAAGCCAGACTCATTTATTTCCCCGTAACCAAAACTCACAATGAGACATTTCAAAAGTAGATACATTCACAGGCATAATATTAGATATTAGACTATGAAAATCTTATTAAGGTTTTAGATTATCATTATCTCTAGGCCTATCTGTAAATGTCATGTTCAAACTAATAAGCACATTAACACTATATGATCTACCCAGCAAAAACTGACCTTTGTAGTGGCCTTGAGAAATAGCAATTTGCAGGCAGAGAGGAATATTTTTGAAATTTTACAAGCAGAATGACTGTCTCAGTAGTCAATTCAGCCATTTTAGTTGCAAATTGTCAAAAATAGTCCTCCCTTTGCCTGTAAATGGATATTCAATAAGGACAAATTTAAACTTTCTTGACAAATCTTGATCACTAAAGGATTAATCATGTAATCACAAATTATTAAGTCTCTCACTACTGCTTAAAATCTCTCGGAATCTATCTCTAAATATCTATGAGTCTAAAAACTGAGTGTCGCTTTGCTCTACGAAATAGGTAACATGCTCAAATTAGTTACATGTAAATCTAAGCCTTGCAATATCCTATACATGCACAATATATTTTATTCTCAGAAATTCATTTGGAAGTATTTTCCATCATTACCAGCCAGCTGTTCATATATAAAGGAGCAATTCTGGTCATGAAATATTCATATCAAAGAAATGGAGTAATCCAGTATTAGCTATGCCCCACCCATCCTTAGCTAAGCTCCGTCAGCTGTTCGCCCTGATTATCAATTTCCCGAAAACTATACAGGTAAGCGGGAGCAACAGTACCCAGTCAATTAGTTTCAAAATTTTCAACAGCATGTTTATTAAATAGTAGACTCGTAAAGATTCGTACAACAACGGTTAGTTCGTCATCAATTAAGCATTCATGACGAACTTAGCTACATTGTAAGTCATTCATGATGTTAATTGACTATGATGTAAGCCGACACGTCACATAGTTGATTATAGTACTGTTCCGATTTGATTGATGATTGATTGGTTTGCATGTTCAACCAACCGATTGATCATGATTTCAGAAATAGATTTTGGTTGTTTATAAATTGATTTTATTAATATATTTTAACTTGTCAAGCTAGAAAACGAATAGTTTTTGGATAAGAATTTAAACTTAATTGTTACAACTATATAGTAATACTCCTTAGTCTAAGACATTAATTTTTTCAGCACTAAAATAATGTTAATTTCAAAGCAACCATGCCAATAACATGGTGACTATTTTGCAACTTATTTGACTGGAAGCTGTTGCTGCCTTAGGCAGCAACAGCTTCCAGTCAAATTAGTTTCAAAATAGTTAACAGATTATTTCTTAAATTATTAAGAATCTGTCATACCTGCGATTTGGTTTTAAAGGGGTAATTATCCTTGAACATGCTATAATTACTGCATTCAAAATGGGTAAAAAATGAGAGCCTGTTATGATCAATCATTAATTGATCATCGGTTAGTATATAAAACTAATCATCGATCACAAAAATAGTACCAATTCCCAACACTAGTTGACTGACATCATATGATTGACGGATAAACTGGAATCCTCCATTAACATGAATATTCATGAAAGCATTCTAATGATATTAATCCGGAATACAATTGTTAAGGGAAATAAAGCTGGCAAATATGGAGACCTATTTTAGGGAAACACGATTCCACACAATGTGGTTTCAGGAAGTAATGTACCAAATTTATGTAAATCATTTGGTCAAGCATTCTAAAGTTATGATATGGAAATTAGATTTTGTTTGTTTAGTTGAGAAATTGAGATAACATCTGGATATTGGCAGACTGCATGGTGAGTTAAGATTTTATAGCATGTATACATCACATGGAGAGAGAAAGATGACACCTTCATGCCGGTCTCTTCCGTAAGTACCAACTTTGTTGGGAAACTAAGTCATCAAGGATTGCGGGCTGACATCCGCATACAGAGGCAACTCTGATTATGTCTACCCTTCATCAAACAAGAAACTGTGCTCGACATCCTCGGACGACGCAATCTTCCCAGGAGCTTACCATAGCTACGTGGAATGTACGTGGTCTGAATGCAACATCAAAGTGGCAAACCTTATGTGCAGACTGTGAACACTATAACATCGATATTACATGCATCAAGAGACTAAAGTAGCTAAACACTCAGAGCAGCAACTACAGACAGGCCATAAGCTAGTGCTCATGGAGCAAAAACACGCCACATACCGGGGCTTAAGCTTCGTAATCGGACCAAGGGTCTTGGATCATGTCATTAGTTTGGGATATGTCAGTGATTGCGTTGCGTTCATCGACCTGGCTATACCTACGCGAAAACCCACCACCACTAAGTGTTGAATTGTCAATGCATACGGCCCAACTACTGAAAAAGCCAGAGAATCCAGCAATATTAGATTCCTTCTATGCAGAACTGAGCTCCGCCATTACAATCCCAGCTAGATGGCAACTGTTTGTGTGGAGATTTCAACTCCAAACTTGGTAAACTCGGAATTGCAGACAAAAGTTCAGGACTTGACTTATGCATGGGATCCTATGGAGAGGGCACACGCAACAGCAATGGAGATGTACTGGTGGCATACCTTAGTTCCAATGGCATATTTGTCACAAATACGGCTTTCAAACACCCATGCCATCACCGGACACATGGACTGGTCACATTACTGATCGCAAAGCCCCAAAACGCTCTAAGGCTACAACAGCTATCTTCAACCAAATAGATTTCATACTATGCAAAACAGAAGCAAAGCCCTTACTCCGGAACGCTCGTTCATATGGAGGCTCAATTCTGACCATGAGCTAGTCATTACACGCCTTCAGATGAATGATCTCTACCTAATATATACACTATACCAGGTAAGATGGTAGTCACCTACTACCTACCCAAGCTCATCAGTGACACTTCCACTCAAATGTCATACAAAAAAGCCCTCGGGAGCAGATCGCTAACATCGATGTTAGCTCCGATCCAAACGAAGCCCTAACCAAAACACTGAAATCCATGGAATCATCCGCTACCAGCATCATGTGTTCTTAAAAACAACCAAACTAGGTATACTAACGACCCTCTAGTAGTAAAACTGTCAGCAGAGCAGAAAGCGTTACGGCTGCGCATCTATTAAAGTGGCCAAAGTGAACACCTCACCAAACTATGCTGGGAGTGCAATATTATTCTGCGCCACATTAGCAAACGCTTAAAAGATCTTGCTATTCAACAGGCAGACTACCTAGTAGATGAAATCACTGCCACAGATGACTGTCACAAAATCTTTCGGGCAGACCGAGCCCTGCGAGTTACTGACTACACACCACCACTCACTGCACACAACTCTGAAGGACACTTTATCGGGACTGACCAGGGAAAAGCCGAGGCGATCCGAGAATGGTTCAAGGAACAGTTCACTGACAACGATGATGAGCCCTTTCACCCGTTCTCAGGAGACCCCAGGCCATTACTAACACCAATTAAAACAGCAGAAGTCGAGAAGGCACTTAAAGCCCTGAAAAATGAACGTGCATCTGGGACCTGATGGCATGATCAATGAACTATTCAAATATGCAAGTGACTTTATCTCAAAACCGCTCATGCACCTAATCAATTCAGCTTTTATGCACCACCTTCCCATCGACGCTGTAGGCCAAGGTACCTTATCGCACTACCCAAGCCCAACAAACCACCTGGGCCCCCAGCCCATCTACGGCCCATTGTGCTCCTCAACAGCATACGGAAAATCCTATCCAATGTTACTCTATGCCGCATCCAAGACAAGATCGATTACTTCAACGGATCATGTCAGTGGCTTCAAACGTGGACGCAGCTGCGCACACATTGTATGGGCTCAACGCATGCTCGTGTCGGTAGTCATGTCCAAACACTGGGACTTCCACAAAATGGGCATTGACGTCAAGAGCCTTCGACACAATTAAACGCTCAAATATCCTAGATGTACTATGCCAGGCCAGTTTCAATGAAGATGAGCTACGACTAGTGAGACTACTGCTTGCAGACACCAAGCTGAGAGTACTAGTCAAGTCAGTGAAGTCTGTAGAGTTTGAGACATCAATTGGCTCCCCACAGGGAGATGGTCTATCTCTGGTGCTACCTTGCTGCCGCATTGAAATCTGTGCGGGAAAGTTCCACAAGACCAAACACGGGGTATGCCACTAGAGATGGAATATGCATACGATGTGGACTTCATAGACGAGGAAAAGAAACCCCTTGACGAACTTCTCCCAACAGCTGCAAGCAAACTAAAAATTGGGAATCTCTTTATGAATGAATCCAAAACAGAGTTCACCCACATATAACCTATCTACAAAGCATGAAACTAAAGAAAATGATGACCCACTTCGTGGCGGCGAACCATGGAGGAAAAGTAAAATCCTGGGCTCACTGCTTTGCAGCACTGCTGACATTTCTGCACTCTGCATCATGGGGAAGATAGCTTTCCAGTCCTTCTGGAAGCTATGGATTCGTAGATCAAAGATGCCTTTCATAAAGAGGCTACGTTTATACAATGCAACCTGCGTATCCTTGATGCTGTATAACTGTAACAGATGGGCAGCTCCAAAGGCAGCTCTAGACAAACTCGATGCCTGCCACCACAAACACCTACGCACCATCACTGAACAACGATGGTCAGACAGCATAACTTCCAATGATGTACTATACAAGATGTGCAATACGTCGCCGCTGTCTGTAAGTCTCCCAGCAAAGCTGGTCCATGTTTGGCCATGTGCTAAG
This sequence comes from Chaetoderma sp. LZ-2023a, assembly GCA_034401795.1. Taxonomy (NCBI): domain Eukaryota; kingdom Metazoa; phylum Mollusca; class Caudofoveata; order Chaetodermatida; family Chaetodermatidae; genus Chaetoderma; species Chaetoderma sp. LZ-2023a. The sequence continues at coordinate 106,851,963 of CM067372.1, read as the reverse complement.
GATGCCAGAAGAGACACCAGCACAGAGCCTTGGAATTTGCCCCACTCGGAGCCAGCAAATACAAAGCCAGGAGAGGATGTCATTGCATAAATCTGCTACGCATGCTACGAGGTGACCTAAAAAAAGCAGGACTCGGTACACTCAAGTCAAGAATGGACGTGAGGAAGCTAAGGATTCTGGCTGAAGACAAGACACAGTGGGCAAAAGCGAAGAAAGACTGATTGCAGCTGTAGGATGTTTCTACTACTACAACTGCACAATACAGTAATCATACATACATCACATCATCAGAGATTTCCCAGAGTGCATACCTTTGTTCAACAGATATATCATTAAGTGAAATCATTCCCATTGCACTGCTTAATCCGTTAATGGTCAAGACAGCCAAACATGGCATTTGCTGCTATGGTTTTGAGAAATGGTCATTTGCATGCCAAGAGAAGACTATTTTAGCCCTTTGATGGTTAACATTTGTCATAAAATTACAATTGTTGATTAATGAATATTCATTTGCAAGCCAAGAAGACTATTCTTGAAATCTTACCACCTCATTGACTGGATTCATAATTGACTCGGCAATTCCAATGGTCAATGTTTCTAAATTAGTCTTCTTTTGGCCTGCAAATCGGCATGCACTAAGTACCGTAAAAATTCGACTAAAGGACGCAGTTTTTTTTGTCAAAATACATCTACTAGAAAGGGGTGTGTGTCCTATAACCGAGAACATTCCTTCCCCACATTTTTGGGTCGAAATCCTTATTAAAAATTCACAGATTATACCACGGAAATTGAACTAAATGTTACCCTAGACAATTCGCACCGCCTGACGACTATGTTTAATGTATACTAAAAAAACACCAAGCGGAAGTGAAATTATTAAATTGGGCCGCCTAAATATTGCTTATTCTTTAATACATATCACTTATTACATCAAAATGAATCCAGAATTTGACATAAAATGGCGTTGAGAAAAGATACGTGTATAAATCACGTGATTCGTCTCCAATCGCAAAAGATCTTTATTCTAATTAGAGCGAGTACTCGGATCTAAATATTCTGGACTCGGAAATTGCTATATATTATCATTGCGCAATAGGAACTGAATGTTCCTGTACCCGTTTGATAACCAACTCCCGTTAGCGCATAAGATTACACAGCACCTCCAATCACAAAAGAGCCAGATAACCAACTCCCGTTAGCGCATAAGATCACACAGCGCCTCCAAACGCAAGAGTCATTACAACTAGTGACCATCTGAATATTCCCATACCCGTTTTAGAACCAACTCCCGTTAACGCTTTAGATTACACAGCGCCTCCAATCACAAAAGAGCCAGATAATCAACTCCTGTTAGCGCATAAGATCACACAGCGCCTCCAAATGCAAAAGAGCCATTACAATCTGTTTCTATCACACGATTTGTATGTTTTCAAGGAGACATTTTATGCCAAAATTAGATTGATTTTGATGTAATAAACAATCTTTATTGAAGATACACGATATTTAGGGGGTCCTATTTAATAATTTCTCTTCCACCATGATAATTTTAATCATGCATTAAACAAAGCGCTGAGTGATGGTTATTTTTTAAACCAATTTTCGATTTTTTAAAGGTACGTCTTTTCTAAATTTAACAGCGTCTTATACTTGATTATAAGTTTTTTGGGCGGATTTTGGTCAAATTTGGGACAGCGTCCTATATTCGAGGGCGGCCTTTAGTCGAGAAATTATGGTAAGTTTTAATTTCCGAACCAGCAACCTAGTTTTGATCTTGTTTCGTAAATTTCAAGATGGTGGCGTCAGAAAATTTTACAACTTATTTGAATAACAAAATCTGATCAATATTTTATTGGACGCAGTCGTCTGCGACCTACTTAAACTGAATTTAAAGTATAAATTTAAATACAATCGAATTAATTGCTTGTTCCGAATATTGCCACAAAATTACGATCATCAAACATCGCCAATTCGCATAAATCCTGTTTTGGCACTTCTGGTTAAAACCATGTCCATGGTACAAACAAAGCCAACAAATTCACGAACCAAGTCCGCCACTAAAACGCATCCTATAGCGTTAATAATCGGATCCATACTTTGAGCAATATAATTTTCAAAATGGATATCAGTCTTCCTTGTATTGATTCCCATAAAATCTATTCAATTTCCCAAGCATAAAGATTAAGAATTGATATCCATAAAACAATTTATAGTCCACAAAAAGATGTGTATCCAAATGCTCATTAAACAGAGAGGACGGTTCCGTACCCTGCACAGTATCCACCCTTCATTACACTGTTAGTCTCCATGCATACATACCTATTGCCTGTCTATCAACATCGTCATCACTTTCTGTAATCTGATGACGAGCAATTGCATCCCAAGCCTCCTCTTTATGAGAAAAATTAGTCTTCAAGCTGGTCAGTAAGATAACACAATAATATTTCTAAAATAGTTCTATAAATATCTATGATTTTGTAGAATATATGTATATGTTATTATATTATATTCACATGTAATATGTTCATGAATATATATGCATAACATGACAAATTATTCAGCACATGTTCGGATAATGAATGCAAAAACATAGTCTCAAATGCAGATATGACTTAAGACATTAAAAACATGGAATTAAGCAGCAACAGCACCCAGTCAAATTAGTTTCAAACTATTCAACAGAATGTTTATTAATTTATAATAATGACATACAATTCGTACAACAACACTTAGTCTGTCATCAATTAAGCATTCGTGACAAACTTAGCTATGTAATTGATTATGACGTCAGCCTACATGTCACGTAGTTGATTATGACATCATATGATTGACTGAAAAACTGGCAGCAACAGCACCCAGTCAAGTTAGTTTCAAAATATTCAATAGCTTACCTGTAGTTTTCTGGAAACTGAGATTCAGATTGCATGGATCGATCGATCCCAACACTGTCAAAGCGTGGGTGGCGCTTAGCTAGATATGGGCGGGGTATAGCTAAAACTGCCTTCCTCCATTGTAATGAATTATCATATACACCTTTGCCAGTCTTAATTAACAGGTGCTTAACCAGATTTTTAAAATAGTCTTTTCTTGGCATACAAATGAAGACTCAATAGGGAAGTTTTAGCTTTTTTAACACATCTTGAACACTAAATGGTTAATATATATTAAATAGAGTTCATATGCACAATTAAAATTGTCCACAGCTTTAGTAAATATTATTTTTAAGAGCTTTTGCGAGAGTCCAACTAATGGTATAGATATAGATCATAGTAGTCATTTGAACCTGTCTATAAAGGTGACAATGTTAATGATATGCAAGCCTCCTTAATACGCAAAAAGGGACAAATGTGGTCATTCCTTGATTTGTGGGCTAACTTGAATGTCCACACAGTGCTCCTTTAAGGTGGGTTTCAATCTGTTCCTGTGAAATCATAACGTTACAATAAGGTAGCCTTTCTATCTTATCACTGACAAATATCTTCAACACTCAACATCATGATACCTTCTCCCTGAAGGGAGGCAATTTATAGATTTTCAAAATCTTTGGAAATTCTTTCACAGAGTTAATTCCCTTGTTGCTGTAAATTATGTGTATGCTTTTCAAGTCTCCTCCCTTCAGCATTACTAGCCAGTTACGATGCATTTGTTACAACATCAGCAATATATTGCCAGATATGTGGAAACCTAATTGACTTCAAGTCATTGTTACCGCTTTAAGACGATGCTAAGATGACGTGTTTCAAACCTGCAACAAGAGTTCAGGAAACGGAGCATAACATTCTGCCCTACTTAGTAAAAAAACCTCCAATCAATAAAGGAACTAACTAATCTTATGCTTAAGTTATAACTCTGTAACCACAGCTCATCACAACTTCTGGTTGATGGCCATATTGGATATCAGATAATCATAGATTTCAATGGCTTTCTTCCAGACCTATATTATGGACATATAAAATTCCAGACCAATTTTACAAGACTTATGTTTCGAAAACCAATCTTCAAGATGGCATTGACATTGAATTTCAGATCATTATTGATTTCAATAGATTCGTTTCCCTCAGATGAACCTAAGACATATCAAACTGATCACACAAACTGCAACAGAATAAACATTTGGAAAATGACTTTCAAGAGGACAACATATTGAACATGGGTTCATCGTTGATTTCCATGGGTATATTCCTCAGACATAGTGCAATGACTTTATGAAATTTCAAAAGCAATCTGACCAACAGAAGTAAAAGTTGCCCTAGGAAAAGCAATTTTCAAGATGGCTGTCTTCAGTACATGGCGGGCATAATTGATATCAGATCGTTCTTCTTCTTCTTTTCGATCGCTGGTATCACACTTGGAGAGCCATTCTCAAGATGAAATCTGTGGTTTTCTGCAGTTCTTCCACAGGCCCATACAGCTTTTCAAGAAAAGAGGTTGACAAAGACCAGATCTCTTCTCTCAGCAGCTGATACGTACTGCAACATTGAAGTATGTGCTCTGTGGTCTGTTCTGCTTTTCCACAAGTACAAGCGGCCGATGTCGTAAGGTGGAACTGCCTGTACATGTGTTGGTTTAGTCTGTTGTGTCCAGTTCTGAGATGAAAAATTGTCACTTACTCTGGCCTCGAGAGATGATGGTAGGCATCTTCTGATTGAGGTGTTCTATAGAGTGACTTGATGATAGTCTTCATCTCTGTATGGGTAACCATGTTTTCTGTCTGATTCTCTTCTGCACCCACCGTTGCCATCTTGTCTGCTTCCTCATTTCCTGGGACTCCACAGTGTGAGGGGATCCACTGCAATGCTATCCGAAAGCATTTGATGATTTGTAGTGCTTCTTCAAGTTGTGGCAGCTTACCTTTGGTGATAGCCTCAAGGACGAAGTGCGCATCAGATAAAAAGACAATCTGTGCAATAGGGTCTGCTGTTCTGCTGATGGTATTAGCTGCATGAACCAGTGCTTTGACTTCAGCTCTGTAGTTTGTGCAGTGTTTGCCTGTCGGTATTGCAGCTGACTCATGTTGTCCGTTTGGATACTGTATGTGCAGTCCGGCACCTCCGCTCCTAATTGCATCTTTGGCTGATCCACCTGTGTAGATCCTTATCCATGTCTCCTGAGGGTACATTTCTTCCAGCATGGCTAGGGTCTGGGCCTTCTTGCTCACATCACTGTGTTCATCTTTGGTTGTGAGATGAGGCACTGTGGTGCATATAGCTATGCTCTCTAGTTTGTTTTCCCAGGGTGGAGGATCAAGGGTGTGGTTTGGGTCTTCTATTTGTGCTGGCAACATTTCTTGGTGTTTCCTTTGAAGATCGTTCTCAATTTCATTAGGTTTCTTCCTTAGCTTTAGTCCAGTGACGCGATGAAGCTTCAAACTGTATATAATACCACACTAATCTTTTTTGCAAGGTAAACAGATTCATCAACGTCACTGGTTTAATGCCAACTTAATTTCTATATCGGTGAACACTAGGGTCAGAATTCATTAAACTATGGCTGCTTAACAAAAGCTAATAATATACACTACAGTACATTTAATCTCTATGAAATGCAGAACCATTTTCTGTTGACAAACTATGTAGTTCTGTGTCAAAATAGAATTGTGGGAGTGAGATGATTTATTTATTCAAGTCACGCCACAAATGTAAAACATTTACATGGATAGGCATTTTGTATTTACCTTCTCTTATTTATACATCATAAAATCAAATCTGTGTATAACAGTTAACAGACACCTATTTTGGAGTCCATATTATGGTGCCTCCTTAAGACAGTTGATCTTAGGACCACCTGTCTTAAAGAACTACCATCATTTGGTCCTAAGAGCTGCATACAACAGCCATGAGTTACATTAACTGACCACCTGTTTTTAATTACCACTTTTTGGAAGTCCATACAGTGTCCGTTTTAGCATACATATGCCAATGTACAAGGTTGTGCAATAAGCCTGATAGCATTGCTTCACTTTTATCTATAATTCAGGATGTAAACAGTTTCATCATCAAGCCAGCCAAAAACAGGTTTTGCAGTGGTCTTTGGCCAAATCCACTTGCAGGCAAAGGGAAGAGTATTTGTGAAACATTATCACTGAAATAATTGGCTCGATAATCGAGCCAGTCATTCCAGTGGTAAATTTTAGAAAGTCTTCTCTTGGCATGCAAATGTACACTGACTTATCAAAACACTTGATTTTCTGGACCAATCTGGGCTATTAAAAGGATTATTTCCTGTCAAGATGATGAGTGATGGATTCTCTGCAGCATACCTGGCTATAATTTCCTGTTGTAGTGTATGTGTAAAGTCAAAATGCTGGCAGATAGCTAGGAAGGATGTCACAAAGTGAATATCATCTGAAACAGACAGATATGATGAAATTTACAAACATATAGCTACCAATATACACACGAGTTAAACGTTTTTAAAACAGCTGCCTTAAGTGGAACCGAAATGTGATCTAAAGGCAGTGATCTTTTATTATGAGTCAGTTATCATAAGAAGTTTTGTTCCACAATACAGTGATTCTGTCATGGCATTTGTTCAACATCTCTTAGATACATACAAATATGTGGTCTTCCAATACTGAAATCAAGTAGACAATATGAGAACCGTTATACACACAAAAATTCCAGATAAAGAGCTGGTTATAGATCATGACTAAGGCCAGTGCATGTATGTTTGCACAGTGGCTGCAAGACTGAGAAATTTAACCCTTTAATGGTCAAGCTCCCTCCTCAGGGTCAGAGCCTAATGAAACACTGCGTCACAATGTGCACTCATATGAGTAACTAACATACCAACATTGGTTGAATTGCGACATTCTGCCCACCACCACACAACCCACACCCTAACTCCACCATCACCCCCGGGTCAGAGCCTAATCTAAACATTGTCTCGCACTCTTCAATCAATACTCAATGGGTACCTTGCATACCAAATTTGGTTCACCAACTTTGATGTTCTGCCCACCCCATCACCCCCAACCCCCCACCATATCATTGGTTGTGGAGCCTAATATAATCATTGTCTTGCAAACGGGTAACTCATATAATAAATTTTATTGAATTTCTCCCAATGGTTTCTAGAGCTGGGCGGTATTGATATTTACAAGGCGGTATCGGTACCATGAAAAAATACCGCGGTACCACGGTATACCGTCATCTGAGCTTGAGGCATGCCACGAAATTAGAACAATTTTTTCCATTTCCTATTCACTGCCATCTCCAATCAACGGTAAATATAAGTAAAATAAATAAATCGGCTTCCTGAATATAGAGAAGAAAAACATGGCTATTGCGACTGTTTAGTTTCACGATTTTATTAGGTCACTATTTTTATTGACGTAATATCATTCACGGGAATATCGGTCAAAGGGTGTGGTCGACTCGCTAACTATTACCCGCTGTTTGAGACATTGCGCCGCACTATTTTCAATCTGGATTGTTCTTGCTATTAATGCGTGCGACCACCAAACGGTAAATTTTAGTTTGGCAGTCGAGCGCTTTGATAAACAGAGTCCAGACAAAATCCGCGAGTATTTAAATGGGGCGAGTGTTGTACTCTTTTATTTCTGTTGGAGTCGTATATTCTGTTACTCGCGAAAACAGGCCTATACACATACATATAACACGACATTGAATATAGCCGATTCCAAAGCTTCTGATAATTACCGAGTACCCGATGTGCAGACTCGTTACTCGCCAGGCTTCACATGAACAATGCGTGTAAAAAGCTATTTCCACGAACTTCCGACGTGTAGCCAGTTGAAAAATGAATTACAAAAACTAAAACACTATAATTTTAGGTGTCGTTACTTAAACTCGATTTAATCCTTAAAGAAATTTCTTAAAACAAGCCAGAAAAATAAAAAATAACAACTTCAACGCGTGCTCGTTGTTAATAAATTAGCACGTGATCAAAACGGCGCGAGCAAATACTACGTTTTAGTAAATTTTCATTGATAAATTCAGCGTAGTAATGTATTTTCCCACGGTCTAGTTCATGAACAACCAATCAGATATGTCTTTGCGAGATTGCTGTTGTGTTTGAATAGCACGCAGTTTGTATGTTATTTTGTTATTCTAGCGTGTTTGTTCGGTGACAAAATGCTTGGAGTAATAAATTACAAATAATAGAAACGGGAATAGGGAATATATTATAGTGTAATTACCACCGGCGGACGGCCAGAGAATGAGTTTAGATGTTTTAAATAAAGCAATTTTACCGTGAGACTTTCAAGACGTACGTTTGACATACAATTCTGCCTGTCATTATTTTGTAATTGACGTCTTGATGTTTGTTTTTACAACGATACTTTCACCTCAACTCGGCTAATGGTTAGGGATGCCTGTATTTTTGGCACTATTAGCACTTATTTACCCTTGGTCAAGTCAGATTTTATGAATATATTTCTCAAATATTGGTCAACCATTATGGACGGTATTCACGGTATTTGGAAATGTCAACGGTCACGGTATCGGTTCACGGTACTACCGTCAGACCGCCCAGCTCTAATGGTTTCTGAGATAGCCAGAATGGACACATGGATGGACAGAGGCAATTGTAATGTCTGCCATTTTTTCAAAACATTACACATGGAGATAATTATTGCAATGTAACTACTCACACATCTGAAAGTGAATTATGTAAAATTCCTATTCTAAAGCCATAACCCTTTTATGGTCAAGTCGGCAAAATCTGCCTTATGAAGTGGTATTGAGGAATCTTCATTTGCAAGTCAAGAGAAAGCTATTTTTGACAATTTATCACTGGAATGATTGGCTCATATAACTGACTGGACATTCACTGAGTTAAAATTTTAATTTTCTAAGTCATTGTTGTCTGAAGCAACATCAACTCCCAGTCACATTAAATTCCACTTATTCAGCAGAATACTTTTATTCAAACATTGTACATAAATTGCTATACCTGGTCTGTAGTCTCAAGTGTTAAACCAAAATTAATTATATTTTGAATATTCAAGGGAAATAACTTTAACTATAAATGATGCTTACATAATGACTTAAGGAGGACAACTTCTTGCATAGGAAAATAGACTCAATGGGAGCAGAGCTTGCAGACATTCATCTCAAATTTCTGTCAAATTGTAAATTTTATCAGATTGTTTTCTTGTCTTTCAGATCATGACCCTAATTCGTGGAAACAGTATATGGCCACATCCTTTCCTGTGATAAAATCTGACCCAAAATCATACCATAGCTTCTGAGATAATCAATAGGTTAAGAAATTGATCCAATCCAGAGATGGGTTTTAAATATTCACGTGTATCGAAACTAGGCAAGTGGTTATCTTTTCCGTGAATTCCTCATCATCTTCGGAAGATGCCTCGAAGATTGCTGCCTGAAGAGTTGACCAATCAAATGTCTGCAAAGAAATCCTGAGGATATGCTCTGAAAGATCTACAAGATGGCTAACAGAAAAAATGGCCAAACAAATTTCTGTATAGAATTTACCTGAAGCCTACCATTCTAAGGTGGTTTCAGCCAAATTTGCTTAAAATCCACCTGGCCATTTTTAATGGGGAGATACAACACAAACCACAACTGAGTGGATGGATCTGTGTGCGCGCATGCGCGCGTGCATGCGTGCGCGTGTGTGTGTGGGTAGATGGATGGAAGCAAAGCCATGAGCTCACTTGGTCCTTTGGGTCAAAGAATATAAATAACAGTTTATTGACATAATTATGCATATATATGATATAATGCTTCAGGTGTCTTTTCTTACTTTGGATTGTCTCAAGTGCTTTTTTATAGACAACATTAGCAATAGCTCCAGTCAACACTGCATCCGAGTCGGCTTTCCCCTTAAAACGCAAGTGTAAATTTTGATTATTTTAGGCCAAATAAATTACAGCTCCATGTAATTAATGAGAGTAAAACACAAACGGCCTTAACCCTGTAACACTCGTATCAGCAAAAAAACGCCTTCTGTAGTGGTCTTGAGAACACTATTTTTGGAAATTTACCACTGGAATGACTGGCTCGACAACCAAGCAAGTCATTCCAGAGGTAAATTTTCAAAAATTACCATCTCTTGGTCTGCAAATTGATATTTTCTTTGAGAAAATTGAAATTTTTTTCTAGAACAAATTTAAGGCTTATGGTTAAATCATCTAAGACTAGACTATATTCATAATACTAGAGTCAGACTACAAGATTTGCATTACTTCAAACAACTCATATTCAATACGAGGCTGTTGTAACTTGCTGATAAGAAAACCAGATAAACATCATTCAACAAGATAATTATTTTGGTAAAATCAAATTGGCCATCGAACAACTTGATGAAGCAGTTCAATAAACCACAAAGTCCCTTTGTCATTTAGTCAGTCAGTCAGTCAGTCAGTCACAGCTGTATTAAAAAAACCACTGATCCTATTTGGATCCAATCTTATCACCAGGAAGTAACTTGCTGTGTAAGAGAATTTCTAGACTTTTCGCTGTGATCCGGATAAAAGAACCCGAATCCAGATCAGATCGAATTCTGGATCTGTGGGCATCTCGGAAACCGCAGGCCCGATCTGGCTCAAATTTTAACACAGAAATTGGCCTGACCATAGACTAACATTGCACAACATTATTTTGCCATTATCTGACAAAACCTGGAAAGCCCAGCAAAATCTGGACCATTAAAAAAATCTGGAACCCACAACTACTAAAATGTTATCATACCTTGTTTACATTTCTGACGAAGATATGGCAAATGTGCAGCACTCATCCTTGGCAACCTATTGACAGGTTATGTAACTTGGAATTCTATAACATTTCTTTATTCCTACATTTATGGCATATTTATATGTATTTTTACAATACAGTAGGTCAGTAGGTAACATTGAGCTTATAATCATCTTAAATCAATCACTTGGTCTTTGCTAGACACACATGCTCAACAGGAATAAGTGTAGGTATTACTGAAATGGAACTGACTACAGCTTTAACACTGAAATATTAAAAGGAAATATATCAAGGATGGAAGAAAATCAGTACACTATCATTATTTATAATCTAATGCACTTGCCTTAGCTTCATTTATCCCCAGAATTTCTTTCCTTTTTCTCATCTGTAAAAATAAGGTTATAATTAACACCAGAAAAACACTGTCAGTCTGTTGATATCAATGACATAAAAGGGTCATTCCGTATAAGATGGACCAATGCCCGTCAACTCATAGTCACGGATTTCCTTCAAACTTTCTCAGTGTGAGCATATGGATGTTTTAGTTGAGCATGACAATTTTTTAACTGATATGTGAAATACTTTTTGAAAAATGCCCTCTCAAAGACCCCTATGCTAAAATTGACAAAAGTTTCAAGTACAAATCCAATGTTTGAGACATCATATCTCATCCAATATACTGTTTACAATACTAGATCTTTTCATTCTAATGCTCTGGTCAGCATACTTGAGGAAAATAACAAGCAATAGGTGTTGACTTGTTTAGGGTGTGTTTTAGGGGTCACCAAAAACGTTAAAAACAGCTAATTTTCCTGTTTCAACAAAATTTGGTGATACAGTAAAATGTATATTATAGTTGCTGTAACTAAATGATTTCTACCCAGTTCACTAGAGCTAATATTAGCTTAGTAATATTTACTGACTAACAGCAAGGTTTGCTCATCAAAAAATTTTGGGGGCCCAATGCACCACCCCTGTTCACAAAAGAGGGCCAACTTCATCGCCTATTAAGTCAAAATAACCCCTTTCAATTTTTATTTTATTTTGGTGAATGGTAGATATATGGTCAATAGTTACATGGTTAAAAGTTGCACTCTTACATTTGTTCCCTTTTGGAGCTATGGCATATTAGAAATGTGATATTTTTGTAAAACTTGTACAATATTCCATTTTTGGGGGTTAATAATTTTAAAATTATAGGGCCTAGAGGCATGAAACAAGCGATACCACCAGTTCTCCTGCTATATTAGAAGAACCAATCAGCATTCCCTGGTTATATAATACATAAACATCGATTTTCTAGACCCAAAGACCTGACTCTGTTAAAATTTGACATTTTTCGCGACAATCTAATTTGTTTTAAAAAGTTTAAAATATCTCCACTTTAGCATTTTAGATACTTTTTCATCATAGGTGGACATTGAATGGTATATTATGGCCATATTAGTACAGCTACATGGACTTCTATGGCCATTTATAGACAATTTTGACACACTGCGACCATGCCAATATGTGTAATCTCTCATACTAAAGTATGCCTAAATGTCACCCATTTCATGGAATTATTTAATAAACTGAGACAGGCATTGGTTAATACACATGATATAATATAAAAGTGTTAAGAGATAGTACATAATACTACATACCTCAGCAATAATTGATGATACGGTACATGATCCAGCATATACCGCTCCTCCAAATTATTTAAATAGTCCATTTATAAAGTCGATATCAGTTTGTGGAAAAGTGTACTGCCGGCCAGTTGCTGTCAATGGTGTTGACACCTTACTTAGAATGTCACAAAAAGGAACCCAGCACTGGTCTGTGCACCTTGGCCAACTAAAGGATCGAGCTGGTCCATGCGGCTTCATAAACGAAATGAGACAGTCCTCATTTTCTAGATTAATTTCTAACACTATGCCAAACCACCAATTTTTGTCATACAATGCACCAACATAGTCACTCAAAGACAGTTCCATAGGGATATTTAAATTCTGAATCTCTGATGACATACCAGGTTGTGTGTTAGAAAATGACCGAGTGTATGAAACATCATCAGTTGAAATTCGCTTTACTGTGATAGAGTTAGTGTCATTTGGAACAAACGAATGGAATGACCTGGTTCCTTGCACTGTTTTGGCAAGGAGATACCGCTCTTCCAACATTGTATGATGGCTCTGGATCTCATCTTTACTAACTAAGAAGAACTTGATCTTGCTTATGTTCTGTTGGCTGAATTCATACAATTCACTAGCATTTCGTATAAGCGCTGTTTGCAGACTAGCCCTTGCGGCTAAGCGCTTCACTGTGCCACCGATACCGTCGCAAACACCTTTACCATGGCTGGTAGCAAAGAAATGCCATTCTGCCTTAATATCAAAATCTGAATAATGATGGCAGACATTAATAAAGTTTTTGAAGTTCTTGTATTGTCCTGCACACCCATCACTAAAGTATTTAAGTATATGAATATTGGGATACTTTTCCTTCAAGTATCTTGTAAAAATCTCCTGAAAACAGTACACAGTATTTGTTTCGTGTTTCAGACACTCAGAGATGAAGCATACATTTTCTTCATTCAACTTTCCATAAGCCTTAACATAAAATGCCAAAGGATGTATCGTGACTTGAGAATTGTTCCAATAAAATCCCTGTACACAATCTTGCACAATAATGCTGTAATTTTCAGCAAAGACGAGAACAACAATGGCAGTAGTGTCATCTAAATCATGTTTGCACGCTTTCAAGAATTCACTTTGAGATTTCGCTATGAAGGAATGTGGTGTTAATTCTTGGATCCGTTGACATAATATAGAAATAAAATCTTCAACTGATACTTCTCGGCGCATGATTTCAATTCGGTCTGTGGATACCCATTCATTGAATTTAATGATGTCATCCTCATCCATGTGCTCGTAAAGGTCTTGCTCTAAGTAAGTTTTGAGAAATGCAGTTCCTGGACACTTTACACATCGTTGCAGCATGCAATTTCTAGAACTACTGTCACATACAGATTTGTCAATTAGGTTATGATAGTCTTCAGAGATAACATCCACCATAAACTTGACATTTTGCTGTTTTTCGCATACACAAACATTGTGGCTGCCGCTAGAAGAAACAGTTACACACCATTTGGGTCTTAACTCAACAAATTTAGAGAAACCAATTTTAAGTCCAGTTTCTGTTTTGAAATTAGCATGTACTTCCTTCAAATTTGTCAGGATTAGCCGTTTTTGCTTATGTTCTTTGGTACCACAAATTCTTATAGTAACAAAATCATTTTTCCCGGGTAATAGTCTAGATACAGTACCATCTTGGTAGTAGTTAATAACACTATCTAGTGTATGCTGATCAAGCTTATTTCTTTTAAAGGTTTCACGATCAGCGAGTATTCCATCATTCTGCGCAAGTTGTCTGGCTTGTTTCACCATATAACGCGTAACACCACATGCCTGAAAAACCTGAACAGTTTTATCTATCGACCATGATTTAGGTGTAATAGTCAATACTTGTATCTTTTGATTTCGTGATGACACAGACAGTTTTTCATTCATGTTCGATACCAAGTAGTCCACATCTAACTTAGAATCACATGTACATTCAGTTTGTGAAGTGTCAGCAACTAATTTATTAGGTGGAAAACCTAGGTGGGATGCCCCGTGACTTGTTGTTGCTTCTGCCATTTGTTTGATTTTTCGTTTACCATATGATACTTTCCTTTCCGAATGGACACTCTTTAGGGGAGAAACTCCAACTGCTGAGAAACTAGAGTTGAGGCATTCAGCATTACTGTACAAAGTATCTGCTATGGCCATTGATTCCGGTTCACTGTCACTACAATCTGTCAGGTTATTAATTTTCTGCAAACAATGATGGCAAATCTTTTGGCCAGGTTGTTTTCTCTCTCTAGTTTTCGACTGTATTAATGCCACAATTTCTTTATCTATATTAACTAGTCCCTTTTTAATAAGCTTTTTGTGAACTTTTAGGGGATCACAACATGAAGTGTTCTGCTTCATCATCGGGAATATATGCAGATAGTGTTTCTTGTGGCAACAGCACACTGTTTCTAAACTATCCTCACTCTGGCCGCTTCTCATTGCAACAAGTGTTTTATCTGTAGCCATCAATTGTACAACATCATTTACAGAGCATTTATCCGTAAACTTATGACATTTATCATTAGTGAGACGTCCAACTGAACAAAATGTCTCTGGTAATTCAGCCATTGTGCAACGTGTCCTAGTCAAAGTTTACACTTTTCAAATTAAAAGGCCTAATTTATCATTAAAATGTATGGTGAATTATTAAATTTCTAAAGTAAATATCTAAACATTTGTGTATCAGCAACAATGTCAATGTTTCAAAGCAGTAATTATTAAACACTTTCACTGGTCATGCTGCCTAATCTTGATCACTTAAAATGCTTGACTGAACTCTTGTTGATAGCAATACTTGCATGCAGATCTCTGAGAAAAACTGAAACCATGTGACTAATCAATATCACCTCACTACCTATGTCTATTACAGCAATTGACCTAATTATATACAAAGCTCTGAAGGTTGAGTTATTTTCTCTAGATATGAAATCTCTCAGTCTTTATTAACACTGGATAACTCAAGACTGAGTGATGAGCTGTTGCAGCTCGACCAGCTTACAGGACAAACTCTGTACCTGGTGTATATTTTGAAAATGATTTGACTGAAAATTATTGATGGCTAAGTCAGCAACAACTTATAGTCAAATTGTTTTTTAAATATTCTCCAGGCAATATGTTATTCCCATTGAAAATGTTGTTGAATAATGACTTGTAGTTTACCCACAAAAATGTCAAATTTTAACAAAGTACGGTTTTGACATCTCTAAAATCCATGTTTATCTATTTTGTAAAAGGGAAATGCTGGTTGTTTCTTTTAATAAGGCAGGGAAACGCGCTACATCTCTTGTTTCATACTTCTAGAGTGTATACTTTTAAAATTATTAACCCCCAAAAATCGAATATCATACAAGTTTTTGAAAAAATATCAGATTTTGTATTTGCCATAGCTCTAAAAGGAAACAAATGTAAGAGTGAACCTTTTGGCCCTGTAACCATTGACCATATATATAACATTCACCAAAATATTTAAAAAATTGAAAGGGGTTATTTTGAAAAAAGATGTTATGAAGTCACCCCATTTTGGCGAACAGGGGTGGGGGTATGGCTCCCACAAAATTTTTGCGGAGCATATCTTGCCATTAGGTAATAAATATCACTAAAGTAGCAGTAGCTCTAGTTAACAGAATAGAAATCATTTGTGTAAACCAAATACAAATACATTTTACGGCATCACCAAATTTGGATTAAAATATGAAAAATCACATTTTTTGGCATTTTTGATGACCCCTAATACATGCCTAAAAGAGGTCAGCACAAAATGCTTGTGATTTTCTCGAACTATGGTGACCAGACTGTTAAAATAAAAAGACCTAGTATTGTGAGCACTGTAGTCGGTGAGATATGAAGCCTCAAACATAGAAATTTTGTTACAAATTTTTGTCAATTTTAGGCAGGGGGTATCGGATAGGCCAGTTTTCAAAAAGTATTTGACCTTTCACTATAATACTTGGAATTTCCTGTTAATACATACATATGCTTACTCTGACAACGTTTGAAGGAAATCTGAAACTATGACTTGACGGATTTCAAAAATTTTGGTCCTTATAAAAAACAACAAAAAGAAAACAGAAGCAATCCGAGATTGCCGACTCTTAGCTATCTATTTTTACAAACATCAGCCAACCATGAACCGAAACGAGGGCTACCGCATACCAGCAGTCTACCAGTCCATGCTGTCACGTGACTCCACAAGAATTGACCAGAGTCACGTTGCCAGCGACCATCAGTTAGTACTGAAGAAGTGACCGAGATGGTCACAAAAGCCACACTTAAACGATTTCTACATCCCGGAGAGGTAACTAATATTTCTTTATTATCTATTTTTAGTTGCGACCAGCAACTAGCATCAGTCAGTTTGTTGGTCATTCAGTCGTTCTGTCCTTCGAACCTTTACCTTTCTGACAAAGTTAGATAATCCAGAACAATATCATGTCAAACTTGTTAATTTCCTTTTTATTATTCAAATAATTCATTTGTCAGATCCGAGTCTAACTGGGTCAGCATTTTATGAGACACCCCCAGACGGACGAACAGAACCAAACACTCTTTCCATTATGGAACCAGTATAATTAATATGAGTAAATACTTTATATGCTATTACTTTAAAAGGGGGTGGGTGGGAGTGAGAGGGATAGAAATGAAAGCTTCCTATCCAAATTGGTTAATGCGAACTACATTGGTTGTGTGAAGCTGGTAATCCAGGAAGTCCGCATTGGTGTCTGCTATCAGATGTGTATACACATATATATATATATATATATGATGTGGAAGGAGTCATATATGCAATTCTCATGTTCTGGCAGGCTGATGTGTTTTGTTGTGGCCAATATTTCTGGCAGATTCATTGTTTCCACAGGAATTTTACAATTTATCTTTTCCAGCCAAGCCCTACTGTAGGAAGATTTCTTGAAAATTGAAGGAAGATGTTTCTCTATGGCAAGGGTTATTTGTTGCATTATAGTGTTTTTAGCCAGCCAATGATATTTGCCCAAATGGGCTTGCACATGCGCAGTGTTTTTCCTTGAGAAAACAGAGATGCATGAGGAGCAGCCATTGGGCGAATGTGATTGAAGAATGGACGAGAGAGGCTATTTCATGTATATCAACATATGTGTGCATTGAGAGTGAATGTGTGTGAAATAGCGACATACCTGGTCAGCATACATTAGCTCCATACGAAAGTACTGTAAAAATACAAAATGTCAATAAAAATCATTTAACGGTATTTTAAAACAAGAACATAATTCCAATCTAAATGTATGTTCTATTCATAGGCTACAATTACCAAATTACTAAAATAACCTCCAGAACACTGAAATTTTGGATTCCTAAATTCCATTCCATATGATAGCTGCTATTCATTTTGGAAACAATCTTGCTGTTAGCGGAGAGGTAATTATCGACAACAGAAATATGTTTTAGTAACATTTTTGAAAAAATGTACTTCACCCTTTCTTCTACTGTAATAATAATTAACCTTTTGACATCTGTGTGACAGATATAAAGGCCAAGAAGTGAATCGAAACAAGGACCTGAATCGCTGACTTGGAACATAGGCCTTTCAACTACAAAAGCCATCATTAATAAGTAGAAGCCTAAGGTGTTTGCCAGAATTGCAACAACAACAAGGATGCGTACTAACAAATTTGGTTAAAATCAGTCCAGTGGTTCTTAAGATTTACATTTTTGCTTTACTATGGAAGCTTTTGGAGGAAAAAAATCAAAGATGGCCACCAAACAAAAAACATGGCCTCCTTGGACCAATAAAAATATAGCTTGTTTGCTGGCCGTATTGGATTTTTTATTTAATAGATTTTGGGTAGGCTGATTTGCCACTTTAAAAACTAGATGTTTACAAAAATCAACTAAAATCCAAGATGGCTGATCGGATTTCTTTGAACAACCTTGAATCTCTATGCCCTAAGAATGCTTCCTGTCAAATATAATTGAAATTGTCCCAGAGGTTCTCGAGATGAAGATATTCTAAAGATTTTTAAAGACATTTCTAAAAAATCAGCCGAAATCCAAGATGGCAGCCGCCAAAATTGGCCGATTTTGAATTTGAATTTTGAACAAACTTTAATCTCTATGCCCTAAGGATGCTTCCTGCCGAATATAATTGAAATAGGCCCAGTAGTTTTTTAAGAAGACGACATTTTAAATTTCCCATTGCTTTAGTATGGGAGTATTTGGCGTGAAAATTATCCAAGATGGCCGCCAAACTGTTTATGCAACAGTTTCCAGTGGCAAATTTGAAATCAGCATACCCACAAACCTCTATATAAAAACGATTTCGGCTTCAAAAACCAACAAATAAAATTAAAAATCTGATATGCCTGCTAAATGCCACATTTTGATTGGTCCACGGTGACGATGCTTTTTTAGCCATCAACTTCACTTGAAAACACTTTAATAATCATCTCTCCCAAATTTGAGCCCCATTCCCTTAGAGATTCCGAAGTTGTTTTTGCGAAAACTAGTTCATCCAAGATGGTTGCCTAAGACTTTGGCCAATTAAGTTCCCTTGAAAAAAATTGGTTCAGCTGTTGCCATATGCAATTTTTCAAGATTTTTAATCAATTCTGAAACAGCTGAAACAGTTTCGGAGATTTTAGACATTTTTTTAAATTGGCCAAAATTCAAGGTGGCCACTAACGATGCTTTCTGCCAAATATAATTTATGTAGTAGTTCTCGAGAAGACATTTTAAGTTTACTATTGATTTAGTATGGGCGATTTTGGCAAGTAAATGATCCGAGATGGTTGCCAAAACGTTTATCTTGAGTTTTGAAGGTGCCAAATTTGAAATCAACATACCTAAAAATGCAAACAAGAGGTCCAAGGGGCCTGTATTGCTCACTTGGAATTTTTGGCTGCTGGAACAACCGAACAAAACGAAATGACTACTGGAAAAATTTAATTCTAATTCTGTTAAGAAGTTTTGTTAAAATAGGCCCAGTGGTTAATATGTAGTCTTTTATAGGATTTTCTCAGAAATTTTTAGAAAATCCATAAGGGCCAACAAACAAGCTAAATTTTGATTGATCTATGGTGGCCATGTTTTTTAATGTACAAACTTTGCATGGATAAACTGTTACGTCTCTTAGTTCCTAATCATATCTCTCAAATTTCAGGCTGATCTGTTTAGTGGTACTGCAAAAGTAATTTTCATGAAAACCTGGTCATCCAAGATAGCCGCCGAAAGATTTAGACAATCAACTTCCCTTGAAAAACTTGATTCAGATTTTGCTCTAGATGATATTTCATGAATTTTGAATCAATCCCCAAGTGGCTTTGGAGAAGGTTCTTAAAGACGTTTCCAAAAATCGTCGAAAATCCAAGATGGCCGCCTCCCAAATTGGCCTATCAGCTTCCTTTGAACAAACTTGGATCACTATGCTCTAAGGATGCTTCCTGCCAAAGACAATTGAAATCGGTCCAGTGGTTCTTGAGAACTTGTTAAAATAAAAATTGATAGATGGACAAATGGATAGATGGACAAATGACAGGCTGTCACCACAACATAAACTCGCTTGGCCATTCTGGTCAGGTGAGCCTATAAATTTAGTGACAACATAAATCAAATACATACACCATAGAATATAAATTTGTAAAAGTGCCAGGGGGGGGGGGGGGGAACGGTAATAGCAGGAAGGATGTGTATCTATTTCTTTTTCAATTAGTGCTTCCTTAGAATGTCACAACAATGACTGTTATTCTTTTTAGCTGTGACTAGCAGTGGGTTAGACTAATTATCGAAACGACCGAAACAAAACAACACCAAATCTAGGTAAATGGACTGCTGAAACAAACATTCATAATAGGTGTCTTGGCCATATACTCATAACCGACAGGTAATTGTGTTATTGTGAGCAGTGATATATAAACGTAACGTTTGAAACTAATTTGAATGGGAGCTGTTGCTGCATATGGTTTGTTGCTAATGGCAGCAACAGGTTTCAGTCAAATTAGTTTCAAAATATTCGATAGGTGTTTATAAATTGGGACAATGGTATTCAAGAGTTCAAGTATTGATTTACATGGAAAGAAACACAGAACCCGCTAGAATGATCAATATGGATATACAGCAATACCTCTGTCCACAGTTCCTTTGAATTCTTGTTAAACTGGATACCTCTCTGTAGCAATAGGCGTGCATTCTCAGGTAAATTCTGATCCTCCATCTCCCATTTAGCCGCTAATATCCAAATATCTGGAAGAAATATTGCTCACAATAGGATCTAGTTCAGACCTGAATCAAGGGTTGATGTGAATCAATGATTAATATACATTCAATAAAATTTATTTAGTGACACTTGTTTACATTATTTATTTTCGAAAGTAACATCACTTTAGCAACACCATTTTTAAGAACACCAGGCATTCCGACACTGTCACTTACAGTACAGCTCAGAAATAACTTAACCACAACAAAACAAAGGGCCCACCGGACAATTAACATTTTAACCATTTGCATTTAAATAGACAAGATGGATAATTTTCAGAAAATCCAAGATGGCTGCCAAAAAATTGACCAACATTCTGAATAGAAGGTCTATAGAGGACCCTTCTAGACAAATTTGGTTAAAATAACAAGATGTATTTTAAAAGATTTCTGGATAACCCGTGGAAAATCCAAGATGGCCTCCCAAGAAACTGACCAATCAAAATTCTTTGCTGTGTTGAAGATACCATGATAAGATCACTGTACCCAAGTTTCATTGAAATTAAGCCATTGATTAGGGACATTGACAATTTCCAATAAACTAAAATAAACATTTTCATCCACACAAAATTGACCTATCAAAATTCTGCATATATCTAGAGCATGCCACTATAGGGTGCTTCTAGCCAAATTTCCATTGAAACCCATCAAGCACCGGAGGAGATGCGTTTTCACAATTTCCATTAAATTAAGATTTTCATCCAAAAATTTGACCAATCACAATTCCGAATAGTAGTTCTGGAGCCTACCACCATAGGATCCTTTCAGCCAAATTTGGTTGAAATCGGTCAAAACTGCTAAGGAGATGCATTTTGACGGACGGATGCCATGGTATATGTAAGCTCACTTGGCCCTTCATGCCAGGTGAGCGAATAAAAATGTATTGCTGAATATTTTAAACATAATTAAAATTTTTAAACATAGAAGGCAGCAATGTCTTGCAATCCAACTATCTTCGGAATTGAACAGAATATATCTTACATCATATTCAAAATTGTACTAACATGAGCTGAAGTGTACACAATACAAATTTCTGTGTGCAGAAAATTGATATCTAACTTATTATACCAATGACAAGGGAGATAAATCTCCTCATCCTAGGAATATATACTGAATGATTCAGAATTATCTCCCTTGTTTATTAAGAGTGTGACAAACAGCCTCGTCATGCAGCAGCACACCTATTCTAATGATTGAGTTAACCTTTTAAAGCTTTAATGGTTAAATTTGGATTAGTAAATTTAAAATATTTGTTCTGTGAATGTAAATCTGCACACGAGAAGACTATTATTGAAAATTCACCACTGGAATAAATTATTCAGCCAGTTCAAGCGGTAAATTTTCAGTCTTCTATTGGCCTGCAAACTGATATTCTTCAAGACCACTGCAGAGGCCAGTTTTGGCCGGCTTGACCACTACAGGGTTAATGACCAAGATATCCAGAAACAGCTTCAACAGTGCCTTTGAGTAACACCTGCAAGAGGACCACATATCTTTTTTACTGGAATTAAGCTTTCTAAAATAGTATTCTAATACTATAATAGATGTTATTATGTATATGTTAATATTTTAGTTCTTTTTACCAATTTTGACCACTTGGCTTTTAATGGCCAAGATTTGCCAAGAAAAATGAAATTTCTCCTTAGTGGATGTGCATGTAGCAAGAGAACTGGTTCCTTGTACCGCATGCTTATTTTTGGCACTACTGTATTGTTTTTACTTTTGACAGGCAAGCAAAAGTTTTTCAGCCCTGACTTTGACTAAATTTTCTATTTTTGTACATTCATATAATTTTTTAAATCATGGTAAAATAGTAGCATGACATTGGGATTATGGGAATTCAGCGTTCAAAGTAAATACATGTAACTCCATTCCAACACACGTACAAAGTGGAGATTAGTTAGAACTGGGCGTGGCATGGTTACAAATGGATCCATCCGTTGTCTTCTAAAGTCCACTCATAGAGAAGCATAAAAGCTAACTACATACCTGGTTTCTTATTATGTACTTGTAGAACTTTTGTGAAGATGTGACCAACTGTAGCCCGATCTTTCTGTAATCAAACGATTAGTTAGTAAGAAATTATTACCAATGGCTGAGAAAACTTGTCATATATTGAAACTAGAATAACACACTCTTGGTGGCCACGAGTGATATGTAGCATACAATTTTAACCCTTAAATTTGTTCAAGTAAATTTCAATTTTCTCATAGACAATACCAATTTTCATACCAATATATTAACTTTGGAGCCATTGATTCCAGTGATAAATTTTCAAAAATAGTCTCTTGGTCTGTAAATGGATATTTCTCAAGACAACCACAAAAGCTGTTTTGGCCGACTTAACTGTTAAATGGTTAAGGCGCAAAATTGGTCTGGAAAATTTATTTTCCCCCAACAGATTATATCCAGGTGTAAACAAAGAGAATAATTTAGAAAAAGCCACATTGCAATGACTGGCTCACTTACAATCCATTGGCTCAAGGCATAGAGACTCTCTCACGCAATAGATAAACACATAAGCTAGAAGTGTCCGTCATAATTAACCCCTTATAGGTAGGTAAAATATCGCGAAAAATTTCAATTTTCTCATGGAAGATGTCTATATGCAGAATGAGATTATTTTTTTAATCTTGGACTCACCAAATCTGCCTGGTTATCCCTATAGGATCTAGCATGTGTAGTTGATGTACACAGTACTTTTCTTATTCTTTTCTAATATAAGTTTATAAGTTTTGCCAAAATCCTCAGGGTCTTGAGGAAGAATTGGTATAATTTTGAAAGACATGTTTTTTAAATTACCACTGGAATGACTAACTGTAATCAAGTGTCATTCTAGCAGTAATTTTCCAATAATAGTACTCTGTAGCTCTGCAAATGGACATTCGACACGACTACTGCAAAGGTCGGCTGGCTATGGTCACATTGACTATAAAAGGGTCAACATCATGCTAAATAACATGATTCTATATAAATCAAAATCTTTTGCTGCATAGCAAGTTAAGCTTACATCAGAGAGAAATTAACAATAAAAGTTAAACTGTGTACTAATTTACTAAAAGTGAATGTGTAATTGAAGCATCTGTTAATGTGAGATTAAACCCTTCACACACATGTGAGTCGACTCACACTCACATACATGTAGGATAGAAAAAACAGATCTAAGCCTACACTCACGCAGGACGCACATTTTCCTTGATGTTGCAATACAGAAAAACCTGTCTATGATAAATACTGAACAGGCTATCAAAAAGTGGTCACAAAAGACAGGAGATTGCTTAATAGAATTCATTTGCAGTGATAAACAGCCTTTGAAGCCAAAGATTGTATTTCCTTATTGTTATTGCTAGTTAGTGCCCAATGCCACACTGTAGACAGGTTTGACTGTTAGTGTTACTACCTAACCCAGATTTTCTTATCAGCCAGCTTATATACATGTATGTGCCACGGATAGGTTGCGTGTGCGGTCTTGTGCCAAACTGCACACCTGTCTTTAACACTAACAAAGAAATGATTCTACCCTCAGAAGGGTAACTGTTAAATAATATATTATCTACTGTGACAAATTTCCTATCATTGGAGATGTGCATGCATGTGCCATTGAAACCTCGAGTTTCATTGAAGGTGACTCTAAGGAACAATAGTTGTTACCAATACATGTTGCTGTCTCAGAAATGGCATTGGTAGTAACGGCATTGTTGCCAGCTTAATTCTCCTGAACAAATTATACAATGCTATATCCATTTGCAGATCAAGAAGACATTTTTGAAAATTTACCACTGGAATAACTGATCCGATTATTGAGATAGTCATTACAGTGGTAAATTTTCAACAAGAATTCCGTAGAAGTAAATATCTCGCCTGTCTCCGTGTTGTCAGTCACCTAACATTACAACTCCGCATGTATCAAGGTTTAGTTTCAATAGGACTAACCAATCCTGATAAGGTGAGAAGAATTGCTAAACACAAAAGATTAACGTTGAAAAAACAGAGTTTTGTATCACGGTCACAGTGACCTTGAATTTGTGACCTCATTATCATCATGCTGCTTCCTAACACCTAACAGTATAGTCAACAATGTAGCCAAGATTACTTTCAATAGGAGTCACTGATCCTGAAATATAAGCTGAGAAGTTTTGCTAAATGCAAAAACTTAACATTGCCGACGCCGTCGCCGCCATAGTCGGAAAAGTGATACATATATCTCGCTTTCGCGAGGCGAGACAAAAATGGTCTTTTCCTGGCCTGCAAATGCACATTTCTCAAGACAGCTGTAGAAGCCATTTTTGGCTGACGAGTGTTAAATGGTTAAATATGACAGCTGACTCATGTATTTTACTGTGATTCCAGTCATGTTCTTAGCTATCAGTCTATCAAAAAATCAGATACAGGCATTGCTGGTGAATTGTGATCCTTGGAGTTTTATTGGTGATTGGCTCGTTTAGTGGCAATAAGATTTTTTGGTACAATTACATATACATGTTTGTTTGTCCTGCGAGACGGCTGCTCTAGACATGAATTGTATTTTTTCACTATTAATGAGCACCTGCCTTGTGAATCATGTTTCATATCACGGCCATGACACACGATGAATATTTCGGACAATACCAAATCAAACACGGGTTAATATTCTCCGAGTATCGAGATAATTGTATCATCAACATTGCATGTTCACAAACGGTTATCATATCTATTGCATGAGCTGTTCACAAACTATCCTGAAGATGTATGACAAACTTGTATTGCATATTTACATTGTAGGATTGGCAATAAACACCACCAGCAACACACACCATTAAAATTCCTTATTCTTTAAATTATGCACTATTATTTCTGTATGAATGAGTATTGAGCCAGTGTGCGTACTTGTGATGACTACAGTACTGCCCATAAATAAGCTATGCAGAAACATCTTAGTAAGAAATGTTCTGCTGAATATTTTGAACATAATTGGATTGGAAGACATTGGTGCTTAGGCAGCAATGTCTTCCTATTCAATTATCTTCAAAATATTCAACGCTGTGTTTTCTTTTGTTTCGGAATCATGTTAAGTTATTTCTGAGCTGTGCCATATATTAGACTAACATTACACCCTGAACTGATAAATCAAATTGTAGATGATCAATGTACGATTTTCTGAGTAGTCATCACATCGCTTGTCATTTGAGAAGAAATCATTTGCCGTTAATATCATCAATTCCAATCTCACACTTCAATCATCATTATGCCTTATCATCATCATCATCATTTCATTATACTAAGTATAAAGTAACTATATAATTCACCTTTCCAGAGTATCCATCTGTCATCTGACGTCATAATCACCTAAGTGGCGTGTAGGATGACGTCATAATCATTACGTCATAAATGATTGTATTTGGCCCATCTTTAACTCTAAATAGTCCAAAACGTTGTATGAATTGTATGTCTCTACTATTTAATAAACATGCTGTTGAATATTTTGAAACTAATTTAACTGGACGCTGTTGCTGCCATAGGCAGAAACAGCGTCCATTTAAATTAGTTCCAAAATTTTCAATAGCTTACTGTACCTATATAGTTTTCTGGAAATTGATAGTTAGGGAGTTTAGAGATCAATCGATCCCAACAGGAGCGATGTGTGGATGGAGCTTAGATAGAGATGGGCGTGGCTTAGCAGAAACTGGAAAGATCCATTATACTCACCTTTGACTTGACAAATGCAATGTATGAAAGCCAAAGTTTCACATCCTCCTGTAAAAAACACAGCATCATTAG
Source organism: Chaetoderma sp. LZ-2023a (assembly GCA_034401795.1). Classification (NCBI taxonomy): domain Eukaryota; kingdom Metazoa; phylum Mollusca; class Caudofoveata; order Chaetodermatida; family Chaetodermatidae; genus Chaetoderma; species Chaetoderma sp. LZ-2023a. Next base: position 106,825,640 of record CM067372.1, on the reverse strand, counting down.
CATCAGACATTCAGTAACTTCAATATATCCAGTAGGAACATAATTAACCCTTCTACGACTAGAGATACAGAGTGATAAATTCTTAAATGTACATTTCAAGAATATACTGCTGCATACATATGTACAGTAAAAGTAATTCGACTTGCATTGTTACCACTACTAGGATCCTAGTTGCTTATAGCTTCTTTGACACAGCAGATGCAGTTTATATATTGTTAGTGGAAATTGGAGTGATTTAAATTAAATAATTTAAATGGTTCGATGGCCTCTATGCACAGCAGCACCACCATTATGTTCTTAACCTTAAATTTTCTATACATTTATTATGTAAATTCCACTAAACAGATCAAATTAAGTGGCTCCATAGGCCAGAATCGCAGACTTAGAATATTGGCATTTCAAATAAAAAGGCTGTGTTCTACATGTAGAGTCCCATAGATGCTTTTTGTTAGAAATTCAGCAGTTCTGACCAAAGTTTATCTTTCCCCACTGACTCGAATCCGGTAGATTTCCACAACAGAGTTTGAAATCAGTATGGAATCAGTTTAATCTTTTATTGGTCAAGCCAGCCAAAATCGTCCTCTGCAGTGGTCTTAAGGAATGTCCTTACAGGACAAGAACTATTTTTGAAAATTTACCAATGGAATGCCTGGCTCGATAAATGAGCCAGTCATTCCAATGATAAATTTTCAAAAATAGTCCTCTCTTGGCCTGCAAATGGACATTCTATAAGCAAATAATCAGATTTTCTTGACCAAATTGGCCCATTAACGGGTTAATTTCTGTACGGCAAATGATTAGATGCACAATGGAAAAGCTGAATGCTTACATATGAGATCTTGTTGACAAGGCGTCGAGTTAATGGAAGGATACGATCTGTTACACAAGGATACAATGTCATAATCAAATACATCACTATATGTAGTTACCCGATGTCACAATCATAATGATACATATCTGTCATGACAACTGCAAACTCCGTCATGAACTGTATAAAATGAATGTCCTTAAAGAATGTACAAATTAATATATCTTCTGCTTAATATTCTGAAGTTACATTTGAATGGGAGCTAAACAGCCACTGGTCAACTTTAGTTTCAAAATATTCAACAGTTTACCTGTACAATTACCTTGAAATTGGGATTTGGGGACTTCAGAATTCAAAGTATATAAATCGCTTCCGACATGTGTCTAGAGCTTAGCTATCAATGGGCGGGGCGTAGTTAGAAACAGATACCTCCAGTGATGTCCAGAAATAACAAAACATGCTACTACTGGTTATGTTGGATGAATAGACGGCTGGACAGGTGGCCGAAAGTGGGTCATTGTCAAAGGTCAGCTGACTGACATTTACCTGTATTCTGAATACAACATAATAACATACCCGGAATCTGTTTGTCACAAGCTGAAAAACAAGACAAATATATATACATGTAATGGCTCTGTCACAAAAACAAATGCTAAATTATGCACAAAATAATATTACACCTGGCCATAAAAAATAGTTTTCTGTAAATCATAACTAATCTAAGTCAGTCTGTCAGATGATCACATTTTTTACATTCCTGACAATGATGTCTCTATCACAAAAATAGTGTGCCACTCACAATTGTTTTTCCTTCCCATCAGAAAATTTTAATTCCTGCAAATTATTGCTAAAAGATCATATGCATGATTGATGATATTTCTACCAATGGACGTTTCCAGTTTTAGATATGCCCCGCCCATCATTAGCTAAGCTCTGCCCACACTTTACCGTGTTGGGATTGATTGATCCACGAATACCCTGATTATTAATCTCCTGAAAACTATACAGTTAAGCTGTTGAATATTTTATAACTAATTTGACTGGGTCCTGTTGCTGCCTATTTAGTTTCAAAATATTCAAAAGACATACAATTCGTACAACAACGCATAGTATGTCTTCAATTATGCTTTCGTGATGTACTTATCTACACTGACTATGATGTCATTATATACGTCACGTAGTTGATTATGACGTCATATGATGGATGGATACAGTATAAAGGCCCATTAATCGCGGTAATCCTTGAATTGATTTGAACAGTGTAGCACAATCAGTGGGTGAAGGTTAGCAAAAAATGGAACCATGAAATGAGGAAACAACTCTGAGAAGGGATAGACCTACATTACATCGCTTTAAACAAGAGGCCCCTGGGGCCTGTGTTGCTCACCTGGACCACCATTAATTTTTGTCAAAATTGTTGGTGGGTGGTTTAGCAGTCTTTTAAATGAGTTTGTGGACATTTTTGCAAGTGCAATATGGCCACCAAATACACTACATTTTGATTGGCCCACGGTGCCCATATTTTTTTGATGGATCAACTTCCCTTGAACAAATTTTAATGGCTCAAATTTCGGCCTGATCCCTTCAGCGGTTCTGAAGGAGTCATTTTCGGGAAAACTAGGTCATCCATGATGGTCGCTGATCTATTTGGTCAATCAAGTCCTCTTGAAAAAAACTTGGCTTACCTCTTGGCCTAGATGAAGATTCTCCAAGTGGTTTCGAAGATGATTTTTAGACATTTCCTGAAATCGACCAAAATCCAAAATGGCCGGTGGGCAAATTGGCCGATTGGGTTCATTTGAACAAACTTGGATCCTTATGCCCTAATGATACTTCCTGACAAATATAATTGAAATCGGCATGGTAGTTCTCGAGAAGACATTTTTAATTTCCCATTGCTTTAGCATAGGAGCTTTTGACGAGAAAATTATCCACGGTAGCCGCCAAACCGTTTATCCGACAGTTTAGAAAATTGCAAATTTGGGCTCAAAAGCATAATATAGAACCAATTTTGGCCTCAAAATTCATCAAATAAAAAAAATTCAATATGTCCACTAAACACGCTACATTTTGATTGGCCCACGGCGGCCATGTTTTTTGACAGAGCAACTTCCCTTGAACAAACTTTAATGGCCCTTAGTCCCTAATCATATCTCCCAAATTTTGGCCTGATCCATTCAGCAGTTCTGGAGAAGTCATTTTCGGGAAACCTAGGTCATCCAAGATAGCCGCTGAACCATTAGGTCAATCAAGTCGTCTTGAACAAACTTGGCTTACGTCTTTGCCTAGATGAGGTTTCATAAGTTTTGTATCAATTCCCCAAGTCGCTTCGGAGAACCAGATTTTTTAAAACATTTCCTAAAATCGGCCACAATCCATGATGGCCGTCGATCAAATTAGCCGATCATCTTCATTTGAACAAACTTCCTGCCAAATATAATTGAGATCGACTTAGTAATTATCCAGAAGACATTTTAAATTTCCCATTGCTTTAGTATGGGCACCTTTGCCGGGAAAATAATTCAAGATGGTCGCCAAACCATTTATCCGACAGTTTCGAAAATGGCAAATTTGAGACTAAAATACACAAAAAACATATAATAACACCAATTTTGGCCTCAAAATCCATCAAATAAAAAATCGAATATGGGTGCCAAACACCCTATATTATGATTGGCCCACTGCGGCCATGTTTTTTGGCGGTTCAACGTCCCTTGAACAAACTTTATTGGCCCTTAATCCCTAATCATATTTGCAAAATTTCGACCCGATCCGTTCAGCGGTTCTGGAGAAGTTGTTTTCGCTAAAACTAGGTCAACCAAGATGGCCAACGAATCATTTGACCAATCAAGTTCCCTTGAACAAACTTGGTTCAGCTCTTTCCCTAGAACACATTTCATGACCTTTGCATCAATCCCCATAATGGTTTCGGAGAATTTGAAAGATGTTTCCTAAAATCGGCCAAAATCCAAGATGGTCGCCAGCCAAATTGGTCGATCGGCTTCATTTGAACAAACTTCAATCCCTATATAATAATAATAATAATAATATCTTTATTTATAGAGGGTACAGTAAACTCGATCAGTACAAATAACTGTTCTTCCCCGAGGCCCTCAACTATTTACAGTTTGAATATATTTACAATCAGATATATAAACTACCTATAGAAGAGTATGATACAGGTATATACAACTAGACGATGTGCATTACATGTTCCCCCACCCACCCACCGAGGGAATGTCATCAAGAGTTGACATAACAAATTTGAAATAAATCCATCCATTATAACAGAAGTTATTAAGCATAAACCAAATGCAAAAAGCATAATCCACCCCGCCCACCCGTACCCGCTTTGAAAATAAAATAATAACACAGATACATTTGGGTATGAGTTAGTATACAAAACAAATCCAATGCCCTAAGGATGCTTCCTGCCAAATATAATTGAAATCGGCCCAGTGGTTCTTGAGAAAGTCGTCTAAAGGAAAAGTTGACGGAAGGACAGACGGATGATGGACGACGGACGGACACACGATGGACGGTCGCCATGGCATAAGCTCACTTGCCCTTTCAGGCCAGGTGAGCTAATAAGTTAACATGTTTCCAAAACAAAAACAGAAACATGTTACATGTGTAGTTAGTACAATTTTGAACACAATGTAAGAAATGTTCTGTTGAATGTTTTGAAGACAATTGGATCACAAGAGATTTCTGGCTTTGGTCAAAGTATTTAACATTAAGTTTTGTTTTCGAAACATGTAAAGCTCTTTCTGAGCTGCACTGTAGCGTGTTCAACAGCATTAACCAATAAAATAGCCAATCTCACTTTCTAGCTGCTTGTAGCAGCTCAATAAACCATCATGTCAGGTCAGTCAGTCAGTCAGTCAGCTAGCTAGCTAGCCAGCCAGCCAGTGAGTCATAAATGCTTATTCCGGGCTGTAGTTTCAAATCTTTGGTACATGGTAATCAACCTTGGGAGAAAGATTGTCGGTGGGGTCCTGAAGATGGGTAATAAATTTGGGGTCAAAGGTTCAACGGCCAAGGTCACTGCCACCAGATTAAAACAAGAGCCATCAGAAGACAGCATATCACCCCAGATCCAAACATTTTGAGTTAAATCAGATCAGTAGTTTTTTAGATAGATCTCCGGACAAACAGACACGCACACACTTATCAGAATACAATAGCCTTATTACCTTACTCTGCGAGGTTAATAAATGAATATCATGTCAATCTTTACTGCATCTCAGATAATATATGGAAAGGAACTGGAACCGGAAGTTTAATCTAAGTGTAATATACATTTTGATTCACCCTGCCTCGACCAATCAGAAACATTCCTACATTCAGAGTGGTTTTTGGTAAAAGAATTTATCTAGTCACATCAAACGCCATTTGTGTAACTTAAATACATAACCTTATTGTCAGCAACTGCTGAACAGGTTTATCATTTAGGATCAATGTGTCTAGAAGTCAAAATGCATTATGAAGTAAGTGAATTTAAGTTTCGATTTTGTTCCGTTTGTTCTGTTTTTATAACATTTTAACTACATGTACAATTATTTCTGATCTGTACTGTAGGTCAGTGTCTCCGAGATAAATGCACTTACTCTGAACAGTGTGTGAATCCTGTGAATGATTGACACCTCAATTTCATCCTTTTTAAACATGTACTGTAACCTCTGTGGAAGAAAAGATAAATATACCTTATATCTGCAGTCAAACCTGCCTGTAACGCACACGCTTTGGGGGGCTAAAGTACATGTAGCATTGTTACTGAAAACCTTAGCCATTAGATTTATTCAATAAAATTTATATTTTCGCATTAAAATGTCCATTTGCAGACCAAGAGATTATTTTTTTATAATTTAGAACGACTGGCTCGGTTATTGATACCAGTCATTCCAGTGGTAAATTTCCAAAAATAGTCTTCTCTTGGTCGGCAAATGGACATTTACCAAGACCACTTCTGAAGCCATTTCCAGCTGACTTGAGTGTTAAAGGGTTCAGATGCCATTATTTTCTACCAAAAGCTACGTACGTCAAATTCTTTCCAAATATGGCATGCATTTGTATTTAACTAAAAAATAGTTTCTCATAATTGAATATATAAATGGATTCTATAACAGTTATTCAGAAAAAGCAAATAGACATTATTGTTGACCTTTAACATGTTAACCTTCAAAATCGTTCGCAAAAATTGTGATTATGTCATGGAAAATGTCAAATTCCAGACCAAGAGAAGACCACTGCAGCATCCATTTGGCCAGCTTGAGTATTAAAGGGTTAAGATACAATGGATGAATCCAGTTTTTGGTATGCCCCGCCCATCTCTAGTTAAGATCCACCCACAATTCATCCATGTTGGGATCAATTGATCCCTGAACTCCCTAATTATCATTTTCCAGAAAACTATACAGGTAAGCTGTTGAATATTTTGAAACAAATTTGACAGGGTGCTGTTGATGCCGCAACAGCACCAAGTTAAATTAGTTTCAAAATATTCAACAGCCCATGTTTATTAAATAGTACAGGTATACAATTCGTACAAAACGCTTAGTATGTCACCAATTATGCGTTAGTGACACACTTATCTACGTCCTTGATTATGAGATCATCCTACATGTTACGTAGTTGATCATGACGTCATATGATTGATGAATAAACTGGAATGGTCGATTGGCAATGATTTGTTATCCGCATGTCTGTCTTAAATTGCACAGTGGAATATGGACTAGCATAGTTCATATCCTGCCTTCACCATTACTAGTCAGGTAGTAATGATAGCAGGTTTACAAGGTGCTACGAATTAAAATTAGACTGACTTATTTCTGAGATTTTGCATAAAATCTAGCTTAAAGGGATGCAACTAACAAAGATATTCTTAAAGTAAAAGCTAACAATTTTAAAACTTCTTATCAGAAACCCTTTAAACAATCCATATGATCTAATGTTTATTAATTAGTTTTATTACAGGTATGTTAATGAAACATTGCATGTATGAGCAATACATGTATGCATGAACAGCTTTACAGAAGCAAACATTTGATCGTGGAAACTTACATCTCTGCGTCTCTTCAGCAAGGCCAGCAGATTGATTTCATACTGAAATACATTCAATTAGAGAATTACTGGAAATACATTTCAGTATAAGATCAAGAACTATCTCTTATAGTACGGCCAGATGACGTCGCATATCACCTTTACATTGAATGCATTCCTACATATCATTATGTAACAGGCCACTTATGATGGACGTGCATCACACGAATTCAAGGTGAAAAAAGATAAAGATTAAATACACCAAATGAGAGGCTGCTACAGTATCACCCAAAACCAACTTTAGACTAAAAGCCCTGGAACAAAAAGTAAGCCTAAAATTTTATCGCAAATGTGTGGATCGACGCTTCTTTATTTTGATGGAGCTGCAGAAAAACATTTCACATGGAGAGGGAGAGGGAGCGACTGAGCGAGCGAGAGATACAGAGAGAGAGCGGGAGAAAGGGAGGGAGAGAAAGAGAGAGAGGGGGGGGGGGAGAGAGAGAGGAGATTAAATATTGGCCATTTTCAGAATACAACAACAACACTTATGATGTCATTTTTAGAATGCATCAACACGTATGACGTCATGACGTTCGTGATTGACTATATTTACGTTATAATTAATCTGTGCATTAAAACCAAAATACGATGTTCACGCGGGGGATGCCGTGTAGTATTGGCCTCGCATGAGGGATATACCAGATCATACATCTCTGATCTTAACCAATCAAGTAACAGCATTTGGTCATGTGACATTGCTGAGGGGGTAACTTTAAGCCAAACTAGTGTTTTTGTTACTGAAAACCAGTCTACACATTCTCTGTTCCTCAGATAACTTGTTTAGAGCAAAACGATAGCAAAATTCTTTCCAGTTCAATAGCATCACCATAATTCTTGTTATTAGGATTGTAAATTAGGTCACCGAGTGAAGTCTCGTTTAGCGAGCGAAGTAAGCTGAAATCTGATTGGTGGACTCAAACCGGCTTGTAATGTTATGTCACATAGCAAGAGATCAAATGACGGTAAGTATGGCAACGAACAACGGAGCTATGTGAGTTGGCATATATTAGTACAATGACGTTTTCAAGACTTTCCATACTTATATTTCTAAATTCCAGACACACTATTAAGTACTAATAATTAGCGACTAATGACACAATATTTATGAATATCCTAACACACACCACACCCAAACCACCCAAAGAAAAAAGACAAATTGAAAATCCTACATAGTTGTGTCTTACATACATGTACTTGAGCACTCCTCCCCACACCCCTCCACACTTTAACCATAAAAATTATTCAAGAAAATTCTAATATTCTCATAGAGTATGTTCAATTGCAGACCACTGCAGTTATAAGCCCGTTAACCAAACCTATCATTCAGTGATACATTTTCAGAAATAGTTTTCTCAGGTAAGAGAATTGAAGATTTATCACTGTAATGACTGGCTACGTTAACAGTGAACATCTTATGTCATGGAGGTTTCCATCTGCAGTTCACCACCGTCATCCCCCTCCTCCACCAAAGAAAACAAAAAATATCACCCCAGTTCCAAACATTTCAGATAAACATACATCAAGAGTGGACATACATGTAACGTTAAAGGACAATATTTTTGAAAAACTAATCAATGGAAAATGAAATTCTGACACTGCATCTCACCCTAAAGAAAGATAGATTTGTAAGTGCAGGTTCAATTCCATTCAACTATTATGCCCAGACAAGTGAATTGTTGGTGAATTTTAATTCAGGAAAATATGGATGAATTTCTTCAAATGGAAACATAGCACGGCTTCTTCAAGTAATATATTCAGTGACAAAGGAATTGAGAGCATAGGTTCAAAATTCTTCAAGATCTGGTACGAACAAAACAATTTTGATGAATTTTAAGAATTTCTGGGGAAATAACAACCACAGACGCCCTAGGGTTGGTCTGTCATTTTATTAACCACATAAACATACTTATCATTCAATCACTACTTGCTAAATAAATCTACTTACATTTAGCGCCAGAAAGATTTCTAATCTTGCATTTAATGCCTTCTAATGCAAGAACCACAGATCTCTACTCTTGTTCAGGTTTGAAATGATTGTCGGAGATGGACGGACTGACAGACTGACATACATACATTGATGATTCTATACAGATGCATGGATATACAGGTACCTGCACATCTTCAAGTGGTAATGAGAACCCTTACCAAGTTTCAAAAGAATCACAACTAAATTGTAGGAGTTGACATGAAATGATTGGTACTGCAGTTTATGTATCGGCTTAAAAGCATTTAAAGGTGGATAACTCTGTAATGAATAATTTTCTGACCACGAAAAAAGCACATGGCGGATGCATATCTTTAGATGGTAATGACTAGATTTACCGTTTCAAAAGAATTGTAACTAAACTGTAGGAGTTGCGTTGACAAGGATGGACCGACAGACAAGCATACATTTGGGACAGATGGATGCACGTACTAGTTGCATTGACAAGAAATGATTGATAATGAAGTTTATGTATCAGCTTTAAGATATTTAAAGGGTGATAACTCTGTAACGAATAATCTTTTGGCCACGAAAAAGGCACATGCACATCTGCACAATGATACTGATGTGGACGAAATTTTAAGTTAATCCATTGAGACCTCTAAGAGTTGCGTTGACAAGAAATGATTGTCAGAGATGGATGGACAGACAGACAGACAGACAGACATACTGGTACATACATTTGGGACAGATGGATGCACGTACTAGTATACGGATAGCACATGCACATCTTCATGTCGTAATGATAATACTTACCAAGTTTCAAAAGAATCACATCTAAACTGTAAGAGGAGTTGCGTTAACAAGAAATGATTGGCAATGTAGTCTATGTATCAGCTTTAAGATATTTAAAGGGTGATAACTCTGCAATGAATAATTTTTTGGCCGCGAAAAAAGCACATGCACATCTGCACATGATACTGATATGTGGATGAAATTTTTAATTAAACCATTGAGACATCTAGGAGGTGCGTTGACAAGAAATGATTGTCAGAGATGGATGGACCGACAGATGGACATACATACATTTTGGACAGACAGATGGACCTACAGGTATACGGATAAAACATTGCACACCTTCACGTGGTAATGATAACACTTACCAAGTTTCAAAAGAATTGGAGCTAAACTGTAAGAGTTGCGTTGACAAGAAATGATTGGCAATGCAGTTTATGTATCTGCTTTAAGATATTTAAGTCTGTAAAGAACAAATTTTTGGCCGCAAAAAAAGCACATGCACATCTGCACATAATGCTGGGCAAAATTCTACGTTAATCCATTGAGACCTCTAGGAGGAGTTGCGTTGACAAGATGGATGGATGGACAGACATGCTGATTGCTATATCCACCCCGTCTTCCAGACCGGGGAGTGGGTGGGGGGGGGGGAAGAGAAATACACAAAAATTTGAATATCTTACATGATTGAGCATTGTCCCAAACCAAACCTCCACCATTTAACCATCAAATTTATTCAAGAAAATTTAATTTTCTTAGACTGTTTTTTAAACATTTAGCACTGGAATGACTGGCTCAGTTGATGTCAGTAATTCCAGTGGTAAATGTTCAAAAATTGTCTTCTCATTCATGCATACACACAGTGACACATGCACACACTTAAATACTGATTGTAGTAAGGTGTGATTTGGGATTCTATTTGCCTTTTCCCATGATCAGAAATTCTTAAACGAAATCTAACTCACTTAATAAACATGCATACGCACATGTAAATTCCATTTCCGTTAGGGGTGTGTATTGCCACCCACTTTGCGATACAATACGTATCATGATACACCTATCCCAATACAATATGTATCGCGATATGGATCATCAAATGACTAGAATGACACAACCTAGTGAGCTATGATGCCTTACTTCTTGTCTGTCCTGATAAAAATTATATGGTGAAGACTTAATTTTTCCTAGATGCAAATATTTTGTATTTAACATAAGTTAATATGGCTATAATCACTTCCAGAAAAGGAAAATGTGAAACAAACATTTTGTCAGTATTTTGGCATATTTAACAGTGTTGCAAGCCAAAATCTCAATCTCCATGTATTTGTCAAGATATTTTGGTGCAGACTAAAATTTGTGCTATCTAAGTAAGATGAGAATAATGCAATAATGCATGTTATTAAATCATGTCGGTATTTAATTTTAAAATCTAATGGCTAACTGTGCTGTACCTCTGTACTAAGATACAGAGGTGCTGTTACGATACATGCATCACCAAGCTTTAGTATCACGATACACGATACGCATAGCGTGTTGTGACACCCCTAATTTCCGTGGATGATATCTTCATGCTGAGCTTCCACTAGTGGAAGTCCTGGAGTACTATAATCCCCAAGTTCATGTTTGGTCTCCCATAACAAGTACCAAAGAAGTCCGGACTTTCTTCTTTTTGCGTTAACACCACTTAAAGGTCATATATGGAGAGTGTATTTTAAGACTTTATAATATATCCAGTCCTTCCAAATCATATAGCTGTTATCAATTTGCTAATACATGGCATATTTTTATATTTATTGCCGATAAAGTACATAGCTTTAGAATATCGCGTCATGAATTACCACCCTTGAATTCCAAGCAGCTGTGACGTCATAGTGGAACAATGGCTAAGCAAAGCTAATAGAGGCAACACTGTTTAACCAGGGTAACTTTTTTCATTCTATTATATTTAGCAATGAATTTTGAAATAGGCAATGATCTCAATGATATTCCCGGTAGACAACTAGACATTAGTCAGAAGGTTATATTAGCGCCGATACCATATTTAAATATGAATATCTAGGGCACAAAAAACCCCTTTTTATATGAGATCTGCTTCGAGAAAATATCTCAGTGTGATTCTGTAGATACTGTATTTTTACAACACAATATGTCGCTACATCCAGTATTGGTGGGATGGCCGCCAAGCGCAGATCTAGGATTTCATTATTGAGTTAGTCCAATATTGGAGAGGTCTGTGAGTGAGGGCGTGTCCCATTCAAATGGCCGTTTGGGGAGATATGGGCTGGTTCTCCCTGAAAATCCTGATGCTATGCGAAGTAATTTTCCTGCATTCCTATCCAAACTGCGCCTATAATTCAGCAGAATCTGTTATGATTTCAGATGTATCACTAACCCCCCACCCCCACCTTTCCTCGCACGCATGCACACATGCAGGCAAGCACATAAGCATGCAAGCACACACAAACCAAATGCAAAGTCCACCGGTAGATCCGAATTTGCCTAAGGTATCGCAATCAATTGATTTGTTTAAGTTTAAGACTGCAGAAAGCTATAGGCCCGTATTGGATACACTTTATAGGCCTATATAATTAAATCTCCTGTAGACTTAAGCCAAACTATTTGTGGTTTGTGACAATCTAAAACATCAATTTTAGCAAGAATTGATTATAATATCAGTTGGGGATATACATTATGCCAACAATGAGTGACCGGGGTGGGGAGTGAGGTGGGTGTGTGTGTGTGGGTGGGTGTGGGGGTGGAGTTGGACTTCTCATAGGCTACATGATTAACCTACTTGAACAAGCAAATAACACTGCATTCAGTTGCAAAAATTATGCCAAAAATACCTGTGGTCGGGCCTACACATTGTCATTGTCACTTATGTTTCCTGTCATTCTAAACATAGGCCTACACATTGCGTGCCTATCCCATATGTATCTGTGCGAGGAGGTAAATTCTGGGTATATATCTATACCACTTCTTTGAATGTAATGTAGCTAACGTATAAATTTACGCATAACGACACTCACTCTCCCACGCTTTTACTGGAGTAATTTGTAGGTTTACGTACTAGAGACAAATGCTGGCCCTGAGTGTGTACAATTGTTGTGTATACTGAAAAAGCACATATATGAGTGAAGATGCGCAAATAAACGTGACATATAACAGGTGGGTAACATGAACGAAATTGTCATATTTAGATAGGCCTATGTTTATTAACAGTGCACAAATTTTCGTTGGATAGCTTATACTATAAGCTTTCATCGACGTCCGCGTGAACTGAAAGAGAGACGATCGATAACCGATATGTCAGTCTTCCTATGAATTCGTTCATCTGCTATTATTTATGTGCTTCCATCACACGGAATGCTTGTTTTATCACCCGGTGGTAATTTTCAATAAGCCCGGTGATAATTTTTCAAAATAATATGCTTTGCATCAACCTGAAACTATGCAGGCCCGTCGATTCCCCTCCACCCCCGCCCCAACTGGCAGCCCTCCCTACCCCACCCACCCTCCACCACACCATCCAACCATTGCTACGGTCATGTAATATCGATTATTTTTCTTCACATATTCAACTGTAATCTTACTAGTGTCAAAGGCCTATGCATGTTAGATAAAACCAGAAGAGTTTCTGATAAAACCTACAAACAGTAATTGGTCCCGAAAACGATGAGTATATACTTTTGTTCACGCACATTTCTATCGAGCCAAAGTCGCCATTGAAGCAATCGTGTCCTCAAACATGTCTGGAAATTTAAACCAGAGAGAAATCTGCCGCATTGGTTTTTCGTAGCTGTTGCCGTTTTTGCGTGATTCTAACTACACACCCACCCTCTAGGCCTAAACCATGTATCTACATCGTCGCAGCAAAAATGTCAGATTTAAGGAAAATGCAGACAATATAGAGGTCTTATACAATTTTTGTTTCAGACAGATAAGAAAGATCTAGCTGACCTACGTGTGTCTGTTTTATGTATGCTCATGTATTTAATTCAGCAACAAAAAACTGTCATTCCGTTATGTAGGCTATATTATGTATGTTAAGAGCGCGCATTAGACTCTATGGTCAGTTGTTTATTTAGGGTTAAATTCATTAAACATATAACTTTCAATTATTTTTATTGGCATAAGACCTGAAAAAGCTTTTTTTATCTTTGCCTGATCGGGAAAATGCAACCAAACTGCGCTTATTTCCTGCTGAAGTTGAACGAAGCTGCATGTATTCAACGTTACGGTATAATAGCGTGTTCCACTATTACGTCACTATTGATGCTGAAGAGCTCAAAATCAAGGGCGGTAAGTCATCACGTAATTTCGTGTATTCGATCATACGCCGACTTCACGGCTTAATATTAGCTATTTGGTGAATGTTAGACACATACAGCTGGTTTGTTATTAATTACTATACAATAATGCCTTAAATACGTGCAAAATTGTATATAAAAGGGATTTCTCCAAATATGACCTTTAAACAATGATGTTAATGGAGGGGAAAAGGGAAATAACAAATGATGTTCAGTAGTAATTTCATACAATATTAAACAAGCATTCTGTAAGTATTGCCCCTACCTGGTGACCTTTAGAGATTGACAGTCAAAAACTCCCTTAAAAATTGACAGAAGCAGCTGAAACTCTAACTTGATCTGTAACTTCTCATAACCAAGGAATATAACAAGTTTCAGTTATATATAGTGAAGGAGAACGAAAAAGTCTTGAAAGCTGATATGTTTGTATTTCATAAGTCGAAAGGGGACATAACTCCATAAAACATTGACGCAAACGCATTAAACTCCAACTTGCTCTGTAATTTCTCATAACAAAGCAATGTACCAATTCTCAGTTGAATATCTTGAAGGGCTGCGGAAAAAATTGCGGAAAACATATGCGTATACTAATAAATGAGTTTTCTCCATGGAAAACTGACGAAAATGTATGAAACTCAAACATGCTCTATAACTCCCTATAATAAAGCACCCTACCAATTCTCATTTAAATCCATTGAAGGAGTGCGAAAAAACTGCGGAAAGTTGATATTTTTCGTATTTCATAAGTCAAAAGGGGGCATAACTCCATAAAATATTGACGCATACACCTGAAATCGAACTAGTCTGTAACTTATATCAAAGCAATGTACCAATTCTTAGTTTAATACCTTAAGGACTGCGAAAAAAAGTGCGGGAAACCAACTGCGACAGACGGAGTGCACCGGTAGGGGACTAATAAACTACCATCGGTAAAAATGGAAATGAATTAGGATTATTTGAGAAAAAGCATATACTAAATCTAGGAGCGCTTAACTTGGAGCCAATTAGTGACATAGTTGGTGCTTTGCACTCCGTCATATTTCAACTGTGTGTACAGGTATAATGCATAGACCTACCTGAATATAACGAAAGGACACCTGAATATAGTTTTGTAAGCGGTATGAATAGTATTGTCTATAGCCGCCAATGTAGAGCGATTAACTCGCTACTGCTAATTCGCTACTGATCCTTTTGAAAATGTTATATTTGAAAATAACTTTTTCTGCTGGAAGTAACAAGTTTTGGTAAAAATGATTTCAAAATACACTGCTGGTTTCCAAGGTCGCAATATGATGCCCACTGAATATTTTGAAATTTGTGCGACTGAATGTAGACCACGTCTCCGGAAACAAAGGCTTGTTGTTTTAAAACTAGACAGTATTTTACCAACAGGAAGTAGTGGCTAATCAGCTTAACGTGAATATAACTGAGCTTATATGATCAGCTACAGCGGGTATTATTTATTCACTCGGCATACACCAGGACACATAGGTCGAGTTGCGTCACTAATTGGTTCCCGCCAGAGTGACATAAATGGTATTTAACTGCTTTTTTCTAATTATTCTGATTTATTTCTGGTTTTTTAACGGGGGCTATAGTTTTGATTATTATATAAAGCTTTCATTCAAGATCATTTGTTAGTTCCCTGAGCCATTCCTTTAAGCAAATTACATGTACGTCAGGGGTTTCTTTTCCTCGTCTATGAAGTCCATGTCGTCGGCATATTCCATCTCTAGAGGCATACCCAGTATGGACACTAGGGGGTTTGGTCTTGTGGAATTTTTCTGCACAGATTATAATGGAGCAACAAGGTAACAGGTGAAAAGCACAGGGGATAGACCTCAAACTCTACAGACTTCCCTGACTTGACTCATACTCTCAGCTTGGTGTCTGCAAGTAGTAGTCTTACCAGTCGTAGCTCATCTTCATTGCGAGTTGCAACTGGCCTGGCGTAGTGCATCATGTTTTAGCGTTTCATTGTGCGGAAGGCTCATGACATGTCAATGCCCATTTTGTGGAAATCCCAGTGGTTGGACATGACTACTGACACAAGCATGCGTTGAGCCCATACAATGCCTGTACAGCTGTTCCACGTTTATTTTTCAGCACTTTGAGTGCCGTCCCAATTTCTGCTGAACTAATTGGTGTTAGTATTGGCCTTGGGTCTCCTGAGAACGGGTGCAAAGGCTCATCATCGTAGTCAGTGAACTGTTTCTTGAACCACTCGAATTGTCTCCGCTTTACCCTTATCAGTGAAGCTGATGGGCTTGGGTAGGTTGCAGATGACGCTACCCTCTTGCCCGGTAACGCGTTTATACATTAGGTAGAGATGGTTCATCTGAAGGCATATAACGACTGGCTTATGGTCAGAACTGAGGTCTGCACCTCCATAGGAATGAGCATCCCAAGGGGTTTTGCTTCTGTTTAGCATAGTATGAAGTCTGTTTGGTTGCATACTGCTGTTGTAACAGCATGGGTGTTTGAAAGCCGTATCTGTGGCAAATTGGAACTAAGGAATCAAGAAATGCCACCAGTGCATCTCCATTGCAGTTACGTGTGCCCTCTCTGACCCCATGCATAAGTCGGTTCCTGAATTTTTGTCCGCATTGCCGAGTTCACCCAGCTTGGAGTTGAAATCTCCACATACGAACAGTTGTCATCTGGTTGGGATTGTAATGGCGGAGCTCAGTTCTGCATAGAAGGAATCTAATATAGATGGATTCTATTTGGCTTTTTCAGTAGTTGGGTCATATGCATTGACTATGCGACACTTAGTGGTGGTGCGTTTTCTCTTTGATATAGCCCGGTCGATGACTGCAACGCGATTACTGACATATCCAAAACTAATGACATTGTCCACTACCTTTGGTCCAATTACGAAGACTAAACCCCGGTATATGGCCCGTTTTTGCTCCATGAGTACTAACTTATGGCCCATCTGAAGTTGCTGTTCTGAGTAGGTAGCTACTCTAGTCTCCTGAATGCATGTAATATCGATGTTATCATGTTCAGTCTCCACCTACGGTTTGCCTCTTTGATGTTGCAGTCAGACCATGTGCATTCCACGTAGCTATGGTAAGCTCCTGGGAAGATCGCGTCATCTGAGCGTGCCAAACACAGTTTCTAGTTTGAAGAAGGTTAGACATAATCAGAGTTGCCTCTGTATGCGGATGTCAGCCCGCAATCCTTGATGACTTAGTTTCACAACAAACTTGGTACTCACGGAGGAGAGTGGCGTGGAGGTGTCATCTTTCTCCCCTGATGGCATGAGCAATGAATTATTCAAATATGTAAGTGATATCATCTCAAAACTGATCATGCACCTAATCAATTCAGCTTTTATGCACCACCTTCCCATCGATGCTGTAGGCCAAGGCACCCTTATTGCGCTACCAAAGCCCAAAAAGCCACCTGGCTTCATAGACAATCTGTGGCCCATTGTGCTCCTCCACAGGATAGGGAAGATCCTACATGTGTATCCAATGTTACTCTATGGCGCATTTGAGACAAGATCAATGACCTCACTGGATCATGTGAAAATGGCTTTAAACGTGGACGCAGCTGTACAGACATTGTATCGGCTCAATGCATGCTTGCATCAGTAGTCATGTCCAAACACTGGGATTTCCACAAAATGGGCATTGATATGTCACAAGCCTTCAACACAATTAAACGTTCAAAGATCCCAGATGTATGACGCCAGGTCAGTTGCATCGAAGATGAGCTGCGACTAGTGAGACCGCTACTTGCAGACAAGCTGAGATGATGATCCACTTTGTGGCGGCGAACCACGGAGAAGTAAAATCCTGGGCTCATTGTTGCGTCATGGGGAACATAACTTTCCAGTCCTTCTCGAAGCTATGGATTCGTAGATCAAAGAAGCCCTTGACAAAAAGACTAAGTTTATACAATGCAACCTGTGTATAAAATTAATTGTAACAACTGGGTAGCTCTCCAAAGGCAGCTTAAGACGAAGTTGATGCCTGCCACCACAAACACCTATCCAGCATCACTGGATACAGATGGCCAGACAGCATACTTTCTAATGATGCCCTATACAAGGTGTGTAATACTCAGCCGCTGTCTGTAAAAGTCACCCAGCAAAGATGGTCCATGTTTGGCCATGTGCTAAGGATGCCTGAAGACCAGGGCTGGGGTAACTGTAACTGACTGTAACTTAGTTACATTTTTCATGTAACTGAAGTAACTTGTAACTGAATCATTTTTTCAGTTACAGTAACTGAAATGTAACCAGTTACATTGCAAAAGTAACTGAAATTTCAGTTACTTTTCAGTTACAATTCAAACTTTTCTAATAGATTTATTACCATTTTCTCATTAAGGTAAGCTGTTGAATATATTGAAGCTAATTTGACTGGAAGATGTTGATGCTTTGGGCAGCAACTTTATTTCCAGGTATCAGGGATATTTATTTTGGAAATTTACCATTGGAATAATTGGCATGAATATTAGGCCAGTCATTCCAGTAGTAAATTTTCAAATATTAATCCTGTAGCCTGCAAAATAGATTTGCTAGGCCAAAGGTTTGAATTTCTTGACCATTGAAGGGTTATTCTATATCTGCATGTGATATTTACAACATGCTATTATTCTCAAAATATGCTTGTTAGATATGATAATCTGACTGAATGTTATTGCTACATCAGGCAGTGATAACTTTAATCAAATTCTTATACAGCTTTTACATTAGGCTACCATAGAAACAGGTTGTTTACTAAATCATTAGAGAATTAAGTTACCTTTTAAGGCTCAAATTTGTTAAAGAAAATTTATTTTTCTCATAGTAAATATCCATTTGTAGACAATGAGATTATTTTAGAAAATTTACCACTGGAATGACTGACTTGGTTATTGAGCCAGTCATTCCAGTGGTAAATTTTCAAAAGTAATCCTATATTTATCTGGAAATGGACATTTCTCAACACCACTGCAAATGTTGTTTGTCCAGCTTTAGTGTTAAAGGGTTAAAAGGATTAAAAACAGCAAATGTTGAATTGTAAAGAAAGGTAAAATCTGCCACAATAGGTGTTAACAGCATGTCCTATTCTTTTCTTTATATACTATTGATTAGGCCAGCTTAGGACATCATTGCATAGAGGACGTCATTGCATAAATCTATTAAGCGTGCTTTGATGTGACCTCAAGAAAGTAGGACTCCGCACACTCAAATCAAGAACGGACCTGAGGAAGCTAAAGATTTTGGCCGAGGACAAGACACAGTGGTCAAAAGCTAAGTAGGACTGATTGCAGCTGTAGGATGTTTCTATTACTACAGCTACAGAATACAGTAACCATACATACATGTATTTGAACCAATTTAAATTTCCAGGTTTCCAGTTTGGACTCCCAAAACCCAGGAAGCCCCAGTCTTATTTAGTAATTAGTGGAAGCCCTGTTTTCATGACGACTGTATAAATTTAACTGATTCAATGTTTGAAAACAATGGATGATTGATATGTTCAGAGACATATTAATCAATCATGATAAGTTGCCGGTATGGATGTTCTGAATGTATAGGTATGGCTATGAGGTGCATGTACGGTTAACAACGCAGTTTAGCCATGCGGGTGTAAGACTCAATCTAAACATGTTGGCTAGAAACTCTCGCCGCAGTCATGGCGGGATTCTGCGAGACTAGAAAGCCGTCTGGAGAATTACAATTACCCGTATTTTAATTTTCCCTACATTCTCAATAGTGGCATTTTCAATAGCGGTACCACAAAATATCAAATTTTCCATACTTTTTCAAGTCCGTGAAAAGCGTTTCTTAATTTTCCACACTTTTTCCAGACTTCCATCCCTGCGTACAAACCCTAACTTAAAATTTATCAGCTGTACTGTAAATGTAAAGTGGAGGGGGATTAAGAAACAGCAGTTTTTACGTGTATATATAAAGCACACTCACAATTTAATCCGCTTTTTCATCTTTCATTGAATAAACTTTATTACGTACGTACATCAATGATAATAAAACAAATCTTTGTATACTAAAGATTTTTTCCAACAGAGATTAGCATATGAAGGCAGGCCTGAGAGGAGAGAAGTAAATGTATTTGAGCAGATCTTTGTAATGATTAGATTGCGAGTTACTTGTCTTTACTAGTGATAAATGGCTCACCTGTATGTACTGGAGATAATCTTCCTTGCACTTTTTCATCTTCCGTAGCTTGTACTCAAACAGCCTTCGTTTCTTCAGTATTTGTCTACAAATAAAACAGCAATACTTACGGTATGACAATTAATATACTATAGGGTTCATAATGTAGTCATACTTATTTCACATTTTGATGAAAGGCCATATAGAAGATATGAGGATAGACTAACGGGCCGGGATAGGGTCAGAGTAATTTGCCTATTCAAATGTGGGATAGTCCGCTCACTGTGCAGCGGCCAGGCACAGCTGTAGTGGGAAATTTCCTCTCACTGTCACACACTGCTAAATATAGTCACAAACATGTTTTATTGAAAACAAAAAAAACCCCAGAAATGTAAGCACCAGCGACAGAACAAAGAAAAGTGTAAATATTGTAAATAATAGAAAGTGTGCTGAACCATATGGCTTAGGTTGTATATCTATATGGGGTAGTGCAAATTTAGGTGTCATTTGGGTGAAGCCAGTAGATAACAGCATAAAATTAGCTGTAATTTACAGTTATCCTAAAGCTAAGTCTTTGAGCCAGAGCAATACATTCATATGAAGAGGTGTTCCAAGTTTTGTCAGGATTGGACAAAAACTTTTCGAAATTCAAGTTGGATGAAAGTCCTGTTTTTTGGCTTTTCTGCGTGACACAGCCAAAATAGCATGGATATAATGATTCATAATATGACAATGGCACAAACATAACATAAATAAATCCTTTTGGTAGTTTGTTCTACAAAATGTGCTGAAAATCATGGTATATGACATGTTAGGTTATGCCAAAAATTAACCACACAGTGAGTGCAACATTGTGCAAAAAGACACCAATCAAGCCAAAATTTGCTGTTTTAACATATTTTAAAACAACATGGCTAATTTCTACAACAGATGAGTTTATCTGTTGCTTTTTGTGGTTTGTAAGGTCACAATGGCCTTAAAGTACAAAATTTGTACTTTTGTCCTTTTTACTTGGACGTTGTAGTAAGGACGTCTCCTTTAGCAGGGGCTTTATTTATGTCGCAACCATAACGCTGCACTTCAATCATCTGTGTCTAGCTGACAGTAGATAAAGGTGCACGTCTAAATGCTTAATATCTTAAAGTAACCTGTGTACATCTTTTATGCTTAGGAAACATTTTCATTTGTGGAAAATGAGGAGCCACTGGCGCAAAAACAGCCACCTGTTGCAACCATAACATCTTGTCGCAACCATAACAGCACCTTATCCTAACAATATTGATCATAGAAAACTAATTTTCCTCATCAAATACCTTTTTATTTTCTATATCTAATTAATAGTTAGTAATACATTCATTAACAATTGTTGTAAAATTGTTATTCATAAAGTTCTTCAGGAATTTTTTACATACAATGTCGCTAGAATTCTTATTTCACAAATCGATGTGACATTCGAAAACTATGGATATTCTAGTTTATTTCACCTAACAATCGCAATCTGTATTTCTCTGTAATAATCGCAATCTGGTTTGTATCGTTCATTAAAATACATTAGAAAGCAATTTTGTAACCGTACATTGGTTTCTTTCTCTATATAGAAGTCTTCTCAGAGTGGATCCAGTGAAATGGCTTCCAGTCATATTAATTTCAAAATATCCAACAGAATATGCTATACATGTACATTGTAATGAATTTTTCGGTCAAAGGGTTAATAGTGAATTTAACTCCCTGACATAATGGTGGAAGACAAGATAGGTAGTATCTCAAACAAAATCACATGTGCTAACACTCTGACATGTCTGGTCTGTATACGCATAATCTACTACAGAGTATCCAGCACATCCATCCAAATGGAAGTAGTAGAGGAATTCTGAAGTGGTTTAAATGTTCACAGCTGCTAGCGTGGCATTAGTTACACAAGCTCCAACCTACATGCGTTATTTTGAACCATAGGCATGTGTTAATTGCTCTGTTACCTTTATTAGGGGCCCGCTCCGGAAAGTGTGTAAGCCCTACATGTATGGTTGTCACGACGTCTGTCTGTATGTAAACAACATATCATACAGAACTGCTGCAAATATTTTAATGAAACTTGGTGTATGCCCGAGTTATGATACACAGATGTGCATTTTGTAGAACTAACATACAAATGTAGGTCCAATATTTTAGGTGAAAATGGTTTTTTAATGGAAAGAATAAGATTTTTGTCATATTTAGAAGTCAATATTGAATCTAGTCAGTAGACCTGTAATTATCTACACATCACTGCATAATTTATGTAGTACGCAAGAGTACATTACAGGGTTACTGACTACACACGGACTAGATGCAATATTGACTTCTCTGCCACTGTTCAGTTTGATTAGCATAATATTATAGTACAGCTCAGACATAGCTCACCATGTTTCCAAAACAAAATAAAAAGTACTGTTGAATATTTTTTTAACCTAAATTGAATTGGAAGGCATTGCTGTCTAAGGCAGCAATGCCTTCCAAAGCAATTATATTCAAAATTCTCAACAGAACATTACTAACTTACATCGTGTTCAAAGTTGTACTAGCTAACATGTTTCTGCTTTTGTTTTGGAAACATGTCAACTTATATATGAGCTGTATTCAAATGTATTGTATCATGTAAGCCTACCATACCACAACAAAAAACTTAATTACTTATCTACATTTCACTTTTTGCATAAGTAGTATGTGATAATATTACGGCAATCAAACTTAACAGTGGCATATCATCAAGGTGTTGCAACCATAACGCTGATGATCCTGTTTTAATTGATCATATAATTGAATAAGTTGACATTTGATGAGTAGATTTATGTTTACAAACAAATTAACAGATTGTTCAATCATCAAAAATCAAGAAATTATGAGACAATGAAATAAAAATTTGCAGCACCAATATTTCATTTTTCGTAATTCAGTAGTTTAATTAAAGGTCACCTGTAACTCACTTACAATAGACATGTAAATAGTGAAATGGAGGTACATGTACCTGACTAGCTGTATGAGTTTAATTACTGGAGAACATCATATTAGCCTAATAGAATAACATTGTGTTGCACCATCCATGCGTCGCAACCATAACACTTTTATGCCCATTGTAGTAGAGCATGTAATCACTCTGCATTTTATAAAACAGTGTCAATTTAAACATTTATATATACATGGCATTGTTACATTGTTTAATCTTCAAAATACAAACAAAAAACTTTCATTAGAAAGTGAATAAAGGAAAATAATGTATTAATATTTCATAGTTTTTGTATTTCTTCCCATAAGATTGAGCAAAACATCACAAAAATCCCATACCATGAGTAGATAGTACCTAAAACTTTGTATATGTGTTCATTTCAAAGGTAGTAGAAAATCTACAAAGATTTCACCCACATAATGCTCTGGTTTTTGTTATTCTTTCCAGATCCATATTTAGAACAAAATGCCAAAAATTACAGTCCTAGATGGAAAGAAATGGCTGAAAACCTATTAAAATATGTCTCCTTATCACTTTATGTCTTTGTTTTAAAAAATTCAATGTATCAACTTTGTTTGGATCCCAAAGAAAATTCACCACAATAAAGTTTATTTTTTTGCATTTTGTCACACTTTAATGTGCTCCACCCCTTATACAAACCTGATTAGTTTTACAACACAAGGGAAAAACTACTAGTCTTCACAAAGAATAAGTACCCGGATGATTAGGGCTTACTGGGATAACAACAAAACAAGCACAACGTAAATTACTCAGCATGGGATGCACAACGTAAATTACTCAGCATGGGATACCACATTCCAGGGTATGACAGTTGGCTCGAACCACAGGTCTGCTACCAGATTGAGAAAACACATTTTTGGATTGAGCAAATGGTTAGGTATGAAAAAGCCCTACTGGCCAATCTAAGTAGGCCCTCAATACCATTCCTGTGCTCAAAGGCTTCGGTGGGTCGCGCCACCACATAAACAACTGCTGTAAATAAACAATACAACATAACTAGCGTGCGTGCGTGCGTGTGTGTGTGTCCATATTGTTGCAGACGTTGCAGTTTTTTGTTCTGCATTCTGAAAAGGGGTTTCTGTAGGGCCTGTTGGTGTCCTTTTTGCCTGGTAGTTTTGCCCCGATGATGATATCTTTTATGGTTTGGTTCTTCCTGAAACCAAACAGTTTTTTTCTGGGAATGCTTCTCTGCATGCAGCATTGGCTAGCTTGAAAGATGGGGCAGTATTTGGAAATCATGTTTCAGAAAAATTCCTGTTCTCGTGTATTCAGACGAATTCTGTTTGAGGAGCTGGCGTGTTTTTGCGCGTGCCTTCCATTTGGCGTCCGGTAGAACGATTGCTTGGTATCGTCTTGCTGCGGAATATTTTTCTAGTTGGGAGCTGTTGCGATCATGGTTTTCGTCTCTCGTGCATATCCTTCTGAGGCGTGGGAATTGGCCATAGGGGCTGGCATCCTTGCATGATGGCGGGTGTGCTGATTGGTAATGGAGGTAACCATGTGTGTCAGTTGGTTTGGTGTACAGGTCGAAAGAGATGGGTTGACCATCAGAGTTCCGCACCGTCATTATGTTGAGGAAAGAAACGTGGGATCTCAAATGTTCCATTGTGAATTTAATGCTTTCATGCCCGTTGTTCATATGTTGGAGGTGTTGTAAAGAATCCATGCTCCCATACCATAAATATGTCGTCAATGTATCTAACATACTGGGCTGGTTGAGACTGAGCATTGTGGGAGCTTTTCCTTCAAGGCGCTCATAAACATGCATGCGTAAGTGCAGGCCGCTTTGCTACCCATGGCGGTACTGTACACTTGTAGGTAAGTGTTCCCCATTAAACTTAAAGTTTGAGGCGGTCGAGGAGACCTCTTGACTCTCGTTGTGCGTGTTCCTGGGATGCCGTTGCAATTGCTCTACGGCCTTCCTGGTTTCGGATATTAGTGTATAAAAATGTTTCATGGTGACGACGATAGTATTGGGTTTGGTGGGTCGAAGATTTTATCGTTGGTATGTGGGTTTTAATATGTTCGTCCACGAAACTGCTGATGAGTTCCGTTGGGCAGCTTATGATTGGTCCGCCCTTGGATCAGGTAATTTTTCTTAGCTTTATGCACTTTTGGTAGATGATAAAACCTAGCTGTGGATGGCGGTTTAGGGATGAGTCTGTCGGCTGTGGTGGCATCTATTTCTCCATCCATGACTAGTTGGTCCAGTCTCTTGGTTACTAGATCGGTATGTTTGATTGTGAGGTCTGATTGAAGTTTCAGATAGAATTTACTGTCAGAGAGTTGTCTCATAGCCTCTGCAATATAGTCCTCTTTGGACTCTCAGACCATTGCTTGGCCATTATCAGCTCTTTTGACCACTATTGTGTGGTTGCTTTTGAGACTGAGAAGGGCTTTTTGTTCCTCATGGTTTAGATTGCTTTGGGTAACCCATTGGTGGACATATTTCATAAACTCATATCTGGCCGATTTGAAAAATGATTCAAACAGTGTATCCAGTGTTGGGGTTGGCATGGTGGTTTTATTGCGGGCAAATTTCCTATTGATGATGTCTTGGAAGGTGGGTGCAAATGGTGTCTTCTTCTTTGATGACGCAGCACAGAGAAGAGCACATGGTGGGTGAGGTTGTGGTTTGTAATAGTGAATAAGGTGCATTCTCCTGTGTTTAGATCTGCATTGAGACTGCCCATGCTGTTGGTGCCATCAGTGATTTTGGATGTGTATGGTATGACCTGTACTGCTTCTTGGCTGGCGGTACTGGAGGTATGATTCCCTTCTGTATCGGTATGTTGTGGCCCATTTGGGTTCTGCCCTTCTCTGGTAGTTGTTGTTTGTTTGGCCCATTTGGTGGTGGTCCTGTGGGCTTGGTGACCTCTGTGTTCGTTCGTGGCTTAGCTTCATTGTTTCGATGGCTAGTGCTGCCTCTTCTGAGGTGGCGGTACTGGTTGCTTCTATGAAGACTCACGTGAACCCGTGTTTCTGTGTACTGCAGTGCCAGCTTGTTGGCAATTTGCGAAGCCAGGAACTTGGTTAGTTTAAGACTGAAATCTTTAAACATGCTCTATTCTGCCACGAACACATTGTCCCTTTCCTTCGGTTTGAAAGGGACTTATGGTATCAACGGTATGGGTATGGTGCTGGTACCTGTGCCTGAGCAGAGCCTCTTTAGTTGGAATTCCAGCTGATCACATGTTTGTGTTAAAAATCCTCATTGATGCCTACACAAGTTCCAAGGATGAGAAGCTGTTTGTGTGCTTCGTAGATTTTAGCAAGGCATCTCGACAAAGTCTGGTGGTCTGGTCTATTCTATAAGATTTTGAATGCTGGAATTAGGGGTAATTTTTTCTCAGTAAAAAAAACATGTATAGCAATATATGTACATCAGTCTTAAGCTAATGGATGGGCTATCCCCCTTATTTCAGATATATCAAGGCATTCGTCAAGGAGAAGTATTAAGCCCTATGCTATTCTCATTATTCATAAACGACCTGCCTCTAGAGCTAGCCAAGGGGAATACATGCCCCGTTGATCTATGTGAAAGTAAACTACAATGTCTCATGTATGCCGACGATTTTGTGCTTTTATCTGAATCTAAAGATGGCTTACAGCAGTGTTCAAATAATTAAAATAATTATTGTCATAAGTGGAAAATGGCGGTCAACCATTCGAAGACAAAGGCTATAATTTTAAACAAAAATGGCAGGCTGCTGACTGAGAATTTTACTTTCAATAATCACTATATCGAATGTGTTAAGTTTTACAAATATTTGGGAGTGGACTTTAGTAACAATGTATCTTTTATATTGGTTACAGATAATTTAAAATTCAAAGCACAAAAAGCTACCTTTAAATTTAAATAGTTACTGTGTCAGGAATCTACAAAAGCTGCAATAAGTCTGTATGATTCTTTAATCAAGCCTATTGCCTTGTATGACTGTGAAATACAGAGTTTATTCCTTTGTTCCATATCTCTACAAGGACTCAAGGAAATTTGAAAGTCTATCTACAGAGAAAATTCTTCTCGGATATGCACGACATATATTCGGACTTGGAAAATATGCCACAACAGATGCAGTAAGGGGTGAACTGGGGCTGTTTCAAATAGGAATTTCAGTAAAGAAAGTAGTCCTAAAGTATAGGCTTCGTCTAGAAGAGGCCTGCCCAAACTTATTGCTTGGCAAAGCATATCAGCTCTCTACAAGGCTGGCCAGGAAACGTGCTAGCTCATGGATAGGGCCAGTGAATGAATTAATCAGAATCATCAGAGGTGGGTATTAGACTTGCGCAATTTTTTGTTTGATTTATTTGTAAAATCATTATTTTTACGATGTAAATTGAGGAGAAATCTGAAAATTGTCACAAATTTCATATTTGTTTAAAGTCTGAGGTGTGTACTGTTCTGTTGCATTTTAGCAGTACATGAGTACAATTATAATCGATTCACGGCTGTGTTCATTATGTTTTATCCCGCCGTACCATGCACGTGTTTAATAATTACTAATCACAATGCAGAGCACTAAGATAAACGAGCTAACATTAGCGAGGTAACACCTTTGTCATTGAGAAAACCAACTAGTTACTCTGTCGAATCGCCATATAATTTTCTTTCTTTCACTGCAGACCCTGAGTCTGTCGTGAAATACCAAGTATATACCTAGTTGCAGAGTGTTAGGCAATAATCAGTGAACGTAATTCTTTTTAATTCTAGAGTGAGCAATTTCAATTAATAACGAGGTCAGGCAGTGTAATAATTTTTTTCTTTTTGATTCGGTTGTCATGTTTAATTAAAGAAAATAAAGCATCAGTATTCTAGATTGTTGTATTTTGAAATGTGCTCTTAACCCTGTGGCAGCGGCGGGACGTATTATCGGCTTGAAATAATTATGTTCCTAGTCCGACGGGACGTATTATCGACAAGAGACAATTAGACGCCGGGAGCGATGGGACGTATTATCGGCTCAACTAACCACCAGTTTTAGATCGCTAAATACGCAAGCATTACTGGCGTTTTATCCAATCAAACTTAGTGTTACATTAGATCTTTGTGAATGAAATAGTTTGCGTCAAAATGTCGAAGATGACGAAGCAATTCCTTCATTTAAGCGAGTACCCGCGAGTACCCGATTATCCGGATAGATGGAATCGGGTATTATTATTATCATTATTATTATAGAGCTGCTCAACGATTTGGCAAGCTGGAAAATCTTTCTAAAGGGCATCCTATACTAGCAGTGTCATATAAAATATGGAAATGCGAACGCAACCCGCTCTCGGTAGTTAAGAAGATCGTGAATTTCGTTTGTTATCTTTGTCACGTGATATGATGTTACAGATTATGACAGCTAGTTTAATTTTAATGAAACTTTAGTTTCCACGCTTTTAAATTATTTTATAATGACAATTTGCCATTACTGAATAACTGAAAGCCTCTCAAAATTACTGAACATCCATCATGGTGAAATTATTTAAAATCAATGGTCGAGTGGGGTTTAGGTATTGAGAGACACTTGCCAATAATTTGAAAAAACATCACATATCCCCATACTATAATATATATATTATAGTAGGGGGATATGTGGTAGTGGTATGCATGGACGAAAATTCAAAGGCCTGTGGTCTGGAACCTTGAAGGACATATCAGCATAGACAATACAATTGTTTTAAAGATATTGACCAATGTGGAGATATGGTTTACATGGGGACAGAATGAGGGGGGGGGGGGGGGGGGGGAAATTGGGAGATTCCCCTATCCCCCTTTTTTCCTCTCCCACAGTTTAGACCCCCACCCTCCCAGGTCAAAACATATTACGACACCCCAGTTATTGCGCTTGATTGCCCTGTCCATTTTTGTTAATCTTACTGGGGTTTGCTGCTGTTCATGTTGCAATGTTATTGATGTATCTATCCTTTTATTTTTCAGCTTGAAACACCATTTGAGAGAAAAATGAAAGCAAATTTAAACTTGATGATTTTTATAAACCCTGTAACACTTAAATTTGCTTTAAAAAATTACATCTCATAGTAAATATCCATTTCTAGACAAAGAGAATCTGTTTGAAAATTTACCACTCAGTTATTGCGCCAGACATTCCAGTCGTACTTTTTCAAAAATATTCTCATGATCTGCAAATGGCCATTTTGCAAGGTCACTGCTGTAGCCGTTTTTGGCTGGGTTGTGTGTTATAGGGTTAATAATATTTAAATACTGTATTGTTTAAACTACCAGTGCAAATATCAATTTTTCTCGAAGTGAGAGGGAGAGAGAATCTCATATTAGGTAATCAGACTGGACTATGTATAGTAGATTTGTTGAATATATCGAGTCCAATTTGATTGGAAGCTGCTGCTGCTTTAGGCAACAACAGATTCCAATTAAATACATCAAAACATACTCAACAGATTACTTTTTTAGACTTCAGGATCTTTACCCTTGTCCTGCAAGGGGAAGGGGGTATTTATTACATTTGTGTGCGTCTGGTATTGCATCTAAAATATTGGTCCTACTGGTTTCAAATTTTAACAAACAAAGCAACATAACCTAAACAAGGATTTCCAGAAGTTGTCTGTGATAAGGACAAAAAGGCAGGATCCAGATTGGATACACATTTTAATCTATGGACATCTCGGAAACTACTGGTTAGATTTTGCTCAAATTTTAACAAAGTAGAGGGCCATACACTATGATTTAACAAATTTGGATGTGTTAAAATCTATTTTAAAACCGCTATGTACATTGTGAGAAAAATGGTAGGGTAGTCTCGGCAGTGGTTTACAATCTCTGATTACTCTTGTTCATAATGTTATCTATCAAGCATCAAGTCCCCGACACACAGTTGTGCTTTAAAAATTTAATCTCCCCGTCAATGGAATCTAAGTGATAACTAGATTGCTTGGTCGATGATGCATTATAGCCGAACCCATTTCACCACTTTGACCTCGTTACCCCATCCAATCCCTGGGGGTGGAGCCAAATGTAAATGCCCTCTTGCTGCCTTGCACTCCATAATCACCTACCAAGTTTGTTTGAATTCCAACCACTGATTTTGGAAGTTTCATTACACAGAGACTGGAGTGGATTGTTGTGGAAAATCTGAATGTCATAAGGGGAAATGATCTGTGAAAGCAGGAGTTAAAAATTAACATGAGCCAGAGGCTAGTAGAAATTGACTATTACTAGTACAATTTGTAACCGACCAGCCTGATGGTAACAATTTGATATGTCAATGGTCAAGGTGGCCAAAAAATGTCATTGCTGTGATCTTCAGAAATGTAGATATTCAGAGCAAGAGAAGACTATTTGTAAAAATGTACCACTAAAATGACTGGCTCGATAACCGAACCAGTCATTCCAGTGTTAAAATTTCAAAGATAGTCTTCCCTTGGTCACCAATGAAAATTTTATGGACTAAAGTAGAATCTAGTAATCCTGCTAGAGACATGTAGTGGCTCATTTGGCCTTAATTTCAATTCATGGAGAAGGTGTGTGAGAGCGATCTTTTGAACACCCACTCCCTTATCGGGTGAAAACCTTCACGAAACTTTGGTATCTGTTAGTTTTAATACCATTGTGATTAAATTTATCAATGGCATTTGTAAAATTAAAAAAGAATTCGATAAACTTTGCAAAAATAGACCAATGTATTTATCCTACAAGGTGTGGCCATTTTGAGAGGCACGTTGACTAACTAAACTATATTTTATTCATACAAATTTTATATGTACTTAAAGGAATTTTATTGCCCTTTCTAATGACATATAGTTTTATATATAGTGAGCTGTTACTTTGCCAAAAATAGTTAATATAATTGGCATGGTAGCACTACGCCGCTATCACGCCACTACCGCTTATAGGCTAGGGTTCTAAGCAAGTTTCCAGCTTTTGGCTGTAGGGTTTGTAGCACTTTTTTGCAAATTCTTGGTAGGGCCCAGAGGGTTAAATGTAAATCGTACATTCTGAAAGCAACTATAAACTGCACTATAGGATGCATTTACACCGTCACTCTCATAGCTACTCGAAGCTACCATCCGATGTATGGGGATTGCGCAGTATCTCCCCGGGTACTAATATTAGTATCTTCGCGCTACTCAGGTAATGACCTAAACTCGTCCTACAAACGGAGGCTATAAGCGGAAACTGATACATCACGTGATTTATATTTTTCTCGGCGACATCTTAGGTCAGATTTTGATTAAATAAATGATGTTTATTCAACTATACGCAATATTTAGGTGGTTCCAATTAATAATTTCACTCTCGAGATGATGGTATATATGGTATATATTAAGCATAGACATAAGATGGTAAGAATTTGTCGCATGAAATTACGTTCTACTTTCGTGCTATTTCAACTTTTTCCAGAAATTTCAAGTCCCAGTTCTCGTGACTTGTCACGTTACCCCAGTTTATATTTTTGGGAATTTGGACCTACGATTTAAACAAAAATAGCAATCTTTTTTACAAAATCGACCGCGATGTTTCAAAGCAAAAATCGTGCAAGTCTAGTGGGTATGCCCAAACGGACTATTTGTATCAATATAATGAAAGATGACCTGGTAAATAGATGGAAATGATCCCTTGCCCAAACAGGTTCAAATAAATTTAGAACATATGTTACAGTTAAATCAAATTTCACTTTTGAAATCAACCTCACAACTGTTAAGAATGGTGAGCACAGAATTGAATTAACCCGCTTACGGAAATCTAATCCAGTGTTTCTCATGGCATCTACATTTTGGAGGTCCCACGGGCCCCACACCCTGAAATCTGGTGGTCCCAAGCTGACTCAAATTTGTAGTTCTCAAGCAGTATTATCTCATCCATGCAAACTATGAATTATGTATGTCCCATGCTAGATTTGGTAGGTATCTTTAAATGCAAAAGCCTAGAATACTACTTAGTATTTAACAATCATACAATATTTTTAGGGTCCCATGGGAACCACTCCCATTATTTTTGGAGGTCCCAGGCTGAATTTTGGGGGTATATACCCTCAAAGGGACCCATATGAGAATCACTGATCTAATCACAAGCTACATATTGAAACTGGTAGATTCACCAAGCCAAAGCCATCAATCGAAAGTATGGTATACAGCCAGTTGGAGATGAAATTCATTTCTTAGTTCGATGTCCTTCTATAATGATGAACGAATAACTCCCTATGGTTTTTTTCTGCGAAATCTCTGTAAATTGAAACGGAAACATGATATTCAAATGGAAATTAACGGATAAAGGCATTTTCCTCAAGAAAGTGGAACATTCTCATCTGAAATTGTTAATTATTAGATACCGATACATTCTCCACTTTGACGTCATACTTTCTGAACATACTAATAACACAATGCACAACACAAATTTGGCAGTTTTATTGAATGCATTAAATGTACATGAAGCTTACTTGATATAGTTTAGAAAACGGAAATGAAATGGAATCTGGTATTTGGTGAAACGGAAAATGGCAAATTCTGAAACAGAAAACTACTGTCCATAATGGACATATTCACACATTAAGTCTGAATTTCCAAACTTTAAGCTGTAAAGATAAGTTTATCTACATGCTGATAGCTGATAATTCTGCCATAAAAGCAGTGGCAAGTTTTTGCTTCCACGATTTAAAAAAACAATCAATGTCGTTGACACAATGACAATCCAATGTAGCTGTAGGTTACTTACCCTTGTGCACACGTGCATGTACATGAGTGCGTGCACAGCTCTTGAGTTGTATGGCATGACTTCATAACTTGTATGTATATATATATTTATATATTGCTGCTTTGTAGATCTGTGTTAAGAGATAATTATCCCCACGTTTTAAAAAACCGTTGGGGATATTGTAATCGCCTCTGTCCATCTGTCAGTCCGTCACACTATCTCCTCCCAAACCATTACGTGGAATTAAATAAAATTTGGTATGTGGGTTACCCATATGATTCCGCTTTGCACGACGATATTTAGATTTGGCTCCGCCCCCAGTAGGGCGCGGCAGGGATCAAAAGGTTAAATTTTAACTTGCGGAAATTGATTGTAACGCATCTCCTCCAAAACTGTTGGACAGAATTCAACCAAATTTTGTCTATGGATTAGCAGTACAAATGTGGAGTACATGAATACATTTACATTTGGCCCCGCCCCCAGGGGTGTGTGAGGGGTGGGGGTCAAAAGGTAAAAAAATTGATTGTAATGCCACTCCTCTGACACTGTTGGACGGAATTCAACCCAATTTAGTATGTCAGTTACCCATATCAATGTGGAGTATATGAGCACATTTACATTTGGCCCTGTCCCCAGGGGGTGGGGAATGGGGTTAAAAGGTCATGAAATTGATTGTAATGCAACTCCTCTGAAATCGTTAGACAGAACTCAACCAAATTTGATATCTGAGTTACCCATATGATCGCGGAGTGCAAGAGGCCATTTAGATTTGACTCCACCCCAAGGAGGCAGGAGAGGGCTAAAATGTCAAATTTTAACCTGCGGAAATTGATTTAATGCATCTCCTCCGAAACCATTGGACG
This sequence comes from Chaetoderma sp. LZ-2023a, assembly GCA_034401795.1. Classification (NCBI taxonomy): domain Eukaryota; kingdom Metazoa; phylum Mollusca; class Caudofoveata; order Chaetodermatida; family Chaetodermatidae; genus Chaetoderma; species Chaetoderma sp. LZ-2023a. The sequence goes on along the minus strand of CM067372.1, from coordinate 106,792,064 downwards.
GAATTCAACCAAATTTGGCAGGTGAGTTACCCATATCAATGTGGAATGGATGAGTACATTTACATTTGGCCCCTGGGTCAAAAGGTCATGAAATTGATTGTAATGCATCTCCTCTGACACTGTTGGGCGGAATTCAACCAAATTTGGTATGTGCGTTACCCATATGATCGTGGAGTGCAAAATGACATTTACATTTGGCTCCGCCCCCGGGGTGGGTTGTGGGGTGTGTCAACCGATCAATCTAGTTTCATTCGTGACCCATCAAGGGTTAAATACAATAAATATTACTACTACTACTACTACTACTGTATCACTTCCACATTTTATGTTTACCCCACCGTGATGGGAACAGTCATATCTAGGGAAAACCTTAGATTACATGCGACCTGATGGCTGACGCGTTATGCATATTCCTGATGTTGTAAGCTGCTCGCTTAAACTATGAAGTTTCTTTACTAATACCTGACTCCTCATCCATGGTCTGCTCCTTGAGAGAACTTGTACGACGACTAAAACGTCTATGTTGTACGTGTTGTGGCATATATAGAATTTAATTAAGAGATTATGCAAAGGAGTAATCAATACATTGTTTTGCTAAAAAATTGTTAATTATTTTACCAACAGTTTTACTCAATGTCTAACAATGTTAGAACTTAGAAAATAACTACCGATATTATATTGAAGATTTTTTAGTATTGCTGCTTACCGTACCATTTAACAGCGTCAGTCAACAAATTAGTTTCAAAATATCCAACACGAACTTTACGGCTCAATAGTAATGTGTTGTTTCTTTTAAATTGAGAACAGATATTTAGCCTACTGCGCTGTCAGGAATGGGAGGGGGGGGAGGTTAATTTAGCTGATGAATTTTAATTCAGTAAAAAGAACTTTCAATCGTAGTTATAAAATGTTTTGCGATATTCACACATCGAGTCCGTTTGTCAGATGATAAAAGAGCAAGCTGGAATCGTTGCAATGTCGAATCTGAGTGACCGACCAATCATCATCATCCTCTGTTGCGACTTTGGAGGCCATAGTATGGCCTATTGCCGATCTCAACTTAAATACGTATTGTGTATTGTTGTGGATGTACAATTTACATATGTACATAGGTTAGTAATTGGTAAAATCAGTTTGGTTGGACATGCCCACCTATTCAGGTTGGATGTACAGACGTATATACAAGATTTACAGATGCTGGTGAGACATGTTCCTCTACCTTGCCTGGGTGCACTTTGTCTATATACAAGCGTGCTAAACGTTGACGAGTCTGGTAGGATGCGCTCACCTGGCCTTGTTGCATATAGTTATATACAGATGTGGTCGACACTGATGAGGTAGGTAGGACAAGCCCACCTGGCCTGGTGCCAAGTACTGGTGCATAGCTGATGACGAGGGTGGTAGGATATGCCCACCTGCCTGGTTGTGTGTACATACGCTATGTATGTAAGTATTAAATGCTGAGAGGTTGGTAGGATATGCCCACAATACATGTACAATATATACAATATGTACAGTACAATGCGGTGCGATAGTTGCTGATTGGAATAGTAGGACATACCCACCTGCCCCGGTTGCATGTGCATAAGCTTTATCTATATGATACGTAGGATGGCTGTTGAAATGATTGAGGTTGGTAGGACACACCCACCTAGCCTATGTAAATTTAGCTGTGGGCTAGTGGTAAAGGGGTGGCATGTATGTGGATTGAGGTGGTGCAGTGATTGTATCTTCCTCTTGCTGACACTCTATTTGGGTCTGGCTTCTAAGTACGGCTGGAGGTCAACTGTGTACACATAGTGAAACCAGAACTTGTCGAGTCTGTTCTTGAAACAATTTAGTGAAGGTGCTGTCACAACATTTTCGCTTACAGAATTCCAGTTATTGACAACCCTGTTACTAAATGTGTGCGCACCTACTACCGTAACTACGTTACGACGTAGTGGCTTACGACATCATGAATATATTTATAACGCGACAGGTCGCATGTGATTTAAGGCCTTCCATTATGATTATAAAGTTAAATAGGTACAATATAAAGAGAACCACAAACGCGATGACGTACATAATTTATGCATTTAATGATTTATAGGCTACAGCTTTCAAACGTTACGAAAACTGGTATTTTACACATACCGAAGTTCGAGCGCAGTAAACAGACCAACTCTTTCTAACTGTTCCAGCTCGTCAATCATTTCCTCGGCATTCTTCTGCACAAATTCCGCCATTGTACTTGGTTGTCTATATCAAAGTGAAATTTCAACAAACAACACGTGAATTTGTTTACAATTTATATGGGAATTGTAAAAATAGTGCAGAGCGCGATTCAAGATTCAAGTACCTCAGTACAGAAAGCTCGACCAACTTTGAATGTAGACATACTCATACAATGTTTACACGACCCCTTGACCTCAGCAGAATTGAAATCTGTTCCATCCATGGTGACACATGTGAACGGCCGCAGGTGGAAAGCTTCTCCAGAAATCAAGGTACCTTAATTGCCTTAACGTAGCCTCGAGAGGCTACTTTTTGCTTTGGTCCTTTTGTATGATTATTTATTTTTATTCTGATAACATTGTGCATTATACTTTACATATATTCAGATATTATTGCTCACTGTACTGGTGCGATCCATAGCCTATCTACTACCTGTCTACTATTGCAATTACGCCGTTAAAACCCCACAATCACCACCACTTATCCACCTACAAACTCAGAATTAAGATTCCACCAACGAATCCATTACAGCCATACATAAATTCTGTAAATGCCAAGACGAGGAATTACTTCTGGTAGCTCATTCACCCAATCTTATTCCCACCCTAGTAATTTGTCCTCCTGTAGTTTTCCCTTACCATGCCAACCAAATTCCCAAGCTCATCCTGCATGAAACCTGTTCAAAATAATCAAAAAGCCTTATTATGTGATTTGTGTAGCATGTGGGTTCACCTCAGATATTCTAAACTAACCTCTACCGATTATTCTCAACTTGAGTCAGATGACCAACCTTGGTGGTGTCTAAACTGCAACAAATCACTATTCCCATATAACCACATTAATGACGACACTGACTACACACTTGCAATCATGAATCCACATGTCAAATTCAACTACACAGAGCATATACAAGATCTCATACTAACCCCATTCAGACTAAACACAGACACATATAGAGACATCAATCCAAAAGATGCTAGAAGTTACCTAAATATACCTCCACAAACCTGTAACTACACACTTCTAAGTACATTTAATGATAAAATAATAAATAGCAAGGAAAGCATTACCCTCTCACTCATGCACACAAACATCCGGTCGATACTGAAGAACAATGACAAGTTAAAAAAATTGTTAGACACGAGTGCACATGAGTTTGGGATTATTGGAATTACAGAGACATGTAAAACTAAACTCACCTACTACCCTAGTTAACAAGAACAACTATACCTTTATTGAAAAGCACAGAGATGAAAATATTAACAAGGATGGTGGTGGTGGTGTAGGCATGTACATAAAAGACAGCATCCAGTTCACCGAACGTCAAAATCTTTCTGTAATCGAAGAATACATTGAGACCATATTCATTGAAATTCCAATTCAAAAAGGTAAAAACTAAACTATTGGTACAATCTATAGGCCTCCTAACAGTGATAACAAACAATTCATCGAATCGTTAAGCACAATTCTCGATATGGAGAAAACAAGATAGCCTACATGATGGGTGATTTCAACATTGACCTGCAGCAACAAAAATGTTGTCATATAAAAGAGTTTATCAATCTACTAAATACCTACTTCTATTATCCGACAATAACCAAGCCAACCAGAATAAGTGAATCTACGGCAATCGTCATTGACAACATATTCTGCAATAACATTAACCACAATATTAGTAAAAATCAAGTCAGAATTTTCGTAACTGATATCTCAGACCATTTACCTATATTTCATCTAGAAAAACAACAAACATATAAAAGAAATTTGAGCAGGAAAAATTGAAATGCAGAGATTACTGCCAGGTCAACATTGAAAAATTCAAAAGGTCCATGGCTGAGACTGACTGGAGCTCAATAACAAACATAGAGTCTTATGAGCATGCCTACAACAAATTTCATGACACATGCACATCTATTTTTTATCAAAGCTTCCGAATGAAAGAAAATAAAAGATTTAAGCACAACCCAACTAAACCATGGCTTACGAACGGACTAATAGCTGCCTGCCACAAGAAATACAAACTCTACTTAACATTTATTAAGTGTCAAACTAAACACAATGATATCCAATTAAAAAAATATAGAAACAAATTAGGCCAAATCATCAAAAACAGCCAAGAAAACATACTATCAGAGTAAATTCGAACAGTTAAAAAATGATATAAAGGAAACATGGAGAATTATCAAATCGCTTCTAAATAAGACCAACAGGGAACAACAGACACAATTTCTTTGTGACAACAAAGTCATCACGGATAAATTTGAAATTGCCAATGGATTCAACAATTATTTCGTAAATATAGGATCACAACTTTCAAACAAAATCCAAGCAAATTTCAATAAAATTTTTACTGATTTCCTTGCAGGCAGCTATCAATCATCGTTCTTTTGTAATCCTACTAACACGGAAGAAGTTTCTACTATACTAAGCACATTTAACCCATCAAAAAGTGCTGGCATCGATTGCTTTAAGTGGCGTATTTACAAAAAAAACTGTGCTGTCGATATTCTCACCCCACTAAGCTACATTTGCAATCTTTCTTTAACACAAGGCACTTTCCCAGCAAAATTAAAAATTGCATGTGTTACACCCATTTACAAAGCCAAGGATTCGACTAATTTCTCAAACTACAGGCCAGTCTCCATACTTCCACTCTTCTCCAAACTCCTAGAGTGCCTAATGTCCAATCGGCTGACAAGCTACCCAGACAAAAAGTCAATTCTGTACAGATCACAATATGCATTTCGCGAAAAACACTCAACAATGCATGCAATAATCGAAATGACTGAACAAATTATTGAATCACTGGAAAAGAAACAAAGCATAGTAGGCATCTTTTTGGACCTTTCAAAAGCTTTTGACACCATTAATCACCAAACCCTATTAGACAAACTTGCCTATTTTGGTATAAGAGGTGACACTCACCTGGTTTCAGAGTTATCTAAGTTAAAGAACTTAGGACAAAACAAGGGAGTACAATTTTTTCAAAACCAGCAGGGGCCCAGAATATATTCAAATCTGAAATTTTTTTTAAACTCGCCGACATAGGCAAACGACAGATGTACACCATTGTTAAAGATTTTCACCACAAAACATTGCCACAATCCATTGCCTGGAACTTTACACTCAACACTGATATCCATGACCACAACACTAGGGCCAAACATAATCTACACACCCAATTTATGAGAACAGAAACGGGAAAACGACGAATCACAGTAGCAGCCACAAAACTATGGAACAGCACCAGTACAAAAATACGCGAAAAAATCCTAAATCGAAAATCCTTTAAAAATATTGCCAGAGAATCTATATTGGACAGGTATTAAAGCAATACAAATTTTGCATCTGATTGATATAGATTATCTGTTAATTTATAATATTTAATACAAACATGAGACAAATCAAACTGCAATCACCGCCATTACTGCTGCTGCTGCTGCTGCTGCTGCTGCTGCTGCTGCTGCTGCTGCTACTACTACTACTACTACTACTACTACTACTACTACTACTACTACTACTACTACCTCCACCGCCGCCACTACTACTACTACTACTACTACTACTACTACTACTACTACTACTACTACTACTACTACTACTACTACTACTACTACTACTACAACTGCTACTGCTAACTACTACTACAACTACACCTGCTACTGCTACTGCTACTGCTGCTGCTCCTACTACTACTACTACTACTACTACTACTACTACTACTACTACTACTACTACTACTACTACTACTACTACTACTACTACTACTACTACTACTACTACTACTACTACTACTACTACTACTACTACTACTACTACTACTACTACTACTACTACTACTACTACTACTACTACTACTACTACTACTACTACTACTACTACTACTACTACTACTACTACTACTACTATATCTAGACATGTCGGGTGAACCCGCATACACCAATATAACAATCTAACATTCAAATTCTCTATCTGCAGTGGTGAGCTTTCCCCTTTCGTCCCCATCCCACCCTCCGTACCATACCAATAGTAAATCATTCAAAACCAACATAGAGTACCACACTGATGTATTAGTATATACACATGTACATGTACATGTACATGCGTGTGTGAGTGTGTACACATGCATGAATGTTTATACACGTATAAAATGAACTGCTGTGTATGTATGCCTTCATATATGTTGGTATAGGTGTATGTGTGTGTGTGTGTGTGTGTATGTACCTGTGTGTGCATGTGTACCTATGTGCATATTTAAGTATAAGCATCCGGATCGACCGGACGAGTATGAACCGTCCCAGCTAAGCTGGGTACGGGACGACCGCTCAGGGTATGTTCCAAGCATGCACCCCTGCATAGGATAGTACGCATGTATAAAGCTCTATAAGAGAGGTTTCGTTAAAATGGCCATGAGAATATGTAGCGCGCATGCGCACGCGTCAGAGCTTCCCTGACAACATGTGTCAGTATTGGGAGAAAGTGTATGGTTATAGTGTATCGAGTTGGTACTGGTGATTTCTTCAAATCACACGATTCTCGTCGTTTTTGGTATGAATCAGAACCGGAATGAAACGAGAATTTCAGAACTTTTTACCTTTTTAAAATCGGACCAGAAATGGCCGAGTTATCGTTAAAAGACTCACTTAAATTATCTTCAAAATATTGCTTTGACGTCGTAATCGCGTGTATTGAAGCACGGATCGACTGGACAGGTACGGACCATCCCAGCTAAACTGGGTACGTGATGACCGTTCCGGTTGCACTCCAAGCACACCCCCTCCCCTTGAGTAGGATAGTATGCGTGTGTAAAGCCCTATGAGAGAGGCTTCGCTAAAACGGCTAAGTCCGTAAGAATGCGTAGTGCACAGAGAGCATCATCGGCGTGGAAGCCGACCAGTCAGCAAGACTGCTGGACCAGCACAGTGTTAGACGTGGGAGAACTACTAACTGACTGTGGTACCTAAATCACAGCAGTACCATTCGGAATTGAGATCTCCTGCGCCGGTAAGCAGTCTTGGGCATCCGCAATACGAATTTTGGATGCTCCTGAACGGCCATCCAGGAGCAAAATAAATTAAAATAAGGACTCCCGCTTCCGAACTTTCTTAAAAGAGTTTGCTGCGGATGGGCCTTGCGGGCCCGATGTAATTCTACAGGATGTAGATCGATTGTGATTTTTGGTGGATAACTCGCCGGATCTTCCGGACCACGCTGAAAAGTGGGATCAAACTTCTGTACAGCATGTCGCGTGTGTTAATTAACTTTTAGACCACATTCTGGTTGGACTCTGCTCGGTGTGTCACAAGAGCTATGCAACTTATCCCGCACCATGTACACACTTATTGTACATGCGTATTTAATTACAAATATAGCCCTCTTTGTTAATGGGCAACTTTCAAACTACCGTCGCTGGACCGAAACTTTACAACAAACTGTGTAAATTTATGTATCAGTTATTCTGACTATCTAGTGGACATTTTCTTAACCATTCTTCTTCACCGTCTTGAGAGTGAGCCACATCGACAGTCTGCCTGTGGAAATCTTCCCTGCATTCAGGATCAAGCCATCTCATGCTACTCAACTGTGGTGATTTATGAACTCTTACTGTACCGATGACCAATAAGTACTCAAGTATCTGTACTATTGTGCATTTCTTTATTTCCGTAATATGCACTGATTACTAATAGGTGCTGTCCCGGTCTTAAGACCGCATTTTTATACATTCTGTTTCATACTGTACATATTATCTTTATTTTCGTGCGCTCTCAACTAACAGCACCGGAAGGTCCTATGACCTGTGATATATCGTTAGCACTGTATTCATTAGTTGTGTATTTGGCAAGTTGCCATCCTTGTTATTATGTTTTGTTTCTATATACAATCTCTAGGATGCAGTAGGCTATACTATACAACAACATTATATCAGCATCACTATATTCCTCCAGCATCAATTTTACACTGAGGTCACTGATCATGCTCCAAATTCTCGAGCCTGACTTGTGACCGACTAAACCTGGTTATTCTAGCTCGATAGGATAAGTTTAAAGTAGTTTGGGACAATCTCCCTGTAAGAGACACATTGTGTACGCCTCTTTTCCGGCTGTAGTGGATATGTAACACCACGCACCAGCTAGGTTGTGTAAAATTGGCCAATTACCCTAGGGCCTCTTATTAATTTCGAGTGATTGTCTCTTTCTATGCTCTTCCAGCCGCAAGTCGTAATAATTGCCTGGACTGCCAATCGGCACGTTAGCAGGATCCGACTCTAGGAAACTATTGGGGTTTCCAAGCGGTGATAACTAGTGTTGATTTACATACACTCCCCCTGTATCTTCGGATACCAGTTAGTTTAGATTCCCCCACCAATGTAGGAAGCACTGCAAAAAGAAAACTGTATTATGTAACACCGGCCTGCAGTACATCTCTGGACATTCTGGAACTTAACTATAATGGTAGATAATAGGTTAAATCTGTAACACACGGGTGACGGATGAGACACAGATCTCCATCCAACTTGTTGTAGTGACTGGGTGAGGTTTTAGAACCCACCACGTCCATACGGGAAGGTCATTAGCAATGGATATCTGTCTCTTACTCCCCACCATAAATGATATTGCACTTTCTAAATCGCTTCTGTGAACTGTAAAACTCGTCCTAGTGATGTTATATGTGGTTATGGTGGAATGGTGAACGGATCATCATATGATTCATGAGCTATTGCTCCATAACATGTACGCACACTGTCTTTCTGAGGAAGATGCTATGCGGGGAGACCTTCGGGAAGCTGGGCATCTTCGCCAGTTGGATATATGTGTCTAAAGATAGGTAGGCACCCCTGCCATTTGCGGCCAAAGCTTGGAATCGTATCTAATAACCAAATGGTAGGATAGAATGTAGCAGAAGGCCTGCAAAAGTAAAGCGGCAACTACCAATACAGTATCTTTGGACCTGCATAAGACGGGGACCTATGAATTCTTCGGAAATCACCCGACCCGTCTTCTCGTAAACCAGTGTACATCACATTAATCATGGCTTCACTAGGATTGACCAGCACTTAGCTTTTTGTTTGAACAAAGGAGTGGCCCTTTTCGACAGCTCTTTTCCTCGGCTTCGGCATTGAAGCCATTTTCCTGTGATGGAGGCCTGTGCGAGGCACTTTCCTCTTGCAACAACAATATTTTGTGTGTGTGATAGGGGTGTAATTGGTTTATATTAAACTATCCATGTAGCCTCGTTGCGATGCTCTCTTGCGGGGATACCTCAGCGGATTTACGAATCTGTGTGGTACCTTCGGCGAGCCCACGTAGAAAGAACACAAGTTTGGCTCTATGCACTTTATTTTTGCTCATTTACTATCAGACGAGTAGCATTGTTTGTATAGTTGTTATTACTTTTTAATTATATCATCATTTCTAGACTTAAATTATTTAATGGACTGACATACCGGTGACACGAACAGTTGGGACGAGACTGTGAGGTTCAATCTCGGTGGCAATGGTCGCACAGCCCCACCCCCCCCCCTGGAATGTGATCATTCCACCGGCTCTAGAGATATGGGATCCGTAACCCCGAGAACCATAGCTAACCATCCCTCCCACGCATCCTGTACATGCGGTGCAACAGAGTGGAGCAACATGATGGACCAGCGTGTACCCCCGCAAGCTATAGATGGGGGATATGAAAGAATGATCACCTCAATTGTTACGTTATATTGTCCCATTTTCAACATGGCTTCCGTAGTACATGGTCTTGTGAGACGCAGCTCCTTGTTACTCTCCATGAATTTGTGCAGTAATATGACCAAAATGCAGATCGACATAGCTGTGCTGGATCTCTTGAAGGCGTTCGAGAGTGTACCACACAAACAACTTCTGAAGAGACTATCACACTATGTCATAACAGGTCCAACATCGCAGTTGATCTCATCTTTCTTACGCGACTGGCAGCCATCTGTGGTTGTGGATGGGGATTCATCTGGTTGGTCACATGTAAAATTAGGATTTCCCCATGGCACTGTCCTTGGGCTACTCCTGTTTTTACTATTCATATATGGCCAGCTTGTGCTTCGTCTACAGTTAGGGTTTTTTTGCAAATGGTTGCCTTACCTCCTGCCACTCCAGACCTGGGCCAATAATGGGGTATGAGGTTCAACCCTTCAACATGTACTAGCATATTAATTTCTCGATTCAGGTAAAAGTTACATAAATCGCATGCAATGATTGGTGTCGTTTTAGAACAATGTATTTGAGGCTAAGTATCTTGGTGTTTTGGTTCGTGAGAACCTAGAATAGTCCAAGCACATACATCATATAACTACCAAATGCAACGGTGTACTTCGTCTTCTACAATAGAATCTGTACATGTGTCCACATAACCTCCAGAAGCAATTATAACATCATGCTTAGAATAATCTGCTACCGTGTGGGATCCCCATTACATTAATGACATTGACAGGCAAGAGTGAGTTCAGTGTAGAGCAGCCTGCACAACAGCAGAATGGTATGGCCAACGCCACTAATATCGTCACTGATTTCAAGTGACACCCATTGAAGGGTAGACGCAGGGAACTTAGGCTGGCATGATGTTAAAATATGCATGGCAAGGTGGCATGCAGGTGACTATTTCAATCCGACTGATATGTGAACCTAATATCAACATGGCCTTCAATTCTGGACAGTGCGGACAGATACCTCTCAGCACAGAGTCATTCTTTGTTTGTAACATCCACAAGTGGAATTCTCTCTGTGAGCCAACTGTCAACGCAGGCATTTCTGCAATGTTTTTATGGATAGATGGATGGGTGGGTGGGTGGGTGGATGGATGGATGGATGGATGGATGGATGGATTATTTGGGCTTTGAAATCACTGTACAATAATTCTTGATTCTTCCAAAACTTGCATGTCTAGTCTGTTTTTAATGAGTTGATGCTGGTGCTGCCATGCCCTTATCCAGTAGACAATTCAGACTAGGACCACTCACACAAAAAAGAAAAATAAATTTTTGTGAAGAGTTGTTTTCAGATGCAGCTTGTTGAAGTTGCCTCGATCACCGGTTCTAGGTACCATGTCAATCCAGAGGAAGGTAAGTAGGTGGTTAGGTAGCCTGATGCACTGTCGTAGCTAACAATTTATAGACATGTAACCAAGTTCTATGTTCGATCTAGCATTCAGGCATGTGAATAGTTGTATAAATTTGTAAAGTCTGCATGCCCTGCAGGGAATGTTAGTAAGTCGGATTGGTCATATCTTTCACAGGTCTCCACCCATGCCACAATTCTTCTACTTCTTCTTATTCTCCTTCTTTTTTCACAATAATGTGGGAACTCATCTTGGATATTATTCGACAATGGTTGCGATGCAAAGGATGGATTAATACATTAAAATCTTATGTAACTATTTTCAGTTAAAAATTAATTTTTTTTTGCATTATGTATGTACTGTTTATTAGCTCAAGTCCTTGAGGCAGGTTTTGAAGCTCTCAACCATTGTGGTTGGCAATGCCTTGCTGGTGGGACTGTTCCAGATTCTGATTGGGAAGAAGGAAAGGAGCTTTTTGTCCATTGTGGAATAAGGTTCTGTTAACCATTGATGCGTTTTCGTTTGTTGATGGCAGTGGTTGAACCTAGCTTGGACCTCAACAAGAGTGTTTATGATTTTGTACATCATTATAAGCTTACTCTCTACGCAATTGGAACAATTCAAGTCATCATCATTCAATGAGCGCTACAGTGCTTGATAGTTTTATTATAAAATGGTGGTATCTCACTGGGAAGGTAATTCCTTATAAGAATTGCATCACCAGCAAACCAAAACACTAAGGAGTAGATGTCATCGCATGTGTAGTTTATATAGACAATAAACCGCATTGACGCCAAGATGGATCATTGTGGAATACTTTATGTTACCTTTCCAATTGTAGACAATTGACCGTCTACAACTATATGCTGTTTCCTGTCTTTAAGACCATCTTCTATCTTCAAACATAGCGGTATATCCTCAGATTCTGCAGTGGTGAATGTTGATGAAAAGGCATTGGGACTGGACCGTATCAAATGACTTCGCGAAGTCGAGCAGTATGATATCAATGGACATTGCCCTGACTATCAATTTCCTGAAAACTATTCAGTTAAGTTGTTGAATAAACTCTTGGGATGGTGGTAGTACTGTAGCCTCCGGGCGTGCATGCTGGTCTGCCAGATGCTCCCATTCCATAGTACCGCCAGTGCGCGGTGCATCGGGAGGCTGTTGGTTAGCTGCAGATCTCAGAGTTGCGTATTGCCGGATTGTACAAAGACTGATTTCTAGAGCTGGTGGAATGTTCATGTTCCAGTGGGATCGTGCGACCATCGCCGTGAAAGTTGAGCAGTCTCATCCTCGCTGTTGGTGTCACTGGTGTGACGGCCCCACAGCTCCATTTAGTGCATCTCTGGGCGATTTTACATAACCCTAGCGTCAGGTAAATGTTAACTCCCGGGTACGGATCTCAGATAATCCATCCCCGACACACTGGTGACGGATAGGATTCAGTTCCCCATCTAACTCCACAAGTGACTGGGTGCGGTCTTACAACACACCACGCCCTCACGGGAGGTCACTATAGTTGGATAGCTGCATCTTAATCCCCACCCTAAACTTACATGTGCTTTTCAATGCTTATGCATTGTGACTTGTCCTTGTGCTGTTATATGTGGTCATGACGCGATGGTAACAGGATCATGATATGATTCTGGAGCTTTCACCTCATGATATTTGTGCACGTGGTCTACTGGGGGTGGGGATGTGTCGTAGGGTGACCGAACATTCTCGCCTGTCAGACTTATATTTTAAACACAGTTAGCTTATATTGTCATTTGTGGCTCAACCTGGATCTGGGCCTAAAAACTAAATGATAGGGTAGAAACTAGCAGAGGGACCTCATATATAAAGTGGCATCTACTAACACAGAATCTTGGAACTTACATAAGATAATGGTGTTGAATTATACAGAACTCATCCATCCCATCTTCACATAAAACAGCATGCACCACATAAAACATATAATTTCACTAGGTTGACTCCTTTGCATAATATGGTTTTAACAAGAGAGTGGCCCCATTTGCCATCTTTCTTCCCCCGCTTCGGCATTGTAGCCCTTTTCCTGTGACGGAGGCCTGCACGAGGCACTTTCCTCTCGCACCAAAAGAATGTGTGTAGAGGGTAATTTGGATTATATTAAACTTGCTAGATAGCTGCGCTAGGACCCTCCTTTGTGGAGATGCCTTACGGATCTTACTCTGTGAGGTACCTCTGGCAAGGACCACGATAATGAGTCGTCAACTTGGCCCAATGTACTAGACTTCTCTCAGGTAGAGTACGCTTGTTTGACTGCTACATATATTAATTATTGTATGTATTTAATTATGTCCCGGCCATAACAGGTGCGGTGGTTAGTCACTGCTTTTACCTGTCTTTCAGTGACTAGTCTATGTGGCTTTTCCAATGAAAAGCTGTGTGTGCCTAGTCTCCTATGTATGGGCCTCGGAAAATGAATCTCCAACACAACACGACCCCCGGCGCTTCAGGTTCCACAAAGGTCTAGTTGTTTACCTGCAAAAAGAGTGCAAACAAAAGGGACACAAAGGAGCCAAAAGTGCCAGCAGCAACGATCTCAATTTGTGACTGGCTCAGGCTTATTTTTGGCCAATACTTTCCTATATATTTACTACGTCCCTCCTGCGATATGGGTGCGCCTCATGGAAATCGTGCACTCAATCTTAACCGGGACGCATCACACTTCCCTCAGTATCTTCAGTGATACCATGATAGGCTAGAACTTTATGCCAAAGAAGGAATTCACTGGAAAATAAATAATGCTATATCGGCCTAGCAGTGACTCTACGATATTTTCAATATAAACCTAACGCAGAGTAGAAGTTCACTCCCAGGAATCATGTCAATATGGCTTGATTTTGACACTCTGGATCATGGCAAAATATGCGCTCGGCAGACAAATTCTTAAGGTGACTTAGAAGGGTCGAGTGGGCTCTCCACACTTTTTAATGCTAAAAGTCATCATCGATCTGTCTAGTGTTTCTTTGGCCAAGCCATAACTAGTTTACAGTGCTTCTAAACGCTTGTGTATTGTGTTGGCCCTATCCTGTCTAAAGGCCCATCTTGTGGATGTGGTGGGGTGTAAATGTTTTCCATTATGCCTCCTATAACCGGATATATAGGTTTAGTGTTCGTGCAATATATAATTGACGTACCAGCCTTGATGGCATGTGTGTTTCTGTTGTTTCTGTCCTTCTGTGTTTCTGCTGTAGTGTCATGGCTGCTCACGGGGTATGTGGTAAGGCTGTTTGGACAGGGGTGCCTTTTGGATGGGGATGGACATCTCCTATTACACTATGGTTGGTACTCTGTCATACTTTTTAAGTACCGGGAAAAATCGAGCCAAGAGTCTGCTGAACAGGCTGCCTCTGCGCCCACCATCGGCCAAGGGGGCGACCGAGGTGCAGGAGGCCACCTCTCCTGCAGGAGCGACATCTCTCATATCTGAAGATGGACAGTCAACAGACGACGAGTGGAGTGTGAGGAGGATGGGACGTCTGATGTCCAAGTTCGGTGCAGGAATTAGGGATGCCAGTTGGAGTGGGGTTGGTGTCATGGGTGCGCCTTGGGTGGGAGGGGGGGGGGGGGGGGTGGTGGGGGTGGGTGGGTGGTCCGGCGATTTCGGAGGTTGGAAGGGGTGCTCCGAGCTGTACGGTTTTCCTGTTGTCTGTAACAGGCCAAGGCTTCATCAAGCCTCTTCACTTCCATGCTATTTATTACATGTTCCACGTCGCTGGTAGCATGGCTTGGGCAGCCTCAGCCTCCGCTTGTGACAACTCTATAATTGGGGTAATAGCATGCAGTGTGTGGGAATGGGAAGAGGTCGGTGGAACAACTTTTCCATCCTTCCCCTTGGACAGTACAAACGAGAAAGTCTTCAGATACGACTTCCCAGATCTGGTAAACCCGCTCTGAGGAGGGAGAGGGTGAGTACGTGGCTCGTCATCAACTGATGACTAACACGCACCGCCAGGTCAGGTGACCCTAATTATTGTCAATTCTGTGATAGTTAGTTATATATATGGCAGCAGCCATCCTAGTTATTTGTTTTGCTTATTTTATATAAAATACCAGGACCGCAGTATGCTAGGCTACACTATACAGCAACAATAACACCACATCATCTTTTCCCCCTGCATTACTTTTTCACTGAGGTCACTGTTCAGGTTCTCATTAAGCGAATCTGACATGAGATCGACTAAACCTGGCTATTCTACCTCGATAGGATAGGTTTAGAAGTAGTTGGGAATGGTCGTGCGTTAGGAGTCATTTGTGTAAGCCTGTTTTCCGGATGTAGCGGATATGTAACACTGCACGCTGGCTAGGTGGTATAAATTGGCCATATACCCTAGGGCCTCATTATTAATATTTGAGCGATTGTTTCTTCCTATGTTCCCCCAGCCGTAAGGCTTATAATTGTCTGTACCTCCCTTCAACACGTTGGTATGATCCGACTCCGGAAACTATTGGGGTTTCCGAGTGGTGAAGACTAAAGTGCCGATTCAACACACATTTGCCCAGTATCCTCAGATATCAGTTAGCATAGTTATCCATGCCAAAGTAGGAAGCACTGCGAAAATATTTTATTATTTTTACTGGCCAGCAGTGCATCTCTGGGCATATTTGAAACCTAACCCTAACGACAGGTGAAATGTTAATCCCTGAGAGCAGATCCTACATGATCTGTCCTCATCATGGCAGGTGATGGATGGGACACGAATCTCCCTCTAACTCTTCACAGTAACTGGGTGCGGTCTTGGAACCCAGTACGCCCTCACGGGAATGTCACTATAGTTGGATATCTGTCTCTTTATCCCCACCGTAAATATATATGTTCTTTTAAAATGCTTTTGCAAATACGTCTTACCCTGTGGATGTTGTATGTGGTTGCGATGCGGTCAATAATGGGATCATCATTTGATTCAGGAGCTGCCACACTGTCTCTCCCATGGCTGGTCTCTCCCAATGCCGTGCCTCCGAATCTCTCTGATAGGGCGCTTTCGAATTTCGTGTTTGTAGGTGTGAGATCTGACCCCATATCTGCCAGTACCTGCATGGATTTCCCTGACAGTTTGGTGGCCAGATAGTCTCCCATTTGTTGATCCGTCCATCTGTTTCTGTGGCTTATAATTTCAAACTGGCACTTATAATTGGCCCACTCACCCTCCCCACTGAATTCATGTGGGAGGATAAATCGGCCGGTGCCATGATAATGGACTATGGGTGCAAATCCTGGTGGGGGCGTGGGAGACAGTGGAGTGAATGCAGATGTAGGTCGATGTCTGTTGATGCGGCTTCGTATATCCTGGCCCCTGTGTATACTCAGGGGAGAATCACGTCTTGCGGTTCCGGGTAATAAGTTGGTAACGATGACCCCGCAAGATTCCTTACTGCTATAGAACGTTGAAATGAAGGTGGCATGTCATGCATTCGTCGTGGAGGATCCGAAGGTCGCTGTATGGTTTTTCCTCTGTATGGGGGAGGTCCAGTGGAATGACAAGGTCACTGTGTGCGATGTGTGTTGGTGCCTCTTCTGGGACTTGTAGGCTGTGGTGTATCCGCATTCCAATATTCATACCATGGTACCAATGGTTAGCTGGGAGACGAAGTTCTTGTTGGTGGAGATGCGGGCCACGGTGCATGAGGGGCAGGCCATTGGTCACCGCAAGGTTGACACGGTGAACTTATTGGGCATGTAGATTGTATAGGTTGCCCCCATGGGGGACTTCTCCACTGATGTCCGTGATGTGGCATAGGTGTAGAGTGCCTAGCACGGATGTCAGACAGTGTGATATAAGACATACCTGCTAGTGCTGAAGACTAAGGTTCCAGGCTGCACGGCGCACTCTAATAAACCATGGATCCACGCACTTAACGCTTATGATCATGTCAATAGTCACTTACAGGACTGGCGGTATGATCAGCGAACGAAAAGAAGAAGAAGAAGACATACCTGCCTGGGAGGCATCATGGAAAGCCTCCTCACTGATCGGCGAGTACCCTTGTTGTCGTAATAATATTGTTTCCTCCAATTTGGAGTGATTTAGTGCAGCACCGGTGAGTGCTCGGGCCGCTCGTCCATCGTAATACTCCACCTCTGAGTTGGGGAGTTCTGTTTGTAGTAGATGGGCGACTGGAACATGCACGTACTGAGCGTGGGCATGGGTTCACTTTGTGTTCAAGCCCCACATCGGGTGCCACTTGTAGCCTCCGGGTGTGTGCACTGGTCTGCCAGATGCTCCCGTTCAGCGGTACCACCAGTGCACAGTGCGTTGGGATGGGGCTGCTGGTTAGTTGTTGATCTCAGGGTTGCGGATCCGGTGTTGCGCATTGCCGGATTGTACAAAGACTGACTTCTAGAACGTTCATGTTCCAGTGGGGCCATGCAACCATAGCCACAAAAGTTGAACCTGACGGTCTCATCCTCGCTGTTGGTGTCACCAGTGTGATGGTCCCACAGCTCCATTTAGGAACGGGACGTAATTAAATACATACAATAATTAATATATGTAGCAGTCAAACAATCGTACTCGTTTGCTGCTACCCGAGAGAAGTCTAGTACATGGGTGCCAAGTTGACGACTCATTATCGTGGTCCTCACCAGAGGTACCTTACAGAGTAAGATCCGTGAGGCATCCCCGCAAAGGAGGGTCCTAGTGCGGCTACTTAGCAAGTTTAATACAAACCAAATTAACCTCTATACACAGTCCTTTGGTGCGAGCCTCCATCACAGGAAAATGCCTACAACGCTGAAGCGGAGGAAGAGAGATGACAAAAAGGGCCACTCTCTTGTTAAAACCATATTATGTAAAAGAGTCAACCTAGTGGAATTATATGTTTAATGTGGTGCACGCTGTTTTACGTGAAGATGGGGGTGGATGATTTCCATAGCATTCAACACCATCATCTTATGTAAGTTCCACGATTCTGTGTTAGTAGCTGCCGCTTTATTTATGTGGTCCTTCTGCTAGTTTCTACCCTAGCATTTAGTTTTTAACCGCAAATGGTAATATAAGCTAACTGTTTTTAACATATAAGTCTGACCGGCGAGAATGTTCGGTGACTGTGAGGTCACCCTACAAAACACCCCCTCAGTAGACTGCGTGCACAAATATCATGAGGTGAAGGCTCCAGAATCATATAACAATCCTGTTACCGTCGTGTCATGACCACGTATAACTGCACAAGGACAAGTCACAATACATAAGCGTTGAAAAACACATATAAGTTTAGGGTGGGGGATTAAGATGCAGCTATCCAACTATAGTGACCTTCCAGTGAGGACGTGGTGGGTTGTAAGACTGCACCCAGTCATTTGTGGAGTTAGATGGGGAGCTGAATCCTATCCGTCACCAGTGTGTCGGTGACGGATCATTTGAGATCCGCACCCGGGGAGCTAACATTTACCTGACGTTAGGATTATGTAAAATCGCCCAGAGATGTACTGCAGGCCTGTAACTATAATATATTTTCGCAGTGCCTCCTACTTTGGCGGGGTTTTCTAACTAACCAGTATCCAAAGATACAAGGAGGGCGGGGGGGGGGTGTTGTATGCAGTAATCGTCACTTTATTTCTAGCCACACTGGAACCACAACTCTAAATAACGTGACGGAGCGAGGTCCAGACAATTAATAAGCCTGAAGGCTGGCGGAATGTAGACAGAGACAATTACTCATAACGGATGCCTTAAGGTATATGGGCGATTTAAATTATCTACCCGGTGTGCGGTGTTACATATCCGCTACTCCCCGAAAAGAGACTAAGACGAAATGTCTCCTACCGAGTAATCATCCCTACTACTATAAACCTATCCTATCAAGCTAGAACAGTCTAGGTTTAGTCGACCGCATATCATGTTCACGTAATAAGAACATGAACAGCGACCTCAGTGAAAAATTGATGCTGTGCGGGGAACAAGGTCATGCGGATGTTGTTGTTGTTTAGTGTAGCCTAGTGATACTGTAGTCCAAGAATTTTTCTATAAAATAAACAAAACATAAAACATGGATGGCTACTGCCATATCACTAACTTTGAATAATACAGTAATAGAAGGTCACTCGACCTTGACATTGCTTATGGACACGAAAAAGAGAGTAATATATACATAATAATGAGCTATAAATATGCGGTCTCAAGTGACCGGGCGGTACCTATTTGCCATCAGTACCTGTTACACAAAGGTAATACAATAATAATATAATAATAACAACAGAGTACCTATTAGTCATCGGTATGAAAAAGGTTCTAGAGTCACAATAGTTGTAGCGTAACATAATCGGAACGCGAGATGGCACGATACAGAAGTTGGCTGTTAGGAAAAATTGCAAGCACACTGCGGATGCGGCTCATTCTCAGGTGGTGCAGAAATTGAAGCTGCCCTGTAGTTCTTGAAGGGCTACAGATGAAATTAATAATGCGGATGAATTCTGACGGATCACAAAACGAGATGCATCGAATAACTCACACGATGCATCAGGCACTGTTCCCCTAACTGCAGTCAAAAATGTCCAAAATGTTAACACATGATGTGCGGATTGATTACACCACTGGCTGCATGGTATGGCAGATCTGGCGAGTTATCATAAAGCATGTTACTCGCCCCACATACTGGACGACGAGCTACATCGGTGCCAAAAGGCCTATCCGCATGAAAGGTCCCTTTGAGGAAGTAGTGGCTTTATACCTTTATTTTGTTTATTGCCCCACCCCACCCTGGATGATATCTTTCCGGGAGCTTACAAAAACTGGTGGTTGCGGATGTGGTGGGTTGCACCATAGAGACGATGAATTCTGAAAACCGAATGGGCCACAGCAGCTATCAGTATCTGCTGTAGTTAGTAGTATTATCGATTACTTAGAATAGTAACGTGTTTTGGAATCCTCGCTTCACTCCGGTCATGACCGAGACCAAGAACGGCGAGAAAGGTGTAATTTAAAGTAATTACGTGTACCAACTCGATACAAAATAAGATGCTATTTCTCCTCAACACTAATACGCGTTGTCTAGTAATCTCTGACGCCCGCGCATGCACACTAGGTGATCGCGTGGACTTCGTCGTTTTACGAACCTCTCATATACGGGTCCATTCGTATCTCGAGAGATCTACGATTCGAGATCGAGAAAAGGACACGAGCGCCACTCTCCTCATGCAAGACAATATTAATTCACGTAAAACGGGATGATATAGAGCCTATAGTAGTCTGTATGACAAGTAGTTAACAGAAAAATAGTTCCTCGAATTCGTCGTAAAATTCAAATCTGCCTCACGCATGTCGCACACCAAATGAGGTAAAAAATTAGCACGTTGCCAGTCACGATAATGTACAGTTGTCCGATTTTAAGCAGCGGCCGAAAATGCTGGCCTTTTGACGTCTGCTCGGCTCATTTTCATATAATATATAGAAAATGAAAGCGGACCATGGACGCACTAATTTGAGTGGTCATTTACTAGTTTACTGGGACTGTATCGAGAGATATGTCCATTTTGCTACCCCAACCCACTTAATATGATCGGTCTCGGTGTGAGTCAACACTGACAAAACCGGTCCATATTTAGCAAATGCAAGTGGTCTCATAGTGATGGTCCTGCAATCCAAAATTATGCTAAAATAAAATCTTGCACCTTCCGGGGTTTGCATACCTTATGTTACCATGGCTGGTCGATTTGTATTTAATCTACAGTACATATTTAATTAAGTAGTGTTGATTTATATAGTTCACATAGTTTTATATATCTTGATTATTTCTACGCGTGTAACTGTATTGACATATTTTTATGCTAGATCTCTGCAATAATCTGCCTGTCTGTCTGTCTGTCTGTCTGTCTGTCTGTCTGTCTGTCTGTCTGTCTGTCTGTCTGTGTATCGGGGAGATGATCTTTGAACCAATCTCTGATTGTCTAGATTTTTTCCCTGATCAGAGCCAATGAAGTGTCCATCAGAGTTCTGCACAGTGGATGCTTGGTGTGGAATGCCGATTCTTAGTCAATTGGTCGGAACATATGCGACTGTCGTCAGTGATAGCAATCTCATTTACCAGGTCATGCTTGTTTTGATATTGAGATTACTGGACTTCGTGAATCAAATGGTTATATTTGTTTAAATACGCTCATACGAGCGTGGGTGTCTGGACTCCACTGCAACCATTTCCGCAGCCATCTAAAAATAAATTGTTCTTCATAAAAAGTTAATGAAAAGAAAGGTGTGTTCGTTGAACCTTGAACCCATGATAAATAATATGTGAAGCATCGAATGGAATTTATTATTTGGCGGTCGTATACTATGCCGATTAAACCAACCTGTGAAACTACCTACATTGGACAGCTGTCTGTTTGACATTGTTTCTGGGTACGTCTCGTTATCAAAAATCCCGCGAGTGTATTTGCCTGCATATGGTGCTCGTGTGAATAGGTCAGCCAGTGCGTTTGAAGACAACATATCAGTGCCACCACACAATACTATTGGTCCCTACTCGGCTACTAGCCAAAAGAATATAAATATCAGAATAAGCAAGAAGCCCTAAAATGCAAAATAGATTCTCCATCTCTTATAAAACGACTGAGGGACGGAATGAGAGAGGGGACCATTACGTCTATTTTACTTTATGGTACAAAGACGAAACTAGCTCACCAAGTGAGAGCCGTTTGCCGTTCCACCATGAAACACAACGTCTACTCAAACGTTGGGTGCTTGTAAGAAATGGATTGCCAATGTTGCTTACATAATTTGAGACATCATTCATTTCAAATGGTCACGATGACACACAGATTCATCATACAGAGCCTCAACCAACACAAATCACTTTCCTCGAGTTGTTAACGTCTCTAGTCTCCATTTTTTAAGACATGGGAAACCCATTCCTCTAGAAGAGTACTGACCTACAGGTTTTGGATACAAAAGACATAGCCAGTGCTTCAGTAGTACACAAGACATAAGATGTAGACGAGAAACAATACACGAGAGAGAGAGAGAGAGAGAGAGAGAGAGAGAGAGAGAGAGAGGGAGGGAGGGAGGGAGGGAGGGAGGGAGGGAGGGAGGGAGAGAGAGAGAGAGAGAGAGAGAGAGAGCGAGCGAGAGAGAGAGAGAGAGAGAGAGAGAGAGAGTGTTGGTCTTGAAGTTGTCGCTGGACTTATAGAACAGCTGTACATATTACACCATTGAACAATATCAGCCAATCCTGGTATTTATCATGCACGGAAATCATCTCAATGGACCATCATAATGATGTCAGTCGGACGAAGGAAACCTGTATATAAGTTATAGGTCAGATCTGGTTCCATAGCTGGAAAACTTGAATACGTCACAGGTTGAGATGCAATGATTGACGCGACACCCTATTATGGTGCTGCACTTGTGCACTTACATGAGTCATGGACATAGGAGACCTTACGTGAAAGTGTGTATACTTATTGCTACCAAACATCAACACATGCTTGCAAAATGTGCACTGTATGAATCTTGTTAGGGACGCATACACAAGTGTCGACGTGAATGATTTAACCAGAGGAAAGGGAATCAGAATGAGGATTCAAGAAACATCTAAAATCACAAACAAATGGAGAGGAAGTTTCTATCCTTATTTCTGCCTAATGTGCATGTTATAGGCAGGTTTGCTCGTATTTGAATACATTAAGCAGAATGGGACATAGCTGATTCCAAGTAATGTCATTTGGCAGCATTGTCTCTGTCGACGTATTTCTACATTACACTGGCAATGTCTAAGACATATTAAGCTGAAAACACAATGCAGAAATCCCAACTAGATCCTAAATTAAGTCCATTTTGTCGAATCCAAAGGCGAAATAAGACACATCTACCACTAGGTGGGGACACGTCACCAAAGTAGCTGTTGAAGTTTATTCTATATCAAGAATTTATCGTAAGGTGACATGTAGGTCTTACATACGTGCCAAATCTCATGTTTGTCTTTTTACTGTGCACAAACATTGCTACATTGGGTTAAGCCATTGGATTGGTTATAATTTCTAGTACAGAAAGTGAAGAGTATTCTAAGAAAAGAACACTGCTCGGTTCACGTTAGCTGCCACAAAAAATAGTAGGCCGATAGTGACATAAGTAAACACACGTCGGGGTAAAGTCAGTCTGTCTAATGGTGGCGGGTGTGGTGGTGGTGGTGGTGGTGGTGGTGGTAGCGGATATACATATATACAGTGCCGTCATACCAAAAGAGGTTAAATTCCTAATCATGTGTGTACAGTGTGCATATTCCCCACACCCTAAAGATTTAGTTAGGCTTACGTCACGAAACAAATAACATTATTGTGTCATTAGATTTGATGTTATCCGTGGAGAACTTTGAGAAGGGATCAACACGAACCTTTAATCATGTCATTATGGGTTCAAAATTCAATCATTAGAAGTGGTTTGTTGTTAGGAAATATTACGGTTGTGTTAAAAAGTAATTCCATCTGCTATTTTATAAAAACTGTTTGAATTATCGAAAGCGCCGTAACTGTCTGGAGCTTGCATTAGTCGTGAACTGTATTATGCCGTGAAAGCATGAGTCAATCTATGCGTAAAACAGGTGCGCTAACCACATATAACTCAGTCATTTTTACATTAAGGTAGGTCCTCTAAACATAAATATTATGGAATGGCGTAGGGTAACACATGGGGTAAATAAGAAACAATAATAACAATGCAAATATAGGGCTTCTGTAGTATTTCAACTGACAACTGGATTCACTGGACCACCACCACCACCACCACCACCACCACCATCGCCGCCGACGACATAAAAAGACAAATCAATACAACCACGACCACCACCACCAACAACAACAGTAGTAGGGGCAACAACAACAACAACAACAACAACAACAACAACAACAACAACAACAAGATCATAAGCAGTCAGCAGCCGCTACGGCTAGCCAACGACGACAATGGCAGCGACGACAACGGCGATAATTAAAGAGATAACAACTCGCTGACAACCCATCAATCGGCTGCTCGCATTGGATGTTGATCAGTAGGGTTAACGCCCCTGAATTAGTGGTATATTAGAAAGATGATTCGTAAAATTGAGCTATATTATATAAATGATTATATGTATTTGAAGCACCGGGCAGACGATAATTGGGACATCTTTCCAGAAGTAAAATCGGTCTGATAGTCGAGAAATGAGAACAGTAGTTAGACGTCAGCTAATCAGCATATTAAATGATCTTTGTGAATACACTCTAAATCTATAATGGTAACGGCCTATCTCAATTATCTGCCAAATAAAGGTGCGTGTTCACACCAAATGCTTGAAAATAAAACTGTCAAATTTGTATACTTTTAGAGGCTTAAATTGTGTATCTAAATGTAATGAAACTAAATAAATCTTAACATATGATGATTTCATTCCATATAAATTAAAATATACTTTAGTTGTCAAATTTAATTCGGAACTCTTTCTCCAATTCAATTTCACAACTTTAAAAATTATAGTAATTAATACTTAATGAAATCATCATATGTTAAGATTTATTTCGTTTATATCTAGGCACACAATTTAAAACTCTAAAAGTAAATATTTAACAATTCTATTTTCAGTCATTTTGGCGTGAATATTTAATTATTCATACATCTTTAATATCAAAATCTTCACTACATTGAATATACATCTAAACTTCATGTATTGATTAATTATGTGTTTATTTCATAGCTTCTGGTTAACGTTGAATTGTATTAATTTGGGTATTGGTAGACAAACATAGTTGGCGTTACTGTGCAGACGAGATGACGTTACTGAGCAGACGAGATGACGTTACTGAGCATACGAGATGACGTTACTGAGCAGGCGAGATGACGTTACTGTGCAGACGAGATGCCGTTACTGAGAAGCCGAGATGACGTCAGCGTTATATATTTAAGTGTAAATTCAGGATCTTCTGTTTACAGACACTATAGTTTCAGTTTTATTTCCCCATTTCTTGTTTATTTAATCACATGGTATTCTCTTTAATCTTTCATCTTTATCTTAATTGCTTTCTGTTCTAATTTCCTAATATTTTTATTTCCGTTTTGCCTTGTTTTTTCGTTAGTAATCTTTTGTTTACAGACTGCCCTCCATTGCCCCCTCACCCATACAACAAGGACATGGGGACTTCTCACTGCCAAGTAGGTCCCTAATAGTCTCCCTCCAATGCCAAACTTCCACAACAACACCACAACAACTACACACATAAAGCAACACCACATTTTTATATCACAACCCTCCCAGGAAGCACCTCTACAACAGTGTCATAGCTCAAATACATCCAGGTGTGAGCGCCTAATAAAAACAGCGCAGAACACTAACATAAAGTAATTCCTCCTCTCACAGATCCTTTACACAGCATACACCACTTACACCCACTAACAACAGATCATTAGGCAGCAACAGCTTAAGTTTTGATTATTTCAGTTTTACTTTCATTTCGCAACCGGTCTGTGAAGCACCTCTATAATAGTGTCATGGTTCAAATACATGTAGGTGTAAACAGCCAATAAAACCAAACCAACAACAACAACAACAACAACAACAACAACAACAACAACAACAACAACAACAACATAAATGGTTGTGCGTCGTTTGGTTGGCTGGCTACTAAGCTATAGGTAGCGGTTAAGTGTTGCTGTGAGAGGAGATATTTGTCAAAAGCGGTCTTGGTGTGAAAACCGTTATGACAGCTATATTAACAATGAAGCTTTAAGTGATGACTCTTCATAACCCTGTAAATCGTGTGGTCTTTCATGGAAACGATGCCTTTTGAAATGATCTGGATATAACTCAGTGCAGCCATGATAATGAATACACTTCTAGCTAAGTCCCGCCCATGTTTTTTCCGTGTTGCGATCGATCGGACCATGAATTCTAAAAATCCCAATATCAAGGTAAGTTGTTGAATATTTTGAAACTAATTTGGCTGGGTGCTATTGTTGCCTATGCAGCAACATCTTAAATTAATTTCAAAATATACAACAAAATGTTTAATAAAGAGCAAAGGCATACAATTCGTACAGTTGACGGACCATTAAGCGTTCATGACGGACTTTGATACGGCGTTCACTACGCATTTTGATTGTGACGTCTGTCTACCTGAGACTTAATGGATTATGACGCCATATACTCGAGTGAAAGTTCGGATTCATTCATTCAAAGAGATGAAAAACAATCAGTTTTACGGATACATATCGATATCACTGCTCAACGGGTTTCTGAATAGTAGACTAAATGACAACTAAAACTAGTAGGAAACGAGTGAATCAACCTGCTGCAATGCATGTATAAACACAAAACTTCATTGTATGATGATCTTATCCATGGAGGGAACTGATCTGTCACTAGGCTATCTAACATCATACAGAAAATATATCACTTGTTAGGTGACGTCACAATCAAATGGCGTAGGTCCGACACGAAAGGGGCAATGGTTCAACAATACGCCTCCGAATTGTAAATGTCATTGGTGAATCTACAATCCAAGACACATTCTGTTGACTATTTTGGAACCAGTTTGACTGGGAGATGTTGTTTCCATGAGTATCAGCATGTCTCAGTCAAATTAGTTTCAAAATATTCAGCAGTCAACCTACCTAGTTACGTTGAAAAAATTGAGATTCTGGGGATTCAGGATTCAAATAGTAAAATCGATTCAAACGCGCGTAGAAAGTGAGAGACGCTAGCTAGAAATGGGCATGAGACATACATAGTAACAAATCATCCTATTCTGCATCGTCCTAGTGCACGGTCTCGCCCTCCCGCTCTGCTCCCGTATTGAGCACCCAATCTAAAAATAGAGGCGTGGCTTCTACGAGAATACACCTCTAATGTATTGGCCAGCCATCTTATTACGTCATCACAACGACTAGACTGTTACACAGACCCCACTTCGGCGACCAGGCATATCGGGACCCAGCCCATCTCCGTAGCGGCCTGTAAAAGGAACACTATGGATCGTGTTGATTTTGGTATCATCTTAACCTCTGTATCACTAGCTTAATACAGACATTAAAATGGACTTGGTCCACCCAGTGGTTCGTGTGATATCAATATCCACGCAACGTCAGCAAATTCTTGACCTCATTTTATGTGCGACAGACGTGCGACAGATTTGAATTTTACGGCGATTCAGAGGGACTATTTTTCTGTTAATTACTTGTCATACAGACTCCTATAGGCCTTATGTCATCTCGTTTTACTTGAATTAATATTGTCTGCTAAGAAGAGGAGTAGCGCTTGCGTCCTTTTAAGTTTAAATTCTCTCTACCACCATATTCTGGTGGAAATCACTACGCCAATGACTACTCAATACATACGAGATACTTTTCTCGGTCTCGATATCGAAGGAGATCTCGCGAGATACGAATGACAGTACCGCGCTTGTAAGCTATAATATCTGCTAAGTTAACGAAACGTCCTAAATATAAATGAACGCCAATAAAATTGCTCGATAAGAAAAAAATGATGATGTGATTGGCTACCTCCAACCCACTAGCGTAATGTTACTTCACATTAGTACAGTAGAAATTGACATGGACCTGGACATTTTGTATAACAGACACATTTTTGTTTTAATCACTTCGGTATGGCCCAAAATACATCCCAGAAAAATTCTCCAAAATTCACACATGGGGAAATATGTTTTTTAGAGGAAATTCAAAATCGCCGCCAAGGCGATGACCAATAACCAGGTAATATGTATTTTGACTCTAAAAACCCGTGTTTTGGTAAGTGTTGTACAGTTTAACGTATGCCATCATCAAAATCACTTGATAAACTATAAATTTAATGCAAACTGAGCGACTGTTGTGAAACACAGCGAACAGGCAGAATGGCTGAAATTTGTCTATGCATTTTCACTTTCAAATTTTGAGCTGTTAATGCAGTGACCTTCACATTTACAATGTATGCTACAGCGAATGCCTTTCTTGGAGCAACTACACGAGGAACACAGACGTGTGCTGCCTTTACACTGGCACCTTATATTTAGAAGTAGCTCCGGAGGCGCTGCTGACTTGTCCGTAATGATCTGATCCTTGTTCTACTGCATAACCATACTCTTCTTTCTTTAACACAGTTTTTAGGTGAAGTCATGTGCTTGCTTGGAGATGAATCTGAAGGCTATGGAAGTATGCTGCCCTATGTTTGTGGTGGCATCCTTTCAACTGGTACATGCTTAGGAGAGATGGCAGTCATGTATCTGAGATTGTCTAAGTCAGGACTTCTTGATCCAGCACTATACAAAGACTTAATGTACTTTTCACCAATAACCATTATATCCGCCTTTGATCTGGAGATGTCGCCAAATGCAAGTACATCTTGTCTGAGGGTTGGTGAAGATTGGATCATTTTCATATGCTTTACTTTGCCCATGCCATATAAAGCTGATGTCGTGTCACATCCAGACATACTATGGACGAATGGCAGGCACATACACACTTCCGTGCCTAAGATCTCTGTGGCCACTTTGATGCATAGCTTATGTTGCTTTGTTTGTAGGAAAATATTTGCAGAGGTGCTTGCATGAAAGAGGAGTAAGATCAATATGTCTGTATCGTCACCAACAACTATCCTTGTTCTTTCAGTTCCTGCCAATTCTAATGCTCTCCTTACAATCATCACATCAGCATCGCCTTCATCTACTGCATGTACCACCTCAACACCTGCATCTGATAAATGTTTTGCCAACAGATTTATGGTATTCTGCTTGTTGCGTTTGTTTGATAGAAATCCAGTTTTGTTTCCTGGAACAGGTGTGTTGTCTTGGACAGCTACATCAGGAGCACCAACTTGATTAAGCCGTCGTCGCTTCTGTTCTTGATCTTTTGTGGTCTCAGTTTGATAGTTATCAAATATAACGCATACAGGCGCATCAAGCCTCTGATAATGTACTACTGATACTACGAATGAGCTACAAACGGTCTCCATTGTTCCAACCTTAGGCCATGGTATCCGATGCAAAAGTGCGCATCCATCAAATACTCTTGCAGCTGGCTCTGTTGTCTCTTGCTGTAGCATTGATGTGTTCATTTCAATTATGTACTTCACCAGTTGTGACTTTTGCGATTTCCTCATAGTTCCGTCATCGTGGAAGAGGGCGGGACATACCGTTGCAAGCTCGTATTCAAAGATCGCTTTGTCTGGAGGTCCTGAAACAGATGCAGTTGACATTAAGCGATGGTACAGCTCCTGGGAAGACATATGGACATCTTCATTTCCTACTCTAACTACCTTTCGCATGACAGCAAATGTTACAGCTTGATCTGCTTTCTTTAGCGTAATGTCGCCAAACCTTTTCTCATTTAACTTCTCATGAATTCTTCGACCAATATCAATGGCATCATCGGCAGTAACACGATGGTATGCAATCAAACCAGTTGCGATATTTCTCAGTTGGTCGTCTTCAACTGCGAATGGATTGTGTTCTCTGAGAAACAGAGTGAATTTCTTCATGTCTTCTACATCTCGTCTCATATTTGCAAGGTGAACATCTCTGTGTTGTTCCGACCATGTCCCGGTGAACGTGTCAGTCAATGACCGCAGAGCGTGTGTGTACTGTGCTATGATCGGTGCAGTGAGAAGCCATTTTGTTCTAGACTCTGTTCAATTGTCATATCAGACCAGGTACCACTCCAATACAGTTTAGCATTCCTGCGTACAGCAAAGTGCCCTTCGTGCATGGGACCATCCAGACAAGTACATAGATCATCAGAATCTTGGAGGTAAGGGCGACAACACTTTGTGTAATCGTTGTGCCCTGCAGCAGCAAAGAATGGCAACATTAGTTGTGTAGCCTTTAAATGAAGGAGCCAATTACCAGTACGCTCAGCCCTGATGAACAATCGTACAATGGCGACAAATTCCATGAACAACGACCACAATTTACCAGTTCTTGATTTCTCTACGTTTTCCTTCAAATTAGAAACTTGCTTACATATGTCTTGCAAATGGTCATTGTCACAAACATCGTCTGCTGAAATATCATGTGACATAATAGCATCTTATAAATTGCCCAGCTCTGACCACATATCATCCGTTGACATATGTGTTTGACTTTCACAGCATGTTTCTGTTTCGGTTGTTTGCTCATCCGAAGCGTCATCGCTATCAGGATCAACATCACTTTCCCCATCTTGCAGCTCTGAAAATTCAGATTCACCATATGTACTGCTGGGTGTGTTGTCTGCAGCACTGCCTTGTAGAGAAATTATATCAACATCGGGTTGAATTAGCAAAAGATGCAATGCGGCATCTGTAAGAAGGCATGCTCTTAATTTCTTTGTGTAAGCTTTTCCCTCCATTATCCTAGGTAGGGAATTCCTAGCATACACGGTTGCCCACAAATCATCGATCCCACTCCCCTCCCTGATCTTACAGCCCGCTCCAAGAAAGGACATTTGTTGGTGGAAGCCACCCAGCCTTATATACATGTTCCTAAACTGTGGATGAGTGTCTTGATTAATTTTGTAGCTTTTTAAGTACAATGGCTGGTCAAATGTTATGGTTGCGCAACACAGTCCTGCCTTTAGGGATTGGGACTGCACAAACATCATGGTACTATATACAGCTTCATTTGTTCCTGGATTCAAAGGTACCATGGGGTTGTAAACTACTGCCGTGCAGTGGAAATTATTGCATGTCGATATTTCAGACATGAACCCCTGCCAGTTTGGTGGCTGACTTGTGAGAAGCTAGAGTACAACCACAATGTGTCTAATTGACCGTGCATAGCAATAGGTCAGCTGATAGGGTTACTGGTCTTTATCCTTACATCTGCCATTAGGGATTTATTAGAAGACGTGTAGGGTAGCATGAAGCTCCCAAAATCACCAGCTTCTTTGATCTTATCAGCAGTTATAGTTTTACGACATATTGCCCCAACTGGGTTAGCCCTGCTTTCGGTTGATGCCATTGTTTGACACGAAATGATCCCCATCACATGCGTTGTATCGTGACCAGAAATCGTGTCCTCGTTGTAATAAAAATTGCAGCTACCCATTGACAGAAACCCCCTCCATCCTTCTTCTCCACGAGCCCAGGACACAGGTCTTCAACGGATGTGCTTCCAACTGCAGATCTCTGAAATGCAATTACCTGGTTATAGGAAGCACTGAGTCCCAGGGATGAGAGCATATCTATGATAACACGGGAGCGGGTAGATTGGTGGATGAACAAACCAATGGATAGAAGCAGTGGTGATACAAATGATTGCTTTCCAACAGCTTGCATGATAACATGACATACAGATACCATCTTAAGTTTATTTTTCAACTTGGCAGATTCACTACGAGGTTCAGAATAGATACATGAAATAAGATGTTTCAATGCATCTGGCACCTCGATTTCAAACTTTTCAAGGTCTAAACTGGACGGTTCTGGATACACATCTGATGGTTGATCAATATCTTCAATTGTTTGATTAATCATAGATCCCACCAGTCTAACAAGTCGCATAGTTTCATCACTCTCGTCACCGGTTGATGCTGCATATGATTCGTGTATGATAGAAGATGCTCTATCAGTCAATGTGCCCACGCTTGTCTTGCCTTCAACCTGGGATATTGTCACATCTGTCCCAAATCGGCCGAGCAGACGACGCTGGACGTGCTTTATGCTATATGCGGGTACACCATTTGGGAAGTAGGTGGTCAATTGCGTACGAAGGTCGTGTAAAGTGAACTGGCGCTGTTGCTGTTCTGGTGCTGTTAGCCAATTGCATAGATGGTTAAAGCCCACATCATTCATTTCATCAAAGTTCCGGGCATCACTTCCAGAAGCACCACACGAACTGATGTTTCTACAAGAGATGAATTCTTGCATACATTGACGATGATATTTGGCTTTAACAGCACATAGGTCACCTGCAAAAAGTATTCTTGCTTTAACATCATTCGCTAACGAATCGTTTTGCCACACGCGTTTAACAAGGCTCCCTGGACTACACTGAGTTTACCCTTACTAACATATTCAATATTGCTTATGTGAGAATGCCGTTCAGGGTGACGGCGGACAGCATCAAAGTCGAGCTCTTCAGCACATATCAAACAATGAGTATGGTAATCATAATGATTAGATTCGGAGCGCAGTGTAGGGGTAGATGGTCGCACTCATTCATCGTTTCTGTTTTGCTGTTGCACTTTTGCAATATTTCTAGGCAACGTGTAATTTTTGTAGCATTTATCGTGTACATAATGTTCGTTCGACGGAGATAGTTTCAAATCAATACCATCTCTACGAAGCTTTGAAGCGTCAAGCAGCGTTGAAAGCCCTTTATGACTATGTTTTCTAGAACTGCTGCTATCATGGGAAACATTACATACAACACATGTTTTTTCTTGCGTAGGGTCATACATAATTGTACTAAACCATTAATTAGCATGAACAATGTGATTTTGACTCTATATATCTTTGTTTTATAATTGAATCGACTTAACTTACTTCAAGTAACATTTTCTAAATTTACCCCGGACAATATATCATTGTAATAGTAAGAATAATAGCGTTCAACATGCTGTCCATATGTGTAACTCTCTCCGTCAGATCTTTAAAAAAACTGGCCATACATTGATGTACCATGTTCTGGAATTCACACTCATGTATCAAATCATATATGGTTGTTATAGACAGGTTTTACTGACTAATTTTAATTTACATTAGTATGTCTTACAGGTTATTTGACTGGGATCTGTTGTCACAATAGCAATTGTCAGTAGGTCTAATTTTATAAAATTCTCAACAGATTACCTATTTATGCTAAATATTGTTCCCCAAGTGTGAATTTGTGAATTTGTGAGAATTTCTTGTGTGGACTCTGGACAGTCATAAAAAGTGTTTGGAACACAAAATCGTCTGTTATACAAAATGTCCGGGTTAGCCTATATTTCTGTTGATTTCTACTGGACTACATAGCAAGAGATCAAAGGTCTGAGAGTACGGCCACAAACAACAGACGAACTCCACATGCTGCCATCCGAACTCAAAGCGGTGATACTTCAACAGCGACACATACTCGTCATTTGTTTGGTTCATACTGAGAATGGCACCTTTAACTGACAGAGAACCACGAACAGACACGTGGGTTGGCGCAAAGCTTTCTGATCAACGACTCATCGACGTTCGACACTTCCGGCCACGTTCGCCAACCCGCGTAGGGCAATAGGTAGTATTTCTCCATAGCCGCTGCAGCCTGCATTCCCTATCTCTTCTAGGTCGGACAGGCATGCACGAACTGCATCGTTTGTTGTGTTATAATTGACATGGAATACAGATTGACCTCAGCCATTGATGTAGACACGATGCAAGGAATCAGACGACGATGGAGGACAGAATAACCAAGGTGCACACACAGCCTCCAGGTGTATTATTTTGAACCGCTTTGGACTGGCTTTGTCATTGGTGGTGCTTAGGCGGCCGACAGTCACCGATGCTACTGACGAAGCACTTTTTCTCAGATACTCCAGGTTCGTCTTATCTACAATGGGTTTACGGAATCCACTATCATACCTGATTTTAACTAGGTCAAAGTAGGAAGATTGAAAATGGAATCTACAAATGGCTGATATTTCAGTTACGACAATGCCACCTGCTCCTGAGCAATAATATAGAGTTCCTGGATATCGTCTAGCTTTTCCTTTTCGTTTTGCACACAACACAAAACGTAGAATCAACTTCTTGTGACATGATGATGACAGCAAACCGACTAAACCTCGATATTAGAGGCAATGGATCGTAAACTTTGGAATGGTAAGATCATTTGACCTTGATGCTGACCTACAGAGTGCAACCTTAATCTCCAATCGTTAAAAAAACCAAAATTGACTCGGTGCCCCCGAAAATAGACACTAAAATCGAACTATGCGATCCAGAGACAATGCCACTTTCCATTTTAGGGTGCCGCTCATCTTGAATTTAGCCCAAAACGAGACTAATAATGGGGTCGAAAAACTGGAACCGTATGATTTTCCTTTTATTCCACGCCTAAAGATACGATATCCACCAATAACTAAATTTGGGCAAGCAAATCTCGCAAATATTGTTTTGGTGACACGTCAGTCCTCACCATATGGTTTCCTGTCATAAAACAACTATGGTTTTCTGATCGATTTCATATTTTACATGCCAATTACAGGTTTCACAAAATTTACATCATGGTCTGAAATCATGCTTGTCATTTTGAGAATCTTCTTTAACTGCAGGCTATGCCCTGTCTCTAATGTCATTTTTCCTTATGCTTGCTCAGTATTGATAATAGACTGCTGGGATTGAATATTCAATGTCATTATAGACATTATTGCGAGGAATATATACAGGATTGACCCCATATTGGTGCATTATGGGGTCGTATTTCCATAGCCTATCGAGTCTAGTTTCAAATAATTTAACCGAAAGTACTTTGATAACGCCTTAATAAAGCAGTGGTCGGTACGTCGCAATTGAAAGTAGTTTCTTGTATTAGTTCTATGCAATGTAAAGATCTGACCTCTGGTAACGCCATCTTCATCATTAGATTGAAAGATGTGTATAACTATGTCGTATTTGTAGCTGCATGTGCATTTTGATATAGCTCTATCATACCGCTACCCCCTTAATCTTCTGAAAGCTAATGTAGGCATGTTTAATTTCTCTAGGTGTTGATGATATTTCCTAGCCCAGTAAAAGTCTGGTGGATCGCCATTGAACATTTTTCAATCCCATGTCCGTTTCATTTGACGAATAAGTAATGCCATGTTATATGGAATTTCTTCTGTCAAATTTGATCTTATCTGGTATCAGAAATTAAAAATTGACAGATTTACAGGAAACGGGTAGATTGGTCTTAAAAGAGGACGCAGTTTTGCCGAAATAGTCTGAACACAGCGCACGCTGGCATCGATGGTTCACTCACAGCACTGGGATTACTCCAAGATGGAGCCGACATGTCAAATGAATCCAATGCCATCAAAGCCCGCATATTCTTCAAGTCCCCCATCAAGCTAATTGTGATTATGATCAACGATGCCTGGCGAGACTCCTAGTGTTAAAGATAAAGCCAAAAAATCGTTCATGTCAAATCAATTCTTTCTACAAAATTTGTCATCAATAGGCTCACCACATGGAGATGGATTATCACCAATGCTCTTCACATATTACCTAGCTGCCGTTTTCTGATCGAGAACATTCAACAAGAACAAACCCGTCGGTCTCACAGCTTGATATGCCACTAGAGTCTAGAGACGGAGTATGCAAGTGATGCTGATTTCATCGAAGGAGAAAAGACTTACGTTGATGAACTCTTTCCACAAACCACTTCATGAATGAAGCAAAAACCGAGTCCATACATGTATACCTGTCCGACACAAAGGAGACGAACGATGACCTCTGCAGTTCAACTGTCATTGCAAATCGTTGTGCCACATGAAACGTGGTTTTCCAATCCTTCTTGATGCGTGTCATCACAAACACTTGCGAGCCATCATGACTCCTCTGTGAGGATATAGAGCGGTAGCGATGGTCAATGTTTGGACACGTTCCTCGAATGTCAGAGAATAGACACGCTCAGAAAGCTGTGGAATTTTCAGTACTGGGTGCCAATAAGTATCACGCTCTTAGAGGATACCCTAAGATTAGCTTGTTAATTGTCTTGCGATCAAATATCCATACACTTAATCTAGGACCACTAATGACAGAAAAGAAGATAAAAGAGCTTATGTCGCTCTCAAAAGATAAGACGCAGTGAAGAAGGTTGAACAAAGCTGATTGCAGTTTGAAAAGTTTCTACTTCTTTCAGCCGCGGAAAACAGTCACTTATCATCAAGGTGTAAGTCTGGAGCCGTACACAATTTGTAAATATCCGAATAGATTTGTATCGTCATGCCATAGGCCTTTCCAGTGTATCAATCCATCATATGACGTCATATCAACTACGTGACGTGTAGGATGCCGTCATGATCAATTACAGCCTGAGTGACTGGCTTTAATTCGTCTTAAACGCTTAATAGTTCGACACGTTGTACGAATTGCATGTATTTACTAAAACATTCTGTCGAATATTTTGAAACTTATTTTACTGGCCCGCGTTGCTGCCATAGCAGAGAGTGCAGGGATCAATTGATCCCAACACGGGCAAAGCGTGGGTGGAACTTAACTAGAGATGGACGGGGCATAGCTAAAACCGGATTCCTCCATTACTCATACTATTTGGATCGACCGCTTATGATATCATACTGTTTATCTGATAGCATATTGTTTGTAGCTAGAATTTCATTCTTGATAATGGTTTCAAGTACCTTACACACACTATCTGTCAAACTAACGGGGAATTTTCATTCCGGTTAATCTTGCTTAGCTTATCTTAAAGTTGTCTACTATATATCTATACTTCTCTCTTTGCTATCTGTGGTGTAATCTTTTCGCTCGATATCTGTAGCAAGATTTTCCAGATCACGTTAACATTTTATCAGTGCTTTGCAATAGGCAAATGGAAGAAAACAATGGAAATTTACCGTCATCTGAAATCAACTGAATGTGACAATTTCGCCATGTTTTATTAATTAGGGTTCAAAATGTCTTTGCGCATTGAAACAAATCTACTCGAAAAATTGTCGAAAACAACAGCGTTTGGAAATATAAAATTAACACCTTTTGAACCCAAAAGGTAGA